>JARHVA010006651.1:0-600000 GCA_037957365.1 Torreya grandis | reverse complement strand
TCTAAAAGGATCTTAATGAGATTGACCTAATTTTACATATCAGTCCCACATATTTAGTTACTACCTTTTCAGTTAGACCTTCCATGGGCATCTTTGATATGTTATTGGGAAGACCTTGGATCCATACACTTTAAGAAATACCTTATACAGTGCATGGGTGTGTTAAATACATTCATGCCAATCAAGAAATTATAATTTCTAAAGTACCATATGAACATCCTCTTAAACAAGCGAAACTTATACCCAGATAATTAATTATCAAACTTATTAAGGTTAATCCATTGTAAATGGGTAAGTGTTTGCTAGAGAGTTTCTAGATAAAATCGTGTATTCATTTTTTGACAAATGTTTTAATTCATTCTCACACCCTAATGATGGTTCATGGAGTATGAACTAAAATATTGGTCAAAAAATGAATACACAGTTTTATCCAAAAATTCTCTAGCAAATCAATGGACTGTGGAAATACTCTTTCATTAAAGGGTAAGTGTTCAACCCTAAAATGAAATATGTGTTGTTTTTAAATTTATACCATAAGTTTAAGAATATAGAAATGAAATGGCACAAGGGTGATAATCAAATCTATAGTAGGCCAATTAAATGTTAAACTCAGATATAAGCATACACTAAATTTATTATGCTGAGATAGTCTAAATATAGAAAGTAAAACTAGGCTAGATATAGAAATGATAAGGAAGAGAAATTCTTAGATTGTTCTGATGTTAATATAGTTATGGATCTAGAATGGGATTAAATTAGGTGAGAAGATAGTTTTGGAATAGTGTCATGTATGAAATATCTGGTGAAATAAGATGTCACATCCTTGATGCTTATAGGTTTGGATTCACCTTCACTTTGGTGTATTCAGATCTAGGTCACAGATAGTCACTCTTTATAAAATGGTGTATTCATCTTTAATGTGACCTTGGGGAAAATGTGTTAGTAGACACACGATGTCAAGCTGACCCCAGTGACCTCACTATTAAATGGCATTGCCTACATATTTAATACTCCATAAGAAGGACTTAGACTCATGTAGTTCTCCCCTATGTGTTGGCTTATGTGTAAATTAAGTATAACCATGACCTAACTTGTAACTTTGAAAATTAGGATATTAAGTTGTTTATTTAGTACTTCAGACCTATGGATGTATAGTCCCTATGACTAGTTTGGAAATAGGAATAATTGGTAGAAATTTTCTCAATTGAATGCTCTTTGAGTGCTCAGTGGTATGAATGATAGGTGTAGCTAAGTGAGGAATGAATGAGAGTTGATATTGTATTTTACTAATCCTATCTAGAGATAACCCAAATTAAAGGATTTTGGTTAACCATTAGATTACATTTCATTTATAAATTAGATGACTTTAGGGCACTATACATTTACATCAGGGTAGGACAATAATATCAATGTTACTATCTATCTTAGACATTAATGTCTATGGAATAGCAAAATAGGTACAAGCTCAAAAATTGTAGAGGTGTAAGATAAGTACATTTTAAGAATTCTAGGCAAGATAGAATGTATGTGTCATTAATATAAGACTAGTCAGACTAAGAGATAGGATAAAGGGAATAAGATAGAGTATATGTGAGGCTTACAGAATCAAGGTGTATAACTAAGAGGAATATCCAAGGTTTGAGTTTGCTAAGTGTACTGGACTGAAGTGCTTCATAATCACAAAATATCATCTACATTTGCCCCACTTTAATCTAGTAATGAAATTACTAGTTTAAAAGAAAGTAATAATTAGTTGGGTGTATATGCACACCTTATATTTACTTGAGTTTAATTTGAGTGATTTTGTTGGTGACTGAACTACAAAAAAGAACATGTTATAGTGTAAAATCAATGCATATAATTTGGGTTAAAAGTATTTTAAATTGATTGAAATGAAAGAGCAAGGTTTAGGAGTACACATGTGTGTTGATGTAACTACCTTACCTATTAGCAAGTGATTTTACAAAAGATGTTTCATTTTAAGGATATGAAAATAAGATTAGGATAAATATAGATACAACTTTGAAGTGCATATATCTAATGAGAGAGATGGGGGGTACATGCCCACAACTTTGGAGCAAAAGTGAGTTGTCACCTAGCAGTTAAGATTATCTCAACCATGCAACCCAATGATACTTATAACCTAGTGAGACTATATGATCAATTCTAACTTTAAAACTTGGCAAGATTGAGTGATTTGATCACCTCAACTATACCAAAATGTGAACCAAATATTGCAATAGATTAGCTCAATATGGTCTATAAAATTTTGTAGGGTATCAGTACATTCCATGGTTTTAGATTATGAAACTGATTTGGATTTTGTAATATTAGGCACATGGTGAATAACATATGCACCTTAGATATGTCTCATATTGAAATTATGTATAAAAATTGTACCAATGTATATAATTCTACCACAAATATGAATTATAATCATATAACTATGTGATTTGGCCAATTAGAATAATTGTGTAAGTGTGGAGGACATGTTTCCAAAGCATGTGCCCACTATATATGGAGAAATATAAAAACTAATATAAGTACCAATATGGAGGACATGTTTCCAAAACATGCCCCGATTGTGAATTGGAGATATTAAATATTGAATAGGTGTGGAGAACATGCTTCCAAAGAATGCTTACACTAAATCTATGAACTGATATAAGTATCATATATTGAATAAATGTGGAGAACATGCTTCCCAAGCATGCCTCCACTAAATCTAAAAATTGTGAATGTGTGGAAGCCATGCCCATATGACATGCCCCCACTAAATTTTTAAACTAATTTAAGTTCCAAAAATTGAATGAGTGTGGAGAATATGCTTCCAAAGCATGCCCCCACTGAATCTAAGAACTGTGCCAAGTGTGGAGAACATGATCCCTATATACAAAAAATATTTTCAAACTTTTATTGATTACTTACACTTCATATCTTGCAAGAACCTATCGAGTCTCAATCTCTTTGAGTGCATGCCTTAAGGGGTGCACTAAGAAAGGGGTGGGCAGACCATCAGTGCTTTGTAAGATTATTATTCCTTTTTCCACTTACCATCTACACACTTGTCTCCTAAAACCTTGAACGCTAATCTTATTTCTCTCTTTCCTATCCATTACATTCATTGTCATGATTTATTCCTTAATTTCTTACCTTGTTACCCTTTTGACCTATTCACTAAACTAGGTCAACCTGGTTGACCTAGCATGTTTTGGGGATACTTTAACTCTTTTGGTTTTCTAGCCTCTCAATCAACCTAGCATAGACCTAGTGAGTTAGCTCAAAAATATGCTAGGTCAACCTGATCGACCTAGTATAGCTGACATGTCTGAAAGTTTTTATGTAAGATCTGCCTATATATATAAGGTTATTTACTTCCATTTCATAAGAGAGAGTTGAATGAAGAAAATAAGTGCAAATTAACATCTACTTATTGACCATTATACTTGAGGAATAAAGCTTTAGGGTTCAATACTTTCTTTGGAGCTTTGATGTTGTCTTGTGGGGAAGTATTTTAGATGCTTAGGTAGGTTATGTAGCCTAGAGCTGATTTATTTTGGTTATCCTTACAAACCACAACAATCTCTTGTGAAGCACCTTGTCCAAGAGAGAGATTAAGGCTCGGCAAGTTCATCTTCAAAGGTAAGTATTTCTAACTATATTTCTCCTTTGTAAGAGTAGATAGATAATGTTGTATGTATTCTTCTCTTCCATGTATTAAGATTCCATATACATTGATGTGAGTATATGTCTCATATGCATGTTTAGTTTAGTTATTGTTTATTTGTTTTGTTTGAACCCCCACTTTGTGCTATAAACTTTGGTGCACACTAGATTATTTTAATTTTCTTGTTATTAGAATAGTTTACTCTCTTGTTTATTAGCATAAGTGAAATATTAAATCATAGGACTCTTTTAGGGTTTTTGTGTGATTGTGTTAGACTATAGGATTTAGAACCCTTCCTATCATGATATATTGTGACAAGTGATACAAGTGATCCCTTAATCGGGTCTAGTGGATCCCCATATTGGTCATGCTCCTACTTAACAAGTGTATACCCAATAAAAAGTGTAGGTGTACTCTATCTCATCTAATCCAGGATTAATTCATGTACATCATGCAATTATTATTGCATACACTTTCCAAGCATGCCCCCACTAATATGCCCTCCCCTTTGAGTTGAAGGAGAAATATGAATTGGGAGTTACCTCATCTAAAAAGGGTAAGACAACTGTAAAATATGTGAATGTAACCATGTATCATATAAAAGGAATATGCCTAGGTAAATGTATCATTGAAGTTCATAGAACCAATGTGATCACATGTAGGCTTAAGATACATGATAAATATCATGTCAATGTTTAGATAGTAATAAGCTCAACAATTAAATAATCACATACACAAGATCACTCAAAAGCAAGTCAACAAGCAATGGACCAAAGAGACCACAAATAAGGGGCATGTTCAAATGCCACATAATCTAAGGGACATGACTTAGTCGAATGTCCATGAAAGCAAAGATGACATATTCAAATATCCATACAATAAGCAATGGCATATGTAAGTGTCAATGAAATTATACATAGGCACGAGGGCCACAAGCAAAGGAGCATATTCAAGCGCTTGAATAGGAAAGATAAGACACTCAAGGAAGTGCATAAAGTAAAGCATAATCAACCAAAATAAACATGTCATAGTAGCCCATGGATCCAATGTGTTAGAGAAGTATGTCAAGTGTATAGCATATGAATTTCCCTATGTAATATATAATCATGGATAATAGGCATGTGTAAGTACATATGTAAGCTCAAACATGATAGTTTAAAGTGATCATTAAATCATATAACCTATGTGTATCAAGATCAAAGAAGTGGATGCCGCTAATGTCTATATGACATGAGTAGAGGGAAAGACTAATATTTGAAATAGGAGTATACCATGTATTTGTGTATGCCTATATCACACCCAATATAAAAGTGTGAGACATATGTGTATGTAAAATTAACTTAGTATGTGGTCTATCAAAATATGAAAGTAACATATGGATGCCAAGGAGCCAATAGAATAGGTAAGTGTTAATGGTGTTTTCAATTTTTTTATTTTTTTTATTTTTGGAATTTTTTGGAGAGATTAAGCTATGATCCTATCTAATGGATGATCATAGGTATCTCCCCCATTTAATGCCTTGTAATCTTAAGTTGGATCTTTTACCATTTTTGCATTATGATTGGATAGGTTGAAAAAGTACATAGCATGTTCCTCATGTTTTTCATGTGTAGTATAAGAGCTAGTGTTATCATTTGGAATATATATTAATTTTCCTTATTGAGAAAGGGAAATACCTTATTTATTTGGGTCAATTATTACTTCCATTTGGTATAGCTAGATATTTCCTTGTGTAAATGCATATGGAGATGTGGTAGGCATAACCCAAACCCATGTTTGAATCACTTTAGGACCACAAGAAATTGGTATTATTGTGTTGCCTAATGAGTTTTTCCAACATCGTTTGTTTTGTAAATTCCTTAGATCAAAGCCAAATTACTGTAAATGGCTTACATTACAAGTAGTTTTTGATTGTGTAGGATCAACATGGTTATGCCAAAAATAAGTGCCACCCATGTGTAATTTAATTGTTAAATATCTTTGGCATGGATGATTTTTTTGTTCATTTTGAGACTCTTGTATAGGATATGGACCTTGTATTGTCTCCATGTCAATTAATTTTTTCAAACTAGTCATATAAATATTAGGAATACCACATTTTTTCTCATAATGTTCCTTAGGTAATTGTTCTCCCTCTATTATGTGAGGGATTAAAATTTTGAATTTGGAGGAAGATATGTTAAGCTATTTTTAATGAGTAATGATAAATGAAGCATATTTGTGCACATCATTACTCATGAGATATTTCTCTGTGTATCCATGACTTTAAAGTAACATCATTGTACATCCATTTTTACTTGATCCATTATTGATCATGACACTATGAATATGTTGTTTCTTGATGTATGCTATAATAAATAAATCATGCCTATTTGAATCACCTTCATTGATTTCACTATCATCAAATATGATTATTGGCCATTGTGTTAATGTGCATGTAAATGTACCTATGATTCCATCTATTAAATGTACATATAACTTGGGAGGAGGATGCATGTTGTACATATGATGTAATTATGGATTATATGCACTCTCTACTATACCATGATTTGGAAAAGTATTGTTAAATATTTTCAACTTTGTATTATCATTCTTTTGTGGTTTAACTTCCTATATGGGTGTGCTTACCTCAATAGTATTATCATCAATGAGATCTTTTATCTTATGCATTGGTCTATAACATTTTTTTGTAAAATGTCCAATGCATCTATGGTAGTCACAATATGCATTGTTTTTAAAGCCTTTAGGTTGAGGCTTAGACAAATCAAGCTTAAATGGAGGAGGTAAAGTGATGAGATTTTGATCAATAAGCTTTTGTAACAAGATATGAGAAGGTTCTGGTAACTTTGTAAATTTCCTCATAGGTAGAGTTCTACTATGTACCAAGGGATATGATATATTAATGTATATGGGTTGATGGAGATTTCTACATGTGGCACACATCCCCCTTAGTTAGTTAAATGGGTTTAATATATTAGGATAAATGGGTAACTTATGGAATTATTACATTGGTTAATAATCAACCTACATTGGGATTAAGAGGTTACACATCTAATGTTAGTTATAAATAAGTTTATATAAAGGAGATGAATATTATTGTAAAAGATACAGGCTTGAGCCTTCTATTTGTTAGAAGCATATTGGAGGTCTCCCCCTCAAAGTATAATCATGGAGTTATTCCTTCCTAAAGGAGTATTTCATGGTGTTACTCTATCTTAAGGGCAATTATTCTATTTTTGCATATATTGAATATTTAGGCATCTTGGTCCACCAATATTTATTGTGTTGTATTGATCTACATTATATTATGCATGTTTCAATTATTATAAGTGTGGATCATAATAAGTTGTCATTTGAAGCTTATTTTATGGTTGTGTTATTGCATTAATTATTGCCTTGGTGTCATTTGTTCTGTCATTAGATTTGACTATGTAGTTTGGATTACTTTGAAATTTGACATTGGATGTAGAGGGAACATTTGGTGCATATTTTAAATTGTTCAATGTTAAAAAATTAACTTCCCTTTCTTTGATTGTATGACATAGTTTGTCAAAAGATCTAATTTTTTCAAACATTATTTATTCATGAAGTGGTGCTAACAAGCTTTGAGTAAAGATATATTACAATTCATTGTCAGTCGTAGAGTTTTTGATATTTTCTAGTATAGTCTTGTATCATAGAACATAGTCATTGATTTTCTTGTTTGACCCTTGTTTGAGTTTAGAAATTGAGTATAAGATAGCTCTTCACTAGTGTTGATTGAGAAATATGCTTAAATTTGATTTACTAATGGGTTGAATTCTCTAATTGACTAAAGTGGGAGACCATAAAATCATCTAAGTGCATAATATTTGAGACTTCTTGGAAAGATCTTGGTGACTAATTTATCATTGTAATCATAGTCCAAACATGTTGCATGGAATGAATGAATATTTTACTTAGGATCACCTTTATCCTCATAGAGTGGTAGCTTGGGTGTTATAAATCATGTTGGTAGTTGTAAGAGACTATTTTAGGTGCCAAATGATTATTAAGTAGAGTATGAGAATCTATTGCATGAGTAGCTTTGGAGACACCTTGTTCTAATTACAATATTTTGGCATGTAAATCTAGAATAATTATCTCAAGATAAAATACATTTAGGTGAATTTGGAAGTGGACCTTGCATGGTGATTAAGGGAGGTGTATATGATGCCCTTGTAGATATAAACCTATTAAGTTATTGTAAACTAATTGATGCCCCATGCCCAAGGATGTTGACACATTTATAACTATAGGGGTGTGTATATGAATGGTATAAATAGTATTAATTTGAGAATCTGAAGTGGAGGTGTAAGTTGAAGAAGATCCATTTTTATCATCTCGTGCAATATATAAAAATGCATCCGTCCTATGTGGGTTTGCATTCAAATATTCAATTAATAATTTGTCATTAATATCCTCTTCAATATCTATGTTTACATTATCAATCTCAAAAACCATAATAAATTCATCAAGATCATGTGGATTAGGCCTTATAGCATCCTAAGAGTATGAACGTTATTGATCACATGCCATATTTAAATTTACAAAAAAATGTGTTAATAGTATTTGTGTCTTAGCATGTGATTTCATTAAGGCTTGACATTATACATTAATGCTTGTAGCCTTATTATGATTATTAGATTTAATTAATGCACATAGATAATTAATAATAGCTTGAAAAGTAAGATAAGAACTAGATGCACTCATTATGACTGGGTTTTTGAAAAATTGTAAGAAGGGTGTAATTAATCAAGGGCATGTTTATTTTTTAAGCTCTCAAGTATACTAATCCCTATCATAAGTAATAAATATGGTTGTGAAGGCACTAACTATAGATAACTATATCATTCCTATAGCCACACTATCTCATCTCATGGGGTACATTGAGAGTAACTTCCTATGGTTGACTGCTTACTGGTGCACTACAAGAACAAATGACTGAAGGCTTCTTATGGTGAAAAACTAGATTCTAAGAATTTATTTTATATAGTGAGGTACATGGAAAATAAAATCCACAAATAGTGTTGTCTAATGGATTGAGTGTTGGTGTAATACCCCTCACACCATGGCACAAGAAAATTGTTAACCGCTTTTCCCAAATGATATCTCCTTTTAGTTTTAAATCTAACATAAAATAATTTATAGGAAAACAAAGCAAAATAAAAATGAAATTATAAAGTAGAGGCTCAAAAATAAAGGCTTTGGTTCACCAATATGTTTTACCCTATTTTTATAAAACACTAATATTGATTAAGAAGTGTTAATGTATTAAATAAGTGTAAAACTAGAAATATTTGAATGCAAAATATATACAAATGATTAATTATTATGATTTTGATAAGATGTTGAATATAGAAAATTACTATCTTAGGAAAGTACTAAGAAGGAATATGTACTTAGCTCACACATTAATTTTTTTTATTGTTCTAATTATTTTATTGTGTAAATCAAAAGAATAAATGACTATGTAGGCTCCATATCAAAATAAAAACCATTAAAAAAATATGGACAAGTCTAATTAAAGTGGATGACAACATAGTGTATACTAGTTTATCAATAGTGGACTTGTCCTAGTTGACTATGATAGATAATGTTAGGCTAGATACATTATTCAGAATGACAATGAAATAAGTTTGGTGAAACCAAAATTGTATTTCATGATTCAAAGAAAAAGAGAGCAAACATTACAATAAATAGACTAATAAAAAACTATTCAATTCATTTTCCCAATGACTCTTCCTATTTATACAACAATGGAAAGCTTATTGAATAAGATAAGATGCAAGACACCAAGCTAAACACTTGGGATTAATAACTAATATCTATAATATTATTACATCCCCCCCTTAATCTTTAGGGGTCTTTATTAGACCAAGAAATCTTCTAAACTTTCCAAAATTTTCTCATCCAAGCACCTTTCTCAAGATGTTTGTTGGTTGCTCTAATATCAGGCAATGTTGCAACTTGACACTACCATCTTTCACATAGTGCTAAATCAAATGAAATTTGGTATTGATGTGCTTGGTTCAGTCATGAAAGATTGGATTATTTACCATCTAAATTGTAGAAGTTTTTAGGTTGTGGAGCTAAAAGCTTCACTGATGCAAACAGGGGAGGAGGTTGCTGAGTTGCAGAGCAACCGGCGTCGGTCTGATTAGCCAACGTCGATCAAATTAGTGAAGAGAAGCAACTGATGTTGGTCAGGATTGGTCGATGTCAATCACCTCTAGGTAGACAGGGACCGATGTCGGTCGCCTGTGCGGTTCAGAACTGTGAGTGTTACGGATAGTTAGTTAATGAACCGAGTGTTTACATATCAAGAGCCAATTTTAGACTTGAAGCTACGGATCTAATTATTGTAATTAGATGTCTAATTATTGTTTGCATGAGATCTATTTAAGAGACTCATAGGTTGTATTGTAAAGTGTTCTAGTTTGAGTTGAGCAAAGTTAGCTCCTTCTATGTGTGAAGTGAGCAAGGGTGTTCCTCCTAATTCCACAACAGTGCCAAGTGTGGGTGCTGGTTTTGGAGAATCAAAAGGGTTATTTAGGTGTGTAGGATCTTGGTCGGTAGGTGTGCAAGGCCACATTTGGAGATCTACATGGGTAAGTAAGATCATTAATCTGCAAGTGTATGTGTGTGCATGATCCAAGTTTGCAGGTGTGTAGAACTAGATTGATTTGTAGGTGTGCAAGATTAGGAAGGATAGCAACACAACAGGGAGCAGGATCAGGCAGGATCTATTTGGAGTATGATGTGTAATCAGTTGGAGAGAAAGAGAGGAAGGCAAGGCAGTTCCTTCCATAAGTAAGATCATTTGGGTTACAGGTTGTTGCAGTTCAGGGGAGATCTACTTGGAGTGCATGGAGCACTTGTGGAGTGCGTGGAGAACTGGTGTACTGGCAGTAGTGGATACTGACTGGTTGGAGGTGAACACCAACTCTATGTTTGAGTTGTGTATTGGGACCGTAAGAGAGAGAGCTTTGAGGAAAGAAGTACTGTACACTTGAGGTGTGGGAAGCCTCTGAGAGGTGTGAAGAAGTGGCATCTTCTTTATTGTATTCTTTTCTGGATGAGTATTAATACAAGTTGTGTATTGTCTCTCATATTCTGTGTTGTTTCTGGTTTCTAGTTACTTGTTACTTCTAGTTAATTCTGCATCTTAAGTTGCTTGTATATGGTAATCAATTTTGCTTCCACGGGTTCCTAACAGTTGGTATTAGAGAAAGGTTGTTGGCTCACAGCTTGATACCACTAACAGTTGGTATCAGAGCTAAGGTTGTAGGGAGCAGGTTTTGTGTTTGGTTACAAGTCACTCTCAGGGGTTTCTGATTGAGTGGGAGTATAGCAACGGCAAAAGAAAGTAAGCTACGAATGGAGAAACTGAATAGCACGAATGGTCACTTACGGTGTTATGGAAAGAAAGAGCAGGTAAATAAAGATTGTTGGTTGGTAGCAGATTAGCATGAAGAAGCAAATGTTGCAGGTGTTGTTGCACAGGATGCTCTGGATAAAGTTGAATCTTGGTTAATAGATTTTGTTGCCTCTTTCCATGTAGCCCCAAGTAGAGGGGTTGGTGAGCCTTGTCAGATTGTTGGCAAACATGAAGTGTTGCTAAAATTATAGGCGGCCAACACATGGGTGTTGAAGAAGGTCATGCAGGTCCCAGTCTTGGAGATGTGGCTAATTGCTTCAGGAAAGTTGGGTGATGAGAGATGCACAAGAACTCTCACAGTGGATGCACTTGAATTAGCATGTGGTAAGAAAGTAGGTACTCTTTATCTACTTGCTTGTATTACTGATTCCACTTTTGTTTCATAGGTGTGGCTTTATAGGCTTGGTCACATAAGTGAGAAGGGAATGGATGTTCTTAAGTCAAAAGGGAAGAGTTTAGCTTTGGAGAGCATAGACTGAGATTTATGTGAGCAGTGGGATGCTACAAGAAAGGATTGTGTTTATTGCAGGAAAAGGAAGACTGATGTATTTGATAAACTTAAGAACTGGAAAGCCTTGGTGTTCTTGGAGGAGATGATGGACAGAGACTAGTGGATGGGGCTAGATACTTCTGAGCAGGGCAGTTTGGACATGGGTTTTGATTTAAAGGAGCTCGTGGGTAAAAAGTCATCACTCACAAGCATACATAGGTACCGACGTCGGTCAATGGTAACCGATGTCTAATAGATAGGAGCCAATGTTGGTCATGTGTAGACTAGAGAAGTTGGTGGTGTCGGCCAGGTAGAGACTGATGTCGGTAGGATAACCAGCATCGATGACCTAGACAGTCGCATGGAACCAACGTTGGTCGAATGCAGACTGTGTAATGACTGAGGTTGGTCACTGAGATGGACGTTGGGCAAACAGCAAGCTATCAAGGAGTCTTAAACACCCATGGGGAGGACTAAAAGTGTAAGTAGGCCTCAAATTCATTATTCCTCTTCTTTATACTAGTTGTTGACTGTAGAGCAAGAAGGATCCAGGAAATAGTGGGAGCATGGCATGAACAGGATGCATGACCAAATGGGAGATTTGGTAGGGTTGCCAGCTGATATGAAAAGCACTAAGACGAATGGATACCTTAGTTAAAGAATAGAGAGAATGGATACATGAGATAGAAGGCCAGGGCATATGGTCTTGAGGAAGCTGCAGGATAGTGGTACAGGTTTTGACAGGTGGATGACAGAGCAGGGCTTTAGTCAATGTCAGTGTAACCATTGTGTTTGTCTTACCAAGTGGATGATGGTCATGACATTATCTTGTTACTATATGTGGATGGTTTGCTAGCAGGTTTGTACATACAGGGTTTTGATGAGCTAAGGTAAGGTTAGTTTAGTGGCATGTCATGAGGATTTGGAGCAGCAAAATTCTTTGGCATGAGAGACATGGAAGATCATAGGTTGATTTTGTCTCCAGTGGGAGCTGATGTGAATCAGGTGTTGGCGAGGTTCAGGATGCAAAACTGAAGCACACCAAGGGCTGGGTAGTTTAGTGTCTGAAATCACATGAGGTATGGTATAGACCTGAGTTTGCCCAAACAGTGGGTGTTGTTAGAGAGTTAGAAGCCAATTTGAGGAAGTGGGTTCTCAGGTATTTGAGAGGGACCAGTAGTAGGTATACATGCTATGTAGGGTCAAGACTTTACTACATGGGTTTGTAAGTTTAGATGTGGCAGGTTACTCGGATGACAGGAGGTGCACCACAAGTTGTGTGGTGGGTGGTCTTCAAAATTGATCTTAAAGAGGGATACAAGCCAGGAAATAGATTAGATAGGGTACAGGTATAGGTACAGTGCAGGTATTTATCTCCAAGTGGGAGATTGTTAGGTTGTGGAGCTAAAAGCTTCACTAATGCAAACAAGGGAGGAAGTTGCGGAGAGGTTGTTGAGTTGTAGAGCAACTGGCATCGGTCTGATCAACCGATGTCGGTCAGATTAATGAAGAGAAGCAATCGATGTTGGTCAGGATCGACCGACGTCGATCACCTCCAGACAAAAAGGTATTGACATCGGTCACCTATGCGGTTTAGAACTACGAGTGTTACAGATAGTTAGTTAATAAACTGAGTGTTTGCATGTCAAGAGCCAATTTTAGACTTGAAGCTACAGATCTAATTATTGTAATTAGATGTCTAATTATTGTTTGCATGAGATCTATTTAAGAGACTCATAGGCTGTATTGTAAGGTGTTCTAGTTTGAGTTGAGAAAATTTAGCTCCTTCTGTGTGTGAAGTGAGCAAGGGTGTTCCTCCTAGTTTCACCATAGTGCCAAGTGTGGGTGTTGGTTTTGGAGAATCAGAAGGGTTCTTCAAGTGTGTAGGATCTTGGTTGGCAGGTGTGCAAGGCCACATTTGGAGATCTACATGGGTAAGTAAGATCATTGATCTATAGGTGTATGTGTGTGCATGATCTAGGTTTACAGGTGTGCAGAACCAGATTGATTTATAGGTGTGCAAGATCCGGGAGGACAGCAACACAACAAGGAGCAGGATCAGGCAGGATCTACTTGGAATACGGTGTGTACTCAGTTGGAGAGCAAGAGAGGAAGAAAGGCAATTCCTTCCATAAGTAAGATCATTTGGGTTGTAGGTTGTTGCAGTTTAGGGGAGATTTACTTGGAGTACGTGGAGCACTGGTGTACTGGCAGTAGTGGATACTGACTGGTTGGAGGTGAACACCAACTCTATGTTTGAGTTGTGTGTTGGGACCATAAGAGAGAGAGCTTTGAGGAAAGAAGTACTGTACACTTGAGGTGTGGGAAGCCTCTGAGAGGTGTGAAGAAGAAGTGGCATCTTCTTTATTGTATTCTTTTATGGATGAGTATTAATACAAGTTGTGTATTGTCTCTCCTATTCTATGTTGTTTATGGTTTCTAGTTACTTGTTACTTCTAGTTAATTTCGCATCTTAAGTTGCTTGTATATGGTAATCAATTGTGCTTCCATAGGTTCCTAACAGAAGTGTTGTCAACCATGACAAGTGTTGATGAAACCTATTACTCTTAAAAATCTGAAAGAACCCTTCTGAGCCATAAGATCTCTCTAGTTGCCTCTAAATCAACCAAATATACTACTTCTAATGAATAAATTACTAGCACTAATTGCTTCTTGGATTTTTAAATGACAACTATTGTTCCCAAATTCATTAGAAAACCTAAGGTGGACTTTCCATCTTCATGATCACCAGCATAGTTAAAATCTGAATACCTAACCAGTTTGAAATCTCCTACCTTGGAGTATTTGAGCCCAAAATGTTGTGTGCCTTTGAGATATCTAAGAACCCTTTTTTCTGCTACCCAATGACTTTCCCTAGGTTGTTGCATAAATATTGAGAAGACCCCAACTGAATATGATATATTTGGTCAAGTGGTAGTCACATAAATCAAAATTCTAATGAACTATTTGTATTTAGTGGCATCAACCAAATATATTGAATCTTTAGATGTCAATTTGAGATTCTATTCCATGGGCATGCTAAAAGGCTTACAATTTTCCATTCTAAACTTGCTCAGAATGTCACCAACATACTACTATTGAATGATGAAGAAATGCTTTGATTTTTGAATTACTTCAATACCCAAATAGTAATGAAGATAAACCAAATCAATCATTTAAAAGATTTTCATCAACTCTGATTTAAATTTTGTAGTGTACCATTCATTGTTATCTGTGATGAGTAAATCATCAACATACACCATCACAAATACAATTGTTTTGATGAAAAGAGTTGCATCTTCAAACTCAACTCATTTGAATTTCATGTCGATGAGGTGCTCAGTTAGTTTTTTGTACCATACTTGAGGGGCTTGTTTCAAACCATATAGAAATTTTTCCAAATTACACACCTTGTGTTCTTATCTCTTTGTTGTAAAAGCATCAGGTTGTGTCATGTACATATTTTCCTTGAAGTCTCCATTCATAAATGTAGTTTTAACATCCATTTGGTGAACTTTCCACCTATTATGAGCTACCAGATCCAACATGGTCCAAATGGTAGTCCATTTTACTATAGGTGCAAAGGTTTCATTGTATTTAATTCCTTATTTTTTATCATACCCCTTTGTGATAAGCCTTGATTTGTGCTTGTCAAGTGAGTCATCTTCCTTCCATTTATTGTGATCTACCCACTTACAACCAATCAAATTGTACCCATATGGTGGATCGACCAGATTTTAAGTCCCATTTTCCACTAGTGAATTACACTCATCTTTCATTACTTTTCTCCAAGATTCAAGCTTCTCATCTTGTTTGAAAGTTGTTAGTTTTAAATCAAATGCAACATTGAGTTCCTCTTTAAAATAATTCTTTATGAGTTTTCCAATCATGTCCTAAATTTCATCAATAGATTTGTCTAGTTAAGAGGAGGTTGCATGTGCACTTTGAGTGCCTATTTTCCCAACTTCATCAGGGCTCACATCTTTTAGTGTTTGAGTGTCCCACTTAGGCATCTTGTTTTGTGTTGTAGCTGCTTTAGGTTCATCCTTTAAAGTTCATTTTCTACCCTTTA
The DNA here is from genome assembly GCA_037957365.1 of Torreya grandis. Taxonomy (NCBI): domain Eukaryota; kingdom Viridiplantae; phylum Streptophyta; class Pinopsida; order Cupressales; family Taxaceae; genus Torreya; species Torreya grandis. Next base: position 584,312 of record JARHVA010006651.1, on the reverse strand, counting down.
TTCTACTAGCCCCTATTTAATATCTAATGAAGTTTCACTCTCTACTTCAAGAGGAGTTTCAAGCTCATGTATAAGAGACAATAGAAAATCAATAGATTCCTAACTCTATGTCCCCCACTCATTATCTAGAATATTCAAATCACTCTCTTTGTAGACATTGAACTTTGCATATTTATCTAGTCAACTCAATTGTCGATCAATATGCACTTTGTCCTTTGTAGTTTCATGAAAGATAACTTCTCTTTCTCATCGTATAGCTTAAATGCCTTAAAGGAATCAAAATATCCAAAATGGATGCATTTTTTACTCTTGTGATCCAATTTATTTCTATTATCCTTTGAAAACAATGTGTAATAAGTGGATCCAAAAATCCAAAGATGTCATATTGAAGGGAGGTGACCACACCACATCTCATACAGAGTCTTTGATTTAATAGCTATTGATGGTGATATGTTATGAAGGTATACTACTATTTTAGCTACTTCAACCCAAAAGTGTAGATATACCCCTTTGAAATAAAACATTACATGAACCATATTCATCATAGTTCTATTTATTCTTTTAACTACTCCATTTTGTTGTGGAGTGTGAGGAACTGTGAGATGGTTTTGATCCCATTTTGCACAAGATAGGATTCAAACTTATTTGATGTGAATTCACCACCATTATCTATCTTGAGTGTCTCAATGTGGGTTTGTGCTTCATTTTCAATCATTGTTCAAAACTTTTTGAAAGTATCAAAGGCTTCTAATTTCTTTTTCAAAAAGTATATCCATGTCATCCTGTTGTAGTGATCAATGAACAACATGAAGTACTTATGACCACCAGTGGAGAGGATTGGAAGAGAACATAAGTGTGAATGAATAAGCTACAATTTTCTATCTACTTTTCACTGTGACTTTGGAAATGTTTCTCTTGCATGTTTAACCAAGATTTAGGTTTCACACTTCACATATGATTTTGTGAGTAAAGTAGGCACGCCAACAACACCATTCTTTTTAATACATAAATTTTTTTATAGTGAGTGTGCCCAAATCAAGCATGCCACAAAATGTTTGGAGACATTTTGTCTTCCACAAGATGAGCATAATTACTTTAATTTGATGGTTCACCCTTCAGTTTGAGTAGTTTCCCTTCCTCATATCTAGTCAAGATGACTTTATTATCACTTTTTTTCCTGATTGTGACATCACCATTATCCAATAGAATGAAATGGACTTGTTGCCTTATGAGCACTAGGGAAAGCAAGTTTTGTTTCAATTGAGGAAATTAAAGAACATTCTCAAGTTGTAGTCTATATTCCCTAGACATTTGAGTCAAATTATACCTCTTCCCTGTGGTTGCAGACTTGATCTATCTATGAGGTATACTAAGCCACAACTTTATTCATTGTACTCCTCAAAAAAGTCTTTTTGGAAAGTCATATGTTGAGTGGTGTTGATATAAATAACCCAAACATCAAACCATGAGGAACTAATTGAGATATTATTTGCTTCATCATCTATACTAGAAAACACACATTCACTAGTGAATTAGGATGAGTTTGACTCTTTTGACTATTTCTTTAAATTTCCTTCATTCTTTTTATGGTATGCTTCAATTTTTTCCTATGGATTTTTGCATTTGTGAGTCTCATGGCTACCTTTTATGTCACACCATTTGCAATAGAGGTTTTTCTTATCATATTATTTTTTATTTTGACCACCATGATTTTTAGTTTTTCCACCTTTTCCCTTGTACTTGTTATTTCCTTCATTTGTGGAAGACATGGCCTTGTTTGATGGTTTGAAAGAATTTTTTTTGACATAACACACACTTTCACCTATTGTGGTTTATGTTTTCCTTCCAGAGGCCTTTTCTCTTTCTAACATCTTTTCAACCAACTAGTTAAATGTGAGAGTCTTCAACTGATTGCTTACTTGTAGAGACTCCAAATAGGTTGAATAGTTGGGAAGAAGGGATTTTATGAATGTGGTCATGTACTTGTTGATTTTGACACCTATTGCTTTAACATCATGTTTGATAGCACGTAACTCGGGAGCCAATCTCATCACATCTCCATATTTCAACTCTAGGTTGAATAATTTCAACTACAACTAAATGAATTCCAAATTTTAATGGGAGTAATATAGCTCATTTGGTTTATGATATGCTTCCCATGGTGTATTTCACCCCAATATATGACAAAACACATCTTCATCCACTAATTCCCTCATCAAGGCCAAAGCCTTCTAGTTTTCCTACTTCCATGTTTGAGTGTCCTTTGTATTCCTTGTTGGTTCAAGTGTTTGTTGTTCCCCATCATAAACATCAAACCATAGATCATTTAATATGAGTGTGTTATCCACTTGCTAAGACCATTCTAGCCAACTGTCTTTGCTAGTCAAGGTAGTGCCAACAATAGATTTGATGGAATGCATGGTTTTAAGTTTTTTTTTAAAATTTTTTGGAGGTTTTGAGTTTTTGTTTAACCCCAATTGGTTTATTATCACTCTAAATTGGTACTCTTTTATATATACATAAAGTTACTAAAAATGATTCGCTTTGTCATTAAGACTGGCTTAAAAAGAAAACCTCATACATCAATATACTCAATTTTTCTTGATTTCTTGATTTACATTGTTTGACATACATGAATGGGTAAAAGAGTACCTCTCCTTATTTCTCCTTAAATTACATGATTTGGTTATTTTTTTCCCTAATCTGATTAGAGTATCTTGTCTCAAACAATTAAATGTTTTTTAAATTAAAATTTTTAAAATTTGAAATTTAGCATTTAAAAATTGAAAATTTGTTTTTTTTTAATGAAAAAGCATACAAAATTATACCTCTTCTTCTTTTATAAAATTTCATTTGATATCATTCCAATATTGGAATAAATGAAAATAAAGATATATGGTTGACCTCACCAAATAGAAACTTCCAAGAAGTTGTATTATTCTCCACGCCACTATATTGAGAATAAAAAAAGTTTGAAATGAAATGCCAACTCAATAATGACATCGCCATGTAGGTGATACATAGATCATGGCTCACACATTATGTAGGCCCATGTAGGGCCTTTGCAACCACACAATGCTCCAAATGCCATGCAAAATAGGTCATTATAGGTGAAAACTCCAATGCCATGTAACATAGGTCATTGGTTTGGATCTAGATGGGCCTTCCAATGCATTAGGGATTCCAACACAATAGGGACTCCAAGGCAATAATATATATGTTTAACACACTCTATTGATGGCCTAATTTAGGTCTAAAATAGGAATGCCATGCTATCAAAATGTATAATAGAATAGCACCAAAATGGCTTTTACCCTACCAAAGAATTTTGTATACAAATAAAATGCTCTTCTTGCATCATAAAAAATAAAATAAAGACTGGACTATGCAGGCCATATAGATAGAAATATGGAGAATAAAATCAAAATATTTTACCAAGCTCTAATGCCAATATTAGGCCAGATACAATATTCAAAATGATAATGAAACAAGTTTGGTGAAGCCAAAACTATATTTCACGATTCAAAGAAAAAGAGAGAAAACATTACAATAAATAGACTAACAAAAGACTATTCAATTCACATTTACAATGACTCTTCCAATTCTTATATGAATGGAAAGCTTATTGAATAAGACAAAATATAAGACACCTGAGCTAGACACCTAGGATTAATAATTAATATCTACAATATTGTTATAGACAACATGTAGGAAAACATAAAGAAATTAAGAATCTAGAAATGACATAATAGAAGCATGGGTAGAAGATGTTTCTAGACAAGAGAACAATACGTAAATGATAATGTAGGGCACCTGAATCCATTAACTTGGGGGTTGACTATGTGTCTGAATTAATTTATTCACGTATTGTGCTTGTGGATGAGGATAAACATGATATATCACACTCAAGTTTTTACTATGCATAAATCATTATTTATCTTTTCTTACCTTTGAGACCCTTAGGGTACTTTGATAGCTTGAAAATCTACAAGAAAAAGAGGGGAGTGTATTGGGTTGAGTTAATCTCAATCACCTCCTTGATTATTGATTATTGTCTATGTATATAATACTCCAAGGAAGGAAATCAAGTCCACATAGTCCTCTCACCTAGAGTGAATATGCAATAAGTGTTCCTATGCAATAAGTGTTCCTTTGACTATATGTTTATAGCTAAAAGATGGCTTGATACTTGAAATTTTTATCTCTTGACTTGTTTTAAAGGCTTCTTGACTTGGTTTAGGACTGATCCTTATTAATATTTCAAAAATTTGGTAGAATAAGGCATATTTTCTCAATTAGAAGAAGTGGAAATACTTGTACCAAGTGAATAGAAACTCCAATTAATTAATGAATCTTGATGTGTATTTATAGTAAAATATTCTAAAATTTTCCTTTAGTGGACCTGATGAAATGTATGGGAAGACCCAAACCTATGACTTTGAATTTCTAAACTAGCCATTATTTGGTGTAGGATACAACTGGCCTAAGTGGACAATGATGCACTACACTCCTCTCAACCTAGGAAAATCTTATACAAAAGGGTCAAGGCCCTGAGTTCAAAACTATAGATAATCTAATGGTGATTTTAGATAACTTGAGCATGTATCATTGAAAAGTTATGTAATGATAAAGACAAATAAGGGATCAAGCTTACATATAGATGAATGACTTAGAAGAGCGTGAATAAAAGTCATGTAATTGGGTGCAAGTCGTGTGGTTAGGAATGTGGAAATAACTATCATTGTCAAGTGTCTATGACTAAATTTATTTGCCTATACATACTGCCAAAAATGTATTAAAGTAATATGAACATATACATCAAGGTAAAATGACTACTAATATATTAAGATTAGATATGCAAGAGGGCCAATGGGCTTCCTCACATGAATAATAGAATAAAATGGATTCCAAAATGGACCTTCACCCATACCCTATATCTTCTTATATAGATAAATAAGGAGGTTTATGATAAGAAGGATCTCTATATTTTAGGATATTAGCTCAAAATTAAAAAAACCCTATTTTAAGGATCTCTATATTTTAGGATATTAGCTCAAAATTAAAAAAACCCTATTTTGAGGATAACCACTATATATATTCTTATTTATAATAATATATCTTAAATATAACTTTCTAGATATCATCAATGGATATCAATCTTGAAGTGCCTATATTATATTTGTCACATACAACATTGATTTATGACTCTTTTACCTTCTTAATAAATTTATTGGTGACTAGTGATAGATGGCCTCAATCTAACTACACCAATGTGTTTGGATCAAGAAAATATTTTTGGAAAAATAAGAGTGGCTCTAAACTCCACATTATGCCCAAAATATTATAAATTTTCTATCGAATCTGCAAGTAAGAAGAAAAAAATCATATGATGGTCAAATGGTTATCAAATTTAAGGTCTAAACTATCCTATGAGGGTCAAATAGATATAAAATTTGAGGTGGCCATTAAGTTTTAACATCTCATTCACATAACAATCCACCACCACCCCCAAGGTTTCCATTGTAGAGGGCTTATCGACATATTAAATAAGTCATTATAAATTATTAATGGGTAATGATGTGCACATAAGGTATGTTTTATCCACAAAGAATGTAATCATAATTTTATCTATGACAATACAATAGTGCATGTCTTAATATACACTAACATGCTTTGTGGTGCACTTAATGAAATAACCAATGAAGATGTGTTTAAATAAAGAAAATTAACTAGTTTGGGAGTTGAAGGATCGTTGAAGAGGTTGACACGTGTGTATGAGAAGATAATTGAGAAGTTATAGATAAGAAAAAAATATGAGTTGAAAGCAAAAGGAATTAAAAGAATGAAAGCATATACTATTAAATATGTAGAATTAGAGGATATAAAAAAGGATAAGTTCACCATCAAAACTAATCAAATTAAGCTAAAATTTTAGAAAAATCAACTTTATAAAATTGAAGATGTACTTAGCTTTGTGTCTAGAAACACAAAGATTGCAAAAGAAGAAGCAAGGAAAAGTAATGTAAGGAGATGAAATAAAATTGGTAGTGTTAGTAAAGGTTCCTGGAAAAGTCTAGAATGTGTTAATTATAGGGATAGTTTATGTAATTAATAACAAAATGGAATAGTTTTCAGTAATTCAGATGGAATAATGCCATTAAAGACTAAGTCAATCTCATTATATGAAGACATGCAAGGTTAATATATATAGAATAGTCATCTAAACTATATGAATAACAGATCAAAATATTCATAATACTCACTGCACACAAATCATAAGTAAAAGATATATAGGAAAACCATTGAGAACCATTCATAATTACAACTGGGTGCTATTTATAAGCTTTTACAAGGTGTTGTCTCTTCATCTTCTAGGCTTTTACTATGAGGAAAAGAAATGACTCTTTGTATTCTAAGATCAATTACTATTTTATCAAAGGTCAAATACATCCAATGATAATATAAATGACAAAATAGATCAATTCATACATGCGTTCATCCTTTGTAATTTTAGTCAATTTTATTCTTCATCCAACACTTTCCCAAACTTAATTTATTGTCTCATCCTAAGACAAGATCATAAAAAAATATGTTGTTATGAGGCTAAAGGAATGAACCAAAAACAAGAGTCATGGTTATCACTCCAAGTGTCTTTTATCGATTTTCACCCTTTGTGCACTACTTAGCCGCCCTTTTATGTTTTTAACTAAGTAGCATACTTTCTTACCACCCTTTTAGGTTTTTAATAGACTAGTTACAGGTGGATGCCCTTTACAAGTTTTCAATCAACCTAGCCCATTCTTAATGTTCAAGTTTATCCTACAAAAGTTGTGAAAAACTTGTGAAAACTAAAAACTTAGAGTATGTAGTGTGATCAAGTAATTTGATAAAGAAAGGAGATTAGATCAAGTGTTAGTCCATAAAACCATGAAATCAACACACTAACATACTAACATCTCTAAGCCTAGATCTTAGGGGAAGCTTAATGAACAAACAACAATTTAAAACCCAACTAAAATGCAAAGAATAATAGTCTTTACCTTTCTTAAAATCTCTAAATGATGTCTTCATTGGCTTGCTCAGATTATGCTCAAAAGGTCTTCATCAATGGGGCTTGGCTATCTCCATCTCCTCTTGACATCATGTTTGGCTTGGATTGGCTTGATTTTGGCATTATAACACTATACATTTGCTTTTTGGATCATATCTAACATTATAACTCTACTTTGATTGAGCTCCTTAAATGAAGAGTTCTAAGCTTGCTTTAATAAGCTTTCAAATCCCTTATAATTGGTTAAATCTGACCATGGTTGAGTTTATTAATTTTGGTTGAGTTTGGCATATTCCTAGATTATTTTTTTAGATATTTTCCAAAATTCATAACTCACAAAGGTAATGAGTGTGTTCTAGGATGTTCTAAGATGCTCTTGAATTTTCTTTTTAGTAATTGAATTACTAGCTCATGGATGAACTCAATTAGGATTTGAAATTGATTTAACTTGATAATTGATTTTGATTAGGATGTGCAAGTCAATTAACTCTTTTTAGGCATTTGGTCATTTGTTTGATTTTGATTGATTCAATGTGTGTATTTACCTTATTTAATTGATTTAATAGGACAAATTGATTTAATGCAAGGATATAAAGTTAAATTTGAGACAAATGGGAATTCTTAAGTTAAATGTTTGATGATTAGTAATAATTGAACTAATAGTCTGATGCAAAGCCATTGGTGGCCAAATTTACATGTCTAAAAATTGTCTCTATTTGGGAAGATGTTGCAAGCTATAAGCATAGTAATATCTTTTCAAAGAATAAAATGGTTCTTTATGCTTACAACTACAATGGTAATTATTGAACTATAGTTTCCCCCTTGAGGGAGCGGTTGGCAAGTGGGTCAACAAATGGTCCCTCAAAATAATGAAGCAAAATGAGGGGACCAAACAAATTAATACGATGGGGTGAAAACACAATGATTCACCCAAATTTGGGCAAAATCATTAAGAAATGCAAGTGGGATGGTGTACAATGGTTTTACTAAAGGTGATTATAAGCAATATACCCCGATAATGGCAATGTGGTATGATAACATAAAGATTTTCCCTAGCAGGCGATATAATCATTGAAAAGATGGAGCTACCCCAATTAGGATAGATAAACAAAAAAGGAAATTGGTGATAACATAATGATTTACTCTAGTAGGTGATATAATCATTGAGAATACATGCAGGATGGTGTACAGTGCTGATGCAGTATACCTCAATTATGAAAAACATGATTAATGGCTAAGGATTGATGATAAAGATGAATTTGGGATAACCTGATAATAGGGAAATGCTCATCTAAACTAATAAAGGTTGAAATTCTTTTGTTACTTAATTACTCTATTTGGGATATGATTGGGATTAGATTGGGATTGTTGTTGATTCTGATGCCAAGGAGATGGTGATGTTGCATTGATATTGTAGACCTCTCAAACCTGAATTTTTTACTGTAGTATTTAATGGTATGCCTCATGATAGAACACCATGGGGGCTTGGTTAAAATATGCATAAGGAATGACTCTCGATATCTGATACTCAATGGAAAATAATTGTATCGATGATAAAAACCATGATGACAATGTAGATGTTTGAATATGGATAGATTCAAGAATAATGTGTAAGGAATCACCCAATGACTGCACATAGATTGAATCAAGGCCACAGTGATGAAAGCAAACAAACAAGCACACAAACAAACAAATAAAGAAATAAATAAATAAGACAAATAAAGAAACAAACAAGTGTTAGTCCCTATGTTAGTATAAAAAACATGATTAACATTTTCCCTAGAAACTAAGTGACAACTGAACAAACAAATAAGATGGGGGAATAGAAGAAAAGGAAGGGGGTGGTTGAGTTATCTCCATATGTACTAGGTAAGTGGATGTTGCCTACATAGTTCCATGGATATGATGATCCAATGAAACTTCAGGATGAATGTAGTTCTCCTAAAAAATGGGAAGAAAATCATGATTGATAGAAAACATGATGGATGTGATAAGAGAATAGGGATGAACTAGTAAAATGGGGATAGTGTAGGATAAAAGGCCAAAAAAGATGGGGAAACTAAGGAACAAGTGGTTTGTTTATGACTTAGTGAGCATTCCCAAAATCCTTAAGGCAAAGAAGTGGTCAATGTTTTTGGTTTTTCTAAATGATTTTCAAATGTTTTTGGAAATTTCAAAGCATCTCAACTTAATCGATAATGATGAGACACTAAAATGGTCCAATCTCGCAAAATAGAAAAAAGTGTTATAACTTGAAATGATGCTCACAAAATAATGAGAGCATGAGAATTTGAAATGATGTTCATAAAATGGTGAGAGCATAGCTAAAGTTGCTTATAAAATAGTGAGAGCATTATAACTTGAAATGATGCTCACAACATGGTGAGTGTGGCTAAAGTTACTCACAAAATGGCAAGAGTATGGCTGAAGTTGCTCACAAAATGATGAGAGTGTGGCTGAAGTTGCTCATAAAATGATGAGAGTGTGGATAAAAAGGGAATGAGCTGACCTCAACATGAATCAAACATGACCCACATAGTCCCAAAATGGTTTTAATTCATAGTATTTCACCTCACAGTGGAGGGATCTGACTAGTGTAGCAACCAATTCAAACAAAATAGGCACAATTGGTATGATGGCATAGTATGACATAGGAATGGCTAGGTGATATGTCAAGGCATAATAAACAAATGTTGCCCCTAGTTTGCCTATAGGTAGTTATAATTAGGATACAACTGATAGATAAATGATACTAATTTTCCCCAATAGGTGATATAATTATTATCAAGACCGGTGAACACTGATTTACCCCAATAGGCAAAATAATTAGGCTCACATAAATAAACTTGATAAGAAAGGAATAAGAAATGAAGAATACAACTGCCAAAACTTCTATCATACTACTCCAAAATACTGCCTCTATCTAAAATGCTTGAAATAACTATTGAAATTGATCTTATTATGTATGTTGAAAATGTGAAACCAATGGATGAACTAGGGTCAAATGGGCTAGGATGATAGGATTCAAAACATGTTTGGCTGAGTAGGAACAAAATGGTTGGATGTTAGGATGATAAATAAGAATGTTGAGAGGGTTACCCCCAAGTGGTAAAGTGATTGGATAGGTATGTGATAACAAAAAAAGGAATGGTAAATGAAAACAACATGGTACATGTTTTTGGCTGATGATGGTTATTGGTTTTTAAATGTGTTTGGCTTGGGTATGGTAAACGGTATATGAATCTGATTCTATTATTTTTTTTGATGTGGAGATGTACATCCTAATCAGCAAATGATATAAATAGAATACTCAAACATGTTAATTGCTAGCCCATACCTCATCTGAATAGCTTCTCTATCTAGAATTGGCTTTAGATTTAGATGTCAAGAACATTGTTGTGATCTTCATTGGTTTTTGAATCTATTTCTTTCAAACTTTGAGACAAGGTATCTTTGTAGCCTCTATAAAGGAAAGTGCAACCATGGATGGTAAATAGGGATAAATTTTGGATGATAGGTTTGATTGGGAAATGGAATGGTGGATGATAATGGAATGGATAATGATGGGGAAAAAATGAAGAATGGGATTTTCAAGCACACACAATGTTGTTGATTCTAGATTTGACATAATTTTAGTTGCAGTAGGGCTGAAGACTTCTAAATATTCTCTTGATAGGACCACCAAATTCTTCTATTGTTTGGGCCTAAGAGTAGCTACCATCTAATTAGGATGTAGATAGGAAGATATTTTGATTTGATCTTTGATTTTATCATCATCAAGCATTGAAGAAATTTTATGCTTAGCTATTGGCACCTCAAAGAGGTTTTCACCAATGAAGTTGTCTTGATTATCCCATAGCGCCTCTGAGAAGGTTTCACTGAATTTGATTATCTTCTACCACCTTCATAAAGGTTTTACTAGAAGATGCTAATTTTAAATTTGGATTATCCCCTAGCACCTCCAAAAAGGTTTTACTAAGAGAGTGTTCTTCTGCTATATGATTGTGGTCTTGGCTTCCTTGCTTTTCTTCATCTGATATGTCACCATGGATGCAGTTCAATAAGGTATGATTTTGTTGGTCCCAATTAACACTTGTGGGAGATGGAATGTCAATGGCAAGGGTATGATGGTTGGTGGTAATGGTATGTGGAATGGTAATGGGATGAGGGAAGTTGCACAATCCTTATAGAAGATACTAGGATAACTTGTGTCGATATTAAAGTAATCATCCTAAAAAACTATAGAAGGATCACAAATGTATTTTTACTAATCTACTAGTCATGCATAAATAATATTGTAACAATCATGAACATATTTTGTTTATGAATCTGATTTTGACTCAAGAGACTCTGAATCTAATGTTGAGACTAATGTCAATTCTAATTTTGATTCTAAATTTGATGTCAGTTCAAGAGTAGAACCTGACTCAAATTATAATTCTTCATCTGATAGGTACTTTATTACAATGATGTCTTGTTGAACATTTGGTATTAGACAAGTAATGACCTATGATGGTATAACAAAATCCACAAAGACTAGTTTGTCACAATGAGATTCTTCTAAGATGGGAAAAAGGTCAAGAGATAACTCCTCAGAGACTATCTTGCCAAAGGGAGGCTCTTGAAAAATAGGCATATGGTCGACGTAATGATTTGTCTAAAGGAAGTTATAATAATTAAGAAGTGACTCAACAAAGACTAGATCATTAGAGTTAGACTCCTCGATAATAGGTATAGTATCAAGGGGTGATTCATCACATGTTAACTCATCACAAATTGTTGAATAAAAAAAAACATCACTTTTTAGTTGGTTCTCTTGGCCTTGGTTTACAATGAATTGAAAAATACAAGTTTTGATCATGGCTTGGTCCTTGAATGATTGGCTCAGTTGGGTAGGTACTAATTAGAGTGGTTGGGGTTTAGGTTGAATGATGGGCTGAGGCTAAATGATTAGATGAGGTTTAGGTTGAATGATTGGTTGGGATCATTATTATATTGGTTGAGGTTTGGATTGGATAATGATAGGGCATTATAGAGCTTGATTTCTCATATGAGCCAAAGGATGAAGTCTTTGAAGGGTATGGATAGGGCATTACAAAGCTTGGTTGCTATTGTAAGCCAAAGGACAAGGTCTTGGAATGGTAACGCTATTCTTTGGATATTGTGGAGCTTGGTAGATCAAATAATCTAAAGGAGGGTTAGGGCTTATCAAGGGTTGGATAATGAAAGGGCATCATGGAGGGTGATTGCTCACCAAAGCCAAAGCATCCAAGTCTTCCTCAGAAACCATATCATCCCAATCAAAGTCTTTGCTTGGGTCATAAGTTGGTTGTTGACTATGTTCCATGTATTGATTATTGTAAGGAGGGTATGGATCTATCTCCCAAATAACATTATCATTATAGAGGTCTGTACCTAATTTGACCTCACCAACCATATCATCCCAGTTGAGGTCTTGATTTTGGTCCTTGATTTGATTTATGCAAGCTGAATAAAATCCTATCTCACAAACCATGTTATCATCAAAAGGATCTTGAATAAATCCATAAAAATCAAAGCTATTTTGTGTGGCCATTCTATCATAATTTGGATTGTACGTGACTCCACCATAAGTGTAGCTAGACATATCCACATAAATGATGAAAACTTTGAAAACAAAAAGTCTTAGAGTTTTGGAAACTATGAAAAGTAATGTCTAAAGGACAAAAGGTTCAAACTTGGTCTAACTTGGTCGAAAGTGGACTTGTATCTCCAACATGGTCTAAAAATAAAGTTGTATCTCCAAAATGGTTTATGATAAAACTTAGCATAAAACTATTTAATATCAAATGTCTAATGTCAAATTTCATACACACAAAAGGTTAAGTAATGAATAAAAACTAGTATGTCAAATTTTAGGCCAAAGTGTTCCAAACAAGATCTAAACTAGGAAAGGGAAGAGTTGAGTTGATAGTTCTTTTATCCAAATGTAGAGTCAAAAGCTAGGCTCAAACAAACATGATCTGCTAAGATTTTTGGCCACATGTGGCATCAAAATCTAGAACTGAAACAAAAATTGATATGATTTGATTTAATCTAATAAGGTTGAAACAACTTTGGCATAGACCTGACTCATGGAATCAAACATAAACATGATCAATTTGTATAAGCCATAAAACAAAAGGCACTTGAAAAAAAGACTGCAATTTCCCAAATAAAGGCACAAACAAAGATGATGATAGGCTGAATGAATAAACAAGTGATAATTTCCAAACTTGGGCAATCGATTAACCTAAGTTACACAACTTAAAAGGAAAGATCTATGTATTAGCCCCTGTAAATCAAAGCCTAAACAAAAATCAATCAATGTTTGAATTAGAACTTGGAAAGGTTAATTGAAAAGTTGATGGTTGAAAATTATGATTGGACTAAACAAGTTAGACAAGATTGGATAGCATGATGGTGCATAAACAAGATCTAAATGGCATATGTGACATGGTTTAGTTGTTTTGAAACAATGGTTTTTGATACAAGGTCAAACAAGTCTTGAAATAAAATGAGCAGTCTAACGACATAAACATGCTCTAATGATGTGATCAATGTTATGTTTCAAAGGCTCAAACTTGATAATGATGTGGGTAGCATAATGGTACCCATCTTAAACAAGTAACACACACATAAACATGTTTAACAAAAATTGCATGGCACAAGTGTGGTGTAAAATGGTCAGCATAATGCCTCTTCGATCAAGGAGTGACATATAAATAAACTAGCTTTTGATATGGTTATAAACAAATAAAAAAGTTTTAGTCTCAAAACATACCAAGCAAAAATAACCAAAATACACTAAGTATAATCATCTAAATCCTAACAAAGGTATGGTAATGTGGGGTTGACTAAACTAAGTGGTTTTAAATCATTTTAGATGGATCAATTGCACAATGAATTTCATGCAGCCAAATAATGCAAAAGAAGCACGCTTTAATTAGGTGTTTATGGCACTTGGCTTGTTATAAAAAGGTCTTGCCTTCTTTACAACCACTACATTCATCACTTACTCAGTTTAGTGTGATGTCCAATGTGAAAATATGTCCTAGTGCTTAACCCCAACATTAAAAGGTGGTTTAACCACTCAAACCTCTGATCCTAGTGAGAGTGATGGAGGCGATGCCTGGAGATGAAATCCAAATTCAAAGCTTCCCTATATAACTCATGAGAGGTAATGAATTCCCCCTCATAAACCAAGATGGAATGAAAGTAAAAGATGAATTAAAAGAGCTTTAAAAGTTGTTTCTAGATCACCCAAACCATACAGGTCTTGGGGAGAGCCTTGATAACTTCTCATTAACACCTTTGGACTAAGGCACTTTGCAATGAAGTTGGTGCTTTTGATCCCAATTTTTTTTTAAAAGGGACGGAATGGAGATCATACATGCACAACTCCCTTTTTTCTAAACAAAGAATCAACAAACTTGCATGAAAATGAACTTGCTCAAAAAAGCATATAAAATAATATGATGTTAAGTTCATTTTAAGGCACCCAAATAAAATCTTTTGTGAAGTTTGTCCCCTTTAACTTTGATTGAACTTGCAAAATATTGATAAACATCCATGACATAAAAACAATCTAAGCTCTTTTTAGACCCCAAATAGATTATGTAAACAAGTTGACAACATGTTAGAATATGATTAGGTTCATTGTTTAGACACCAATTGAAATGTTTGGATTATGTTCATAGCCAATTTGAAAAGATTTTCATAAACACAACTTGATACAAAACATCTATGTTCATTTTTAAGCCCAAAGATATAAATGTTTGAGATTTGAATAGTTTGTTTTAAGCCCAAAACAAAGTGTGAAAGATTTGACTAATTTATTTTGAACCCAAATTGAAGTGTTTGTTAGTTAAATCAAACAATTTTGTGTTCAAATGTTTCTTTGGCTCTTGAAAAAACAAGAGAGTAACCCCCTACTTAGAAGCATTTTCAAGTGTTAGCAAATGACATTTAATTTTTTTCTCTTAGGTTTAGGATTTAATTAGAATCATCATCGATTGATAAAGACCATCGACGATGACCTGTCGACCTAAAGGCAAAACCCTAAAATATAAGCATGTTATGTTAGGAAATGGTTAACAAAAATCTCCATAAAAAACTCAATAAATCTCAAAAATAAAATAAACCTATGAAACATGCAAACAACAAGTTAGAAGGTTAAAACAAAGAACACTGAACACATAAATCATAAAAACCTATAGTTAATATTTTAACTATAACTTTTAAAATATACATCCATTTTTCATTAAATTTGTTGAAGTTGTTTATAAGTCTAGGTTTCACCTCTCTAAAATAATTGAGATTAAAATAGTGAATAACAAAAAAGTTATTAGCTATGTACTAACCATTTTTACAAGAAAATTAAAAAATAAAAAGTGAGTCACTAAAAGACTCATAACCTTTAAACTACAAATCAGATTTTAATGAATTTTTGAGAGAATTAATATTAAATCATTATGAACATCCTATCAAAAATTTATAAAAAAAGTAAATAGATTAAAAATTAGAGCTATTTTAATAGCTATTTTTGTTCAAAGATGTGGGGTATGCAATCATGTCCCATTGGGTGTGCCATTTGTGATCAAAGAATTTGATAAAAAGAAGAGATTAGATCAAGTGTTATTTCATAAAACCATGAACTCAACACATTAACAGACTAAAATATTTAATCATAGATCTTAGGGGGGGGCTTAATGAACAAACAACAATTGAAAACTCAACTAAAATGCAAAGAACAATAATCTTTACCTTCCTTGAGAGCTCCAAATGACTTCTTCATTGGCTTACTTAGATTTTGCTCAAAAGGTCTTCATCAATGGGGCTTGGCTATCTTCATTTCCTTTTGACATCATGTTTGGCTTGGTTTGGCTTGATTTTGGCATTATAACACTATACATTTGTTTTTTAGATCAACTCCAATATTATAACTCTACTTTGATTGAGCTCCTTAAATGAAAAGCTCTAGGCTTGCTTTTATAGGCTTTTAAATCTTTTAGAATGGGTTAAATCTGATCATGGTTGAGTTTATTAACTTTGGTTGAGTTTGACATATTCTTAGGATATTCTTTATGATATTTTCCAAAAATGACAACTCACAAAGGTAATGAGTGTGTTCTAGGATGTTCTAAGATGCTCTTGAATTTTTTTTTAGTAATTAATTTAATTGAATTACTAGCTCATGGGTGAACTCAATTAGTATTTGAAATTGGTTCAACTTGCTAATTGATTTTGATTAGGATGTGTAAGTCAATTAAGTCTTTTTAGGCATTTGGTCATTTATTTGATTTTGATTAATTCAATGTGTATATTTACCTTATTTAATTGATTTAATAAGATAAATTGATTTAATGTAAAGTTATAAAACCAAATTCAAGACTAATGGAAATTCTTAGGTTAAATGTTCGATGATTGGTAAGAATTGAACTAATAGTCTAATGCAAAGCCATTGGTGGCCAAATTTACATGTCTACATGTAGTACCTATTAGGTGGATGGTGGCATGATTTGAAGTAGTTGCATAATAGGTTGCTACTGTGTTGGCTCTACTTATGCTATAAAAGAATCACTTGGTTGCATAAAATCTGTTAGTGGGACTTATTACTACTAGGAATCTGCTTTGGGCTTCATGGCTATCTTCTTCTATTGTAGGATCCATTGAAGTTATTGTAGTGGAATGAATTGAGGCTCATCCACAAGTTGAGTAATAAAGGATCAATATGTGAAATATCTTGCTTAAGCATCTTCCAGTCTATTAGCACGTCCTACACCATAGGAAGCATTATGTGTAGCAAGATCTAGATTACCATGAAGTTTTACATAAATTCATCTATTGTGATAGTAATGAGTGTTTTAGAATTGGATGCTTTGAGATAGATATCCATAACCAACTCATCTAATTGATCTACATGCCTTTGAGCTTGTAGGCTAATAAATGTAGTGCACAAAGTCCCATTGTGCCAAGACTAAATTTTTTGCATGATAGCATCCCTTGAATTCAGTAATTTATTGAAGATATTACTCATTACATCAGAAGTAGTCATTTGATCATCCATTATAGCTTTGGATTTATCTAATGTTGTGAACTCTAATTGAGTAGTGATAAATGAGGTATTAAGGTGTTGTTTTTAATTTAGCATTCCTCATGTGATTTATTTTGCTTGATGTGTGAAAGTGTCCAAAACCTACTCATATTACTTGATCAATTTTTAGATTACTTCCATCTCCAATTTTTTGTTTTGCCCTTATGCTCATAATGCTTGCAGGTGTTACATAGCCATCCAGTCCTTTGTAAGCTGATTCAATAAAGTTGTGAGTTATTTTTCTTTTAACATCATTTGGTCACTTAAAACTTATGTAATTAATGTTGGGAAGCTATTATTGATTATTTGATGCACATTGGTATGTTATCAACTCAATTATACATTATCACTTCACAGTTGGAAAACTTATTATTCTAAGGTTGAAGCCTCTATGAAATGGACTCTTGAAAATTAGGGGTGACTTTAATTTGCTTGGTTAGTGACAATTGAGCAACATCTAGAAATGTTTCAAGCATAATGGTCGAAAGTGCCAGGGATGTGGTTAGAATAATTATAGGAGTTGGTGTGAATTGAGCCAAAGGAAAAGAGAAAGTGGTGTAATAGGTGGATTAAGTGGGAACATCCCACAACCATTAGCTAGTAATTTGATATTTTGATTACGAAGCCTCCTCTTGCATACCTACTTATGTCATTAGTTTGTTCCATTATGCATATTTTGCTTCTTCATTAGATTTAGCCTCTTTTTCTTTTTTGTCTTGAGTCTTCGCTTAAGCCTTTAGGTTGACTAGTCCTTCCAATGATTTTTACTACGTGAAACAAAGAACTAAGACAAAGAACTGATATTAAAATGCCTAGGAAGTACCTACAAGTATCTTCTCAATGTTAGTAGTTAATTTTGAGGCTAAAAACTTAGGCTAGTTGAAGTCTTCATGTATGTGTATCATGTGATATTTAATATTTATAACCCCTTTTGTTGTTTGCTTAGCCTATTTTTTAGTTTGTCAAAACCTCTTTGTAATGCATTTGTCACATCCAGATTTATCTCTAAGCTAAATAACTTGTTTAATTCATGGATTATTATGGTTGACTAGTTGATTAACTAATATTTGATTAAGCTTAATAACATATGTTGATTATAGGGCAGTTTTTGTTGCTTAATTTACATGATTAGATGCTATGAGTTAGTGGTACTTTTATATTTTGTACTTTGTGATCATGTTTGATTATTATATAACATTATTTTTATGGATATAATGATGTTTTAGGCTAACTACATTCATTGGCATGAGGTGGACAGAGGATATATTTTTCCCTTAGATCGTGATGGAGGGAGAGTATCATCAGAGAAGATGGTTAGATGGAGACATTCGGGGATGATAGAGAATGAATCTGAAAACCCTTGCACACACCATTTAGTATATCATGTTTTATAATTAATTATTTGATATAGATAGCATAGCATGTTTTATGTACTTTTCATTTAGATAATTGTTAAATATGTTTTTTTGGTAAAATCTTGATTGTTCGAGTGATTTCATTATTTTTATGATCTTACGTAGTTCATCTTGTTTGGCTTAGCGAGTGATTCAATAAAGTTGTGAGTTATTTTTATTCTGACATCATTTGGTCACTTAAAACTTGTGTAATCAATGTTGGGAAGCTATTATTGATTATCTGATGCACATTAGTAAGTTATCGACTCAATTCTACATTGTCACTTCATAGTTAGAAAACTTCTTATTCTAAGGTTGAATTCTTTTATGAAATGGACTCTTGAAAATTAGGGGTGACTTTAATCTACTTGGTTAGTGATAATTGAGCAACATTTAGAGATGTTTCAATCATAATGGAAGAAAGTGCCATGGATGTGTTTAGAATAATTATACGAGTTGGTGTGAATTAAGCCAAAGGAAAAGAGAAAGTGGTGCACTGGATGGATGAAGTGGGAACATCCCACAGCTATTAGCTAGTGATTTGAGATTTTGATTACGAAGTCTCCTCTTGCATACCTACTTATGTCATTAGTTTGTTCCATTATGCATACTTTACTTCTTCATTGGATTTAGGCTCTTTTTCTTTTTTGTCTTGAGTCTTTGCTTGAGTCTTTAGGTTGACTAGTCCTTCTAATGATTTTTACTATGTGAAACAAAGAACTAAGACCAAAAACTGATATTAAAATGCCTAGGAAGTACCTACAAGTATCTTCTCAATGTTAGTAGTTAATTTCGAGGCTAAAAACTCAGGCTAGTTGAAGTCTTCATGTAGGTGTATCATGTGATATTTAATATTTATAACCCCTTTTGTTGTTTTCTTAGCCTATTTTATAGTTTGTTAAAAACTCTTTGTAATTCATTTATCACATCCACATTTATCTCTAACCTAAATAACTTGTTTAATTCATGTATTATTATAGTTGATTAGTTGATTAACTAATATTTTATTAAGCTTAATAACATATGTTGATTATAGGATAGTTTGTGTTGCTTAATTTACATGATTAGATGCTATGAGTTAGTGGTACTTTTATATTTTATACTTTGTGATCATTTTTGATTATTATATAATATTATTTTTATGGATATAATGATGTTTTAGGCTAACTACATTCATTGGCATGAGGTAGATGCAGGATAGATTTTTCCCTCAGATCATGATGGAGGGAGAGTATCATCAGAGAGGATGGTTAGATGGAGACATTGGGGGATGATAGATAATGAATCTAAAAACCCCTGTACACACCACTTAGTATATCATGTTTTGTAATTAATTGTTTGATATGGATAGCATAGCATGTTTTGTGTACTTTTCCTTTAGATAATTGTTAAATATGATTTTTGATAAAATCTTGATTATTTGAGTAATTTCATTATTTTTATGATCTTACGTAGCTCATCTTGTTTGGCTTAGCGAGTGATTCAATAAAGTTGTGAGTTATTTTTCTTTGACATCATTTGGTCACTTAAAACTTGTGTAATCAATGTTGGGAAGCTATTATTGATTATTTGATGCACATTGGTAAGTTATTGACTCAATTCTACATTGTCACTTCATAGTTAGAAAACTTCTTATTCTAAGGTTGAAGTCTTTTATGAAATGGACTCTTGAAAATTAGGGGTGACTTTAATCTACTTGGATAGTGACAATTGAGCAACATCTAGAGATGTTTCAATCATAATGGTAGAAAGTGCCATGGATGTGGTTAGAATAATTGTAGGATTTGGTGTGAATTAAGCCAAAGGAAAAGAGAAAGTGGTGCGCTGGGTGGATGAAGTGGGAACATCCCACAACTATCAGCTAGTTATTTGAGATTTTGATTACGAAGCCTCCTCTTGCACACCTACTTATGTCATTAGTTTGTTCCATTATGCACACTTTGCTTCTTCCTTGGATTTAGCCTCTTTTTAATTTTTGTCTTGAGTCTTCGCTTGAGCCTTTAGGTTGACTGGTCCTTCCAATGATTTTTTATATGTGAAACAAAGAACTAAGACCAAGAATTGATATTAAAATACCTAGGAAGCACCTTATCTTCTCAATGTTAGTAGTTAATTTTGAGGCTAAAAACTTAGGCTAGTTGAAGTCTTCATGTAGGCATATCATGTGATATTTAATATTTATAACCCCTTTTGTTGTTTGCTTAGCCTATTTTATAATTTGTTAAAACCTCTTTGTAATTCATTTATCACATCCACATTTATCTCTAACCTAAATAACTTGTTTAATGCATGGATTATTATAGTTGATTAGTTGATTAACTAATATTTGATTAAGCTTAATAACATATGTTCATTATATGATAGTTTGTGTTGCTTAATTTACATGATTAGATACTATGAGTTAGTGGTACTTCTATATTTTGTACTTTGTGATCATGTTTGATTATTATATAATATTATTTTTATGGATATAATGATGTTTTAGGCTAACTACATTCATTGGCATGACGTGGATGCAGGATAGATTTTTCCCTCAGATCATGATGGAGGGAGAGTATCATCAAAGAGGATAATTAGATGGAGACATTGGGGGATGATAGAGAATGAATCCGAAAACCCATGCACACACCACTTAGTATATCATGTTTTGTAATTAATTGTTTGATATGGATAGCATAGCATGTTTTGTGTACTTTTCATTTAGATAATTGTTAAATATGATTTTTGATAAAATCTTGATTGTTTGAGTGATATTTCATTATTTTTATGATCTTACATATCTCATCTTGTTTGGCTTAGCGAGTGAATTTTTTTATGGTTATTCAATGCATTGCCTTATATCATTGTATGGTTGAATAGTAAAATATTATGATGTTATGATGGATTACATAATCATTACTTGCGCTATAAGATTTAGATAATAATAATTAAATATTATTCTTATGATAATTACATTATAATGTCAAAAGATAATAACGTTATTTTTAAAAGATATTATAATTGTTTAATTATTTAATTTAAGGATTTATATTCATAATATATAAATGGACATATATTAATGTTAATTATTTAATGATTTTAGAAATAATTGTAATTGTTATATATGTTGTCGATAGCATTCAATGTAAACTCTAGTCTTATTGCATTGATAAAGTTATATTAATCATTATTGAGATTAGTCATTGCATAAAGAATACATTGGATATCAACTAGTTGATAGTATTGCATAGAATATAACATAACTTTGTGACTTAGGTGATTCAGGTGGTCAATGATGGATTGATCATTGCCATGTGGATTTGATAAAAGAATAAAAAATGATTAATTAAGGATTTGTATAGAAGCATCAAGAATGATTAGTTCACTAATCATTCGTTAACCTCAATTAAGTAATGTTTTGGAGAAAATTATGGGGGTTATTGTGTTTTGTATGGAGGTGGATTGTGAGTCAGTTAAGTTATCTAGGCATGCATAATTTTAATGAGTTTTGTTTGCCATTAAGGATAGAGAAGTGGAAGAAATAGGTGATGGATGAATAATAAAAGGAGGTAATGGGGGTTGTGAATGGGACTGTACGTAACACAAAGGATGGCTCACGACATTTTTAGTGGAGAAGGTAAAAGGTGGAGAAGAGGTGAACAAGTGCAAAGAAGGAATTTTTATTAGCTATCTTGGAAATTCATATGTTCACTAGGTTGGTCTTGTAATTCAATTTTTTAATGAAATAATGAATAGGATTTGTCTAAATGTTATGGTTACTACTTTTCTTTGGTTGATTCATTAGAAAAACTAGGTTGTATGTAGAGCCCTGTGGAAGGCTCGACCTCCACAGAACCCCACATTTAAACTAGGGTAACCTGGGAGATGAGGTAGAGATGTAGAGTTGGCCATGGTTATTGATGGGTTTTTAAATGCTCTACTCTACACATCTTTAGCTATTCAGAAATATTTGTTCATTATATGAATATTATCATGATGGGTATATAAATAATAAAACTCGTAATACTTAATTCAAACCAAAATATTATGTTTTTGTGTGTGAATACTTGTATTTAACTGGTAGACTATAATAAGTTATATATATATATATATATATATATATATATATATATATATATATATATATATAACTTATTATAGTCTATATATATATATATATATATATATATATATATGTTGAACCGTATGACTTCAATAATGTGACTGTATGTGTGTGAATACTTGTATTTAACTGGTAGACTATAATAAGTGATGTATATAAATATATATATGGACATATATATATATATATATATATATATATATATATATAGTTTGATAGTTGAATAGGGTGTGTGTGTGTGTGTGTGTGTGTGTGTGTGTGTGTGTGTGTGTGTGTGTATGATAGATAGACTTTAATGTTACTATATATAATTGAATAGGGGGTATATATATATATAGTAATATTAAAGTCTATCTATCAATATATATATATATATATATATATATATATATATATATATATATATATATATCAAACATTCACTAATTTGAAACTTGTCAAATCTATAAAGTTATAAATAAGAAAAGTGTAATAGAAAACTACAACTTAGGTAGAAAATAGTGTTGTGGGATGATTCAAAAGTTGAAACTAGTAGCGTGGCTAGGTCTTGTGACTGTGAAACTTGATCTATAGATTAAATTAGCCCTAGACAAAACACCTTAAGCCAGATAGGAGAGGGGCATGCTCCTGTCCTTTGTGAGAATGGTCATGTCTAATAGATAGTAAAGATATTATATTTTTGGGTTATATTTACCTTCATATGTATGCTTCCAATCAGTTACAGAGACCAATGTATGACTATTTTTCCTTAAAAACCCAATATTCTTGAAATGTGAAGACTAATGCAAATCAATGGGAGAAAAAGGTTCAATGATAGAGGTTGGGCATGACCTCAACACCTCATGTGTTGAGTGTTGACTACAAACCAATAATCTGAAGAGGGTTCTGTTGATGTGGGTTTTATGCACACCTCATAGAGTTTTAAATAAGGTAACCTCTAACATTTTAGGATCTATGAGGAACTAGGTTTCACTCTAGGGCATGAGTTGTAGGTATGTGGTTAAAACAACTAAGTGGTGGAATAATAGGCTAAGCTTGTGGCTTTTTAAACCAAGTTTGTGGGTGGTTGTGTGATTTATAATAAAAAAGATAATCACTATGTAAGTCAGATGGGAAAAAGCTAATCTATGGTGGGTAGATCTCAAAGAAACATCAAAAAGAGGGAAGGCTAAGGTAGAAATAAGGGTTCTATACTTTTTGAATAGGAATTTATTAGTTAGTTTGTTTGGTGGACAAGTCTCTCAAGGCCAATGTTTGTTGTTCATATATGTTGATCACTTATGAACAAACATGGTTGGGAGTATCAATATTCAGATATAGGGTGATTCTAGCTCTCAAAAGAAGGTTGCTCCTTTCAAGGTTGTTGTTTCATACCTTTATATAAGAGAATACAACTCAGACCAACAATTTATCTAAGGTAGTTATTTCTCACACCTATAATACTATATCAATTAAGACACTTCTAGACACTTCAGAATAATGATTCAACCTATACTAACTATATAAATCAATGAACTACATAAACCTTTAATAGCTATAACACATCTAGGATTAATCATTCATAAACATAATAGTCATATTCATCTGTAGTGATTGCACACATCAGAATTATTGAATCAATTACAAACTAGAGAAACTTCAAATTCATAAACATAGAAAGGGAAGAAGATAGAACAAACACAGTTACATGATAATCAAGATCCTTGATTTCTTCCTGTATTTCATTGAAAACTTCAACTATTTAAAAGAGGGTTACAATTCATATATATAGATCTTGGGAAAGGGGCCACTTCATCCTCCAAGATTAGCATGCTATGCTTACATATTGATAAACCATATGATAAGTTTTAGTTACATAATGATGGATTAAAATATCCTAACCATGCAACGTATGCATGCTGATAAATAAATAGTTAATTGCAAAATATAAATGTAACTAAGACTTATACTATTTAGTTGTGTTAGTTACATGAGAAAAAGTACAAAATAAACCAATCTAAACTGGCTCCTGCTTAACCTGTCTCAAAAATATGGTGGGAACTATATTAGTAGTAGTTGATGTCATAATAACTTGAAGTGAACTAGAAGCTGTACCAGTTGTTTGAACTATAGTCATCATGGGGATAGTATCCTGAGGTGGCATCAATGTGGTAGTTTTTATTGTTATTGGCAGAGTTGGTGGAGTTAGCATAGTAGAACTGGTAGGTTGAGCTTGTTGAGCAACTTTCTTATTCATATCTAAGTCCTGGTAGCATTTATAGGATTTAACATGATGTGATTTGATTAGACTTATATCTAGGAGAGATGGTCTATTTACTATTCTAGTCTCACCCATTATATTATTTCGCTCCACTTTGGTTGTTTTGAAGCTAAACCTGAATACCTCCACTTTTATGGCCTTCTTACTCGTTGCACTTAACTTAGCCTCTCTATCTTCCAAACTCAGACCTTGTAAGCTCTATTTGAAACTATCAGAGGCTTGTTTGATCATCTGGTTGAATGTAACTCTAGTCACCAACCTTCCTTGATTCTCTTAAATAGTAGCCAAATCTAGTCCTGACAAAATTTGTTCATCCTCTTTCTCCTATTTAGACAATTTATTAACTAATGCCTCCAAAGATAGAACCTAGTCTTAAGCCTCTTAGGTCTTTGTCAATGTTAAGTTTATAGCATTATATGCCTCTTATGGATTCATCAAATCCATATGTATGAAAGCCTTATTGGGTGTATACAACACAAGGAAGTTTAGCTTGCTATCATTTTCCTTGAGGCTCATGAACAATTGGGTTTTCTTATTGACATGTGGAGCCAAGCTGACTCTCAAAGAATGAATGGAATTAAGAATTTCATACAATCTAGGGGCAGCATATTTTACATCCTAATCAATGCCATGAAGAACTTGAATAACTTTTTGTTACTCTTTGAGTGTCTCCAACTCTTCCTCGAGCTCTTGTCTAGCCATTTCAGTTCCTTGATGTATGGCTATGATAGCTTCAATGTTGGTCTCCATATATGATTTCAATTCCTCTATATAAGGAACTGACCCTTTTGCCTATTTTATCTTTTACTCAAGGAGTATAATTCCTCCCTCTCCTCCATAATTAGGCTTTTACCTGAGCTATCTTCTATCTTCCTCTTTCTCACCCTCTACACTGATGTAATGATTTGTCAAATAAGAAGTTCTCTATTGGCAATTCTGTTATCTTCATATTAGGCCTCTTAAAGGATGAGGCTCTTAGTTTCTTAGCCCAAAATGGAAGAGTTAGTTTTGAGGGATAATAGGGCAATACTTCCACTTGAGCAAGTTCCTTTAGGTTTTTGATCAGTATGTGTGGGAGGATTAGGCATTGTAGGCTAAATAATCTTCCACTAGTCTATGTTCCCATATTATGGTATTAGATAGACCATAAAGACTAGCTACCTCCTAGGTGATCTCTTAGTTGTTACGACTAAGGTTACTATGGTAGGAGTGGAAGAAGGCAAGGATGAACCCAACTGGGTAGAAGGGGATGTAACTAGAGTGATGGATTGAGTAATGGAAGGAATGGATAGAACCAACATCGATGGTGTGGATGTCAATGAAAGGGAAATGAAAGTGATGGAAACCATAGTGATAGGAGCTATAGTAGTGGAAGGTGAAAGAGGTGCTATGGTAGACAAACTCATAGATGGGTGTAGGAATAATAGACCTATATAAATTGTCTATTGGGGAATGAATGTGGAGACCACAGGGTCAAGGGTGATTGAAATTGTTGGTAAATACATCAAAGGGTAAAAAATCAATGAAGATGTGAGTAAGGGGCCCTTACCAAATGAGTCACCTATGATAGGTGCTTTAGCCTTGAGTACCTATAAGCTTAGAACCTTTACCTATTGTAGCTCCTCCTCATCTACCTCTTGGGTTGGAGGTGTCTATGGTCTGTCCGTGGGATTCCTTTGATATGTCTTTGTTGTTCTCACAACTTATGGACTTGTGGAATATGATGGAAGAGAAGAGGGAATAGTTCTTAGCATTGAGTCTAAAATAGCCAGTATTTCCTCTTCATCTAAGGAATCTAAGCATATAACCCCAACTTCTACCTTTATGCTACCTCTTACTATATTTAGATCCTCAACTAAGTCTTGCTCAACTTTGATTAGTTCAATTAGTAAAGGTTGAATTGGGAGTACTTGTTCTTGTGTTGAGGTAGGTATTTGTTCCTCATCAACTTAATCTTCCTCTTCTTATTCTTCATTTCAATTTTCACTGAGAGGTGCCTTAGTTACCAATTGTTGTTGGTCTTGAGGTTGGATTTGAGATTGTTTAGGATCATGCCCCTCTCCTTTGGGTTGTTGTGATTTCATCCCACTCCAAAAATCTAAGGCTCTGCATCCTCCAGGAGGTGGAATTCTAAACATTACTTCACCAAGTATCAAGGATGGTTCTGATTGGATCACTCTTAGTAAGTCCTCACTTAGCCCTATAGTTGTATCCCTTTTTCTAACCTCTTTATCATCTTTGGAATTGAAGAAGATAAAGTCATGATAAATCAACTCATGCTTGTAGTTAAGGCCGAGCGTGTGAATTTTATTTTGGACCTTATTGTGAGGGTCCAAGTTTTTATGAGTAAGGGTGGGCAATGCATAAGCCTTCTTAGCATTGTCATCTTATCCAAAATATCTATGAATAGTTTACTAAATTCACCCAATGGTAATGTGAGATCCATGGAAGGTGGCCTTCTTATTTTTCATTAGCTCCTTGTCGATGTTATTTTAAATTTGATGAGTGATTTCTTGATCAGTTACCTTATCTAGAATGAAATTTGGAAGATGAAGAGGATCTACCTTATGACCTGCCACCATGATTATTGTGTAATAAGGATATAGATAGTAGTCTCCAATGTTATTGGCTAGTGTCTATGTTATGCTTATAGAAATTATTAACAATGGATCATTATGGATAGTCATCCATACCTAAGGATAAAGGTCCTTGACAATCTTGATTATGTTCCTTACATAATAACATATATGCAAAAAGATGTAGTAGTCATAAATCCTATTTTTAATGACTTTGACATTGGGCACCCACAAGACTCTATTATGTCTATACACAATGCTCATGACTACATCCAATAGATAGGACATCATATATAAATTTACACCAAGTGGTCTCTTATCCTTCTGTAGGATCTAATATTAGAGGTGTGCAATAATGATTTCTTAAAAATCATAGGTACGCATTAAGGTAGTCAAAAGGTTTATAAGGGGAACCCATTCTAGGTTCATGAACTAGATAATAACATGACCGAAGATCCTATTCAATAGTGCCATCCCTATGCGGATTCCCATTCTAAAATTGGTAATGGAGACAAGACTCTTGGCATGTTATTTTAAGATGAACTTCTCCCTAGGTAGCAACCATTTTAAAATAGCTCTTTCTAAATGGTTGGCCTTTTTCCACGTAACTATAGTATGCAAATCATATGTGACATTTGTAATAGGCAATCTTAAATACCTATTGAACACCTCTCTAGATAACACATGATAATAGTGTCATTGTCTATGTAATGCATATATCCTCCATCCATGATTCTTCCTTTGAAGAATATACCCTATAGAAAATTAATGCATGGCATCTCTTCTAGTTTTGTAACAACATAGTGTAAGGCTTGGTGCTTGAATGGGAGTAGGTCCTTTATCATATTCTTATCTTTAGCTAATACATCTTCCTCAAGGGCAAATGAATCCATGTTCTCAAATGCTTCCCATAATGTTGATTAATTTGAATAACACCCCTTGAACATAAGAGGCTTGATCACATTATTGAGGTATTCCATAGAATTTTTAATCGATAACCTAGATGGTGTTGGAGATCCCCTATAGGTCTTAGATGATGATGCCATTATAACTTTACAAGGTACTGGTATGTTATAAGCTTTTGATAATGGCATCTCATCAATTAGCTAAATATCTTAAGTCATAAATCAATGTGATAGTAGTCAGGCCTCTTGGGATCACTTGATGCTAAAGTATACTCAAGATCAAATGATTAAATGACATGAAATCAATTAGGGGATCGATGTAAATAGACCTCTTGTATTGATTTCTAGTTTGTAAGCCATTAATCATTAATGTATATGAGCTCATCACCTTCATTCATTTCAAATTCAACCACCCTATCTTAGTGTGCATACCATGTAGGATTCCTTGTTATCTAAGGTGTCATGATGTAACCTTCCATACTTTCCATGTGTCATTGTATAGCATAGTCAATAGAAGTCAAACTTTACTTTTTAGCCAAAATACTCTAAAGTATAGAATGCCTTTCAAAAAGATTTGCTCTCAAAGTTGCCAGAAGGAATCTTTTTGATGAAAAGTGCCGAAATGAAGTTCCAAAAATAAAATTCCATGAACCAAACTTGTCGATGACTAAACTTTTTGAAATAATTCCTCTGAAATGAAACTTTTTGAAATAAAGTCATTGATGAAAAACCTTTTGAGAATCTTGTCGATAGGAATGTTTTTGACATAAATGTTTCCAAAGTGAAATTTTATAAAGATTAATACTTCACAGTAATACAATTTAAATACATATCATTCAAATCCACTATTTTCATCCTTTTCATTAGTAGGTTAGTTTGATCAAGTGCATCAAAATTATACCACAACATGATTTAACCTTAAAAACACCAATTTTGTACAAATATCATATAAGTATCATAACCCTCATAATTCATAAGTGTTCCCTTCAAGATATTATTTATTAAAAATAAAGGGGTTCCCCATTTTTTGAAGAAAAAATATAGAGTGGGGTGTGTTGAATACAACAAATGACAACTCACAGGGGTGAATACTCTAGAGTTTTCAATAAATTAAAATACCTAGTTTTGAAATCCCAATATCAACCATAAATTTATCCTAAATAAATGACTAAACTAGAAATAAAAAGAGACTCTTAATAATTCTATGTAACATACTAGCTCTGCTTACACCATGAATTTGTGTGTGAAAAGTGTTATTCTTTACCTCTTATTTTAGGTTTTTGGGTAAAGACATAACGGTAAGTTATAGGTTTCACTTTGATTGAGCATTAGGTACATATATGGGGAGCTTGAGCATCGCTCTATTTCCATCTAGGTGTCTATATCCCTAATAGAGATACCTTTGATCACCTATTCCTCCTTCCTTCATATTTTTCATGATGTGTGATGCATTGATCTTATTTTACCATGTTGGATTTAATTCATTTTTTGATTCTCTTTTGAATTTTGGATTATGCCCTTTTTTATTCTTTTATTTTCTTTATTTTTAGGAAAGAAAAAAAAGGTGACCATAATGAGTTGGTCTTAGTCAATATTTGGGTTTAATCAAAATGTCCATGTAAACTCTCTCATAAGTCCATGATTATTACCTTGAAAAAGTGTTAATGGTATATGTGCATTTGATCTAAGGGAATAAGGAAACTTTTCTAAATTTATAGAGAATTATGGGAGTAAATTTCACATACCTAATGAAATTATTGGTTTCAAGACATATTCATGGCTAACTCTCTCATTGCTCAATCGAATTATAAATCTTGAACTTTAGTATGTATTTCCCCCTGATTTGGGTTGAATTCAAAATACCTCAAACTGTGTCTCATTATACTAGGATCAATCAAAATTTGAATGTCATGATATCCAAAGGAAACTATTCTATAAAGTAGGAAAATATTGAAAGCAAAAAGCTATTCTAGAAAACCAAACTAATCTAATGAAATCAAACAACATAAAGAAAGAGACTAACTAATAAAAGAAATATAATCTACTGCTACCTCTATCATAATGTATTATTGTTATTCAGATACCTCTCCAAATGGAGCAGCCATGAAGTAATGCTTCAAAAATGATCCATTCACTTGAAATTTCAGATTATTACCTTGAAGATCCTTTAAATGAAAAACATTATTACCCAAATTTTTTGAAATTTGATATGATCCTATCTATAGTGGGGTAAACTTGTCATGCACTCCTTTCTTCTCATGGGCCTTATCCCATAGTATCACCAGGTCATAGATTTTGAAAGCTTTGAAAGTTTCTCTTTTGTCAAACAATCTCTTGACCATGTCCTGATGTTTCCTAAAAATCTACAATGCTTTATCTTTGGAGTCTTCCATTTTGATGATATCTAAAAATCTTGACTCTATTTTATCATTAGGTTCTATGTATTCTTGCATGAACTGATATGTTGGTAATTTTAAATTGATTGGTAATATAGGCTATTTATCATATACCAATAAGTATGGTAAATCTTTGAGGCCCTGTTTATACCTTGTCTAGTCTACCTAGAGTGCATAATTTAGTAGGAGGTGCCACTCCTTAGTTTATATGTAACTAAATTATTGATGGCATTTATAAGGTTCTTATTAGTTGATTCAACTAATTCATTCCCTTATAGGTAATGATTTGATGATGATCTAATTGTAATCTGATTATCATGGGCCCACTCAATGATCTCAATTGATTGAAAGTTTGGCTTATTGTCACAAACCAACAATATGGGAGTGCTAAACCTGATAGTGATATGTTCTTCAAGAAAAATTATCAAATTTTGGTCTCTAGAGTTATTGGTGGCTACTTCCTCTATCCATCTAGTATAATAATCTGTAACAATAAGTATGAACTTGTGTCCAAATGAAGAATTCAGATTTATAACACTAATAAAGTCTAAGTCCCATTGGGGAAATGGCCTACCTTTGATTATAGGTTGTAGTGGCATGAATGTGTGTACTTTTATTTTGGCTAAAACCTAGATTTCATGGCACATCCTTACATGGAACTAAACATATTTAAAAACCGTTAGCTATAAGTAGCCCATTTTGAGTATTTTATGCATTGTAGTATTCCCAGATGGATGGTTGTTGCATATATTTTGATGTAAATTATCTAATATTTATTGAGCTTCTTCTCTTGACACACACCTTAGATAAAGGCCTTCATAATTATTTCTATAGATGACTCCCTTTATAATCATTTAATAAGAAACCTTGAGCTATAAATCTCTCTTTTTATCTATTTTAAGTTCATGGGGGCATGTTCGAGCAAGCAGGAACTGAATAATACATGAATATCAATATTTTTGGGAGACTTGTGTCTAGAAAACCTCTTAAATAGTTATGTATGGGTCTGGTTTAGTCATCAATTGAAATATGCCTTATCCTTTAATAATCTTGGATGGTTTGATTTTAATGTCAAACTCTTGTAACTTAGACATCCATTTACCTCTACATTCCCCCAATTCATTCTATCTAAGCATGAGCTTGATAGTGGGATACGATACTATAGAGATGGTTTTATTATGTAGGATGTAGTACCTAAAATTTTTGACTGCCTTGATGAGATTGAATATTTTCTTGTTAATCAGCGAATACTTGAGCTGTACATCTTTTAAATTAATACTCATAAAGGCAATCAGATGTTCACTTTCTTCCTTTTCTATATGAGTAATGTAGTAATAGTATGCTTTGAGGTAAATAAATATAAGTAAAATTACTTTGTGAAATTAGGGCTTATTAGTACTAGGGCTTACAAAATATCTATCTTTATGTCTTGGAAGGACTTCTTAGTTTCATACATCCATTCCAATTTGGCATTCTGTTTGAGCATTATGTTCAGGGGTCTAACAATCTCCAAAAATCTTGATATGAATTTTGTTACAAAATTTATTTTTCCAAAGAATGATTTGAGATCCTTTTTGGTATTTGGAAACATTATCTTTGATATCCCCTAAATCTTATCTGGGTTAATGGTTATCCCATCCTGGGTAATGATGTTGCCTAGTAATTTTCCTTTGGTAATGCTAAATATGTTTTTTTTGGGGTTAAGTGATACTCCAAATTTTTTTCACATCTCAAAGATAGATTGAAAATGGTAAATATGATTAGCTTTATTTTTAGAAAACATAGTGATATAATCCATATTTGTAATGATGCAGTTCCCTATTAGTCCTTGGAAAGAATCATCCATCACCCTTTGAAAAGTGGCTCAGTTTTGATCAACCCAAATGACATTTAATTATAGGTGCTAGGAATGGTAAAGGCATTCCAACCCTCTGAAGTTTTGGAAATAAAACATCATAAGGAAGATGTAAATATGAAATGCATAAACAAGGTAGATCATATACTATTCATAAATGAAGCATATCAAACATGCTAGTATAAATAAGGTACTTGCTTATATTTCCAAGGTGAAAAATAGAACTAGCTAAACTGGCCAATGTGGGATAAAGCCTCACATAGGAAAAACTCACTACAAGATGAAAAATCTAGCTAAGATACTAGAAAATGTGAGAAAACACATAAAATACATACTCTAACACCCCCCCTCAAGTGAAACTATGGGATAACAACAACCAAAAAATAAATAGTGGCATATCCATAATATGAGTCCTAGTAACTAGGCCTGATAAGGTACTCATGTACAATATGTATCCATGAAATAAATATGGAAGATGGCCTCATCAAAAGCCCACAAAAACAAATTCTAAAACCCCAACCATGCCATGTAACTCAAGGAAATAAGGTGATGCAAAAGGCTTTGTGAAGATGTCTGCAACCTACTACTGAGTTGGAATGTGCTCCAAGGTAAGAATTCCCTCCTCAATATGCTAAAAAATGAAGTGCATATGTACCTCAATGTGCTTGATCCACTGATGCTCAACTAAGTTGTGAGATATATAAATTGCACTTTGGTTATCACACCAAAGTATAGTGGGTAAATCCTGCATGAAGCTAAACTCTATCAACAACTAATGAATCTAAAGAATCTATTGACTCACTATATATACTACCCTATACTCAACCTCTATAGATTAAAGTACAATAGCCTATTACTTCTTATACAATCAAAGAATAGATGAAGAACCAATATAAAATATGTAGCCAAAAGTAAAATGTTTATCATCAAGAGAACTTGCTTAATTTGAATCACTGTATCCAATCAACTGAGTAGAACCATTGATGTAGTGTAATCTAAAATGGGCAGTGCCTCATATATATCTCAAACTCCTCTTGATAGCTTTCTAATGATTGTTATGAGGGTCATGTGTAAACCTAGATACAAGCCCAATTGAAAATAAAATGTCAGGGCGAGTATGGGTCAAATACATAAGACTCCAAACTATCTACCTATATAATGTAGGATCACAAAGTGGATTAGTATAAAAGGTGATGAGAGTCACTCTAGATTGAAAAAGAGGACTTGTTTTGTAATCAGCCATGCAAAAATGCTGAAGTAAATCAAGTGTGTACTTTTATTGACTCAAATATATCCCTGTATCTGATTGTGAAATTTGTAGACCAAAGAAGAAATGTAGAAGGCCAAGATATGTCATGTCAAACTATGCTAAAAGTGCCTACTAAATAGTCTATATTTGAGATGAGGATCTACCTATGAGAAGTAGACAATCAACATACAAGATTAGAATAACAATGTCCTCCCCAATACATTATTAGATTAGAGTGGTAACAAACAAAGCTAAAAAAGAGAAAAAATGAATACATCTTCTCATACCAAGCCTGAGGGGCCTATTTGAGACCATAAAGAGACCTATTAAGTTGAAAAACAAGAGAATAATCATGAATAAACCCAATAGGTTGCTCCATATAGATTTCCTCATGAAAGTCTCCATGTAATAAATCACTCTTAATGTCCATCTGATATACTAAACAACCATGTGATTTAGCAAGAGAAATTATAAGGTGAACATAATCCATCTTTGCAATGGGAATAAAAGTCTTAGAATAGTCAATACCTTTAACTTTTAAGAATCCATTTACAAAAATATGTACCTTATACTTTTTAATGGACCCATCAATTGCATACTTAGTTCCATATATCCATTTGCATCTGAAAAACTTTCTTCCCTTAGGAAGAGTGACTAAATACCAAGTGTGATTCTTCATCAATAAATAATACTCATCTGTCATTGTATCATCCCACTCCTATATCACATGAGCTAGTTCAAAAGACTATGGATCTCTAGAAAATGCCTAAAATAAAAGTCTAGTACCTATAGAATATGCATGATGATGTCAAGTAGGTGGAAGATCTTGTATGAAAGGTATCACCTTAGTGATTGTAGTATAATCCCACCTAAACATAGTGGCAACATTAGTGTGAACAAGATCCTCATCCTTTATGACCTCCTCAGGAATCTCCTAAACTAGATCTTCAAAGAATAAATCCTCAAGAGGAGGTGAATCATGGAAAGGAGAAGAAGAAGGCATAAAAGAAGATGAAGAATCATGAGATGTGAAATGCTCATCAAACTATACATGAAATTGAAAATGAACATTATGAGTATTAAGATCTAAAAGATGATAAGCTCTCATGTCATCATAATACCCTACAAAAATCAAAGGTATGCTCTTCTTATCTAATGCTTTTATTTTCTTCTTTGGTACAAACACCCAAGCAAGACTCCCAAAGACTCAAAAAAATGAGACATCCGGCTTGGATCTAGACCAAGCTTCCTCCAAAGTCATATGCTCAAGCGCTTGATGTGGTGTGTGGTTATAAATGCAGTTCACATAATTAACTTCTTTTGCCCAATAGATAAGAGGTAAATCCCATAAATGCATCATGGAGTTAGCCATCTCTTTCAAATTATGGTTCTTCCTCTTTGTTAAGTCATTATACTATGGAGTATGTGCAATATAATACTAGAGAACAATACCATGGGTTGCTAAGAAATTAGTGAACTCTTGACTAAAGTACTCCCCCGTATTATCTATATGAAGCTTCTTGATGAAACTCGATGACTTTTTATTGACCAAAGTTTCAAAGACTTTGGAGTAAAGACATCACTCTTGTACTTGAAAAAATAAACCCAAATATGCCTTGAGAAATTATCAATGAAGGTAAGTGCATACTTAGCTCGATTGAAAGAAAGAGTAGGAAAGACCATCAAATCATTGTGCACAAGCTCAAGTGGTGAAGAAGCTCTCATGGACATGCCCTTAGGAAATGGATCCTGATGTTGTTTCCCCAATGCATAACTAGGGTAGAATCCATCAAGACATGAAACTATAGGAATACCCTCTACCATAATATGAGTGCTTAATTCCTTCAAAATATGTAGTTGAGGTTTCCAAAAATCTCATGTCAAAGCCACAAGAGAAAATAAACACATCCCTAAAGGAGGATTATCATAAAAACCCTCAAAATAATAAAGTTTAGAACTAAGATCAACAACACCCTATGTAATGAGTATATGTGGCTCTAACAAAGATCAAACTTTAGCACCCTATGGTGTGAAAGTCACTGTCTTGCCTTGATTAGAATGAAAAATTTGATACACTGAAAGTAGATTGGTGGTGATGTTTGGAACATATAATTCATCACTGATGCATCCACCATTTGACTATATGTCACCCTTCCCCTCAACATAAATGAAGGAAGAATCTCCAACCTCAATGTTGGAAGTAGAAATCAGACCAAGAGATACAAATGACTCCTTGGTAGAAGTCATATGATGTGAAGCACTAGAATATAAAACCCAACTATCCAAAATAGGTATCTATGATCTCTCAATAACATTAAGTGCTTTTCCATGCTTATGAGATGGTGAAGGAGTGGAGATAGAGATCTTGTGCTTCATAATGACATACTTTGAGGCTTGCATTTTTTTGAAACACATAGACTCTTCATGGCCAATCCCCCCATAATAGGAGAAAGATAGGTTAGACTTATTCTTAGATTTGGAAGATGGTTTGGGTTTTGATGAAGTAGTGTTGGTGGGCTTAGGTGCATTTTTAAGTGGAGGAGTGTTTTTCTTCTTACCCTTATATTTTTTCTTAGCCTTAGGATGTGAGGCCAATAATGCTTTTTTAGAGGTAGAAGACTCAAGGTGAGACAATTTGGATTCTTCCCTAGTGATTATCTTACAAAAAAACTCTAAATCACGTATTTTAAATGGGTGCCTAATGCATCCTTACTAGATAAAAATGTAGAAGCAAAGACTTGGAATGGGCCACTCAACTTAGACAAGATTAAGTATACACACTCTTCATCCTTTTTATCTCATCCACTCCCCTTCAACTATGTCAATAAATGCTTAAAATTTGTGAGGTAATCTATAATGAAAGTAAATTCATTTGGATTTAGTGAAGTAATCTCCACTTCAAGATGCATCGATCTCAAGCAGGCTACTTCTCTAAACAAACCTTTTAACTGAATCCACATTTTGAATGGAGAATCACATATATCAAAATAAAATAAGAGAATATCACTCACATATCCCTCAATTAATCCCATACATTCTTCAAACTTACATTGATGCTATTTTTTTTCAAATTCCCATGTAACTGTGGTTGTGTTTTGATCATTAGGGACCATAATCCTTTACACTTTATTATTTTTTCCATTTGAGGTATCCATGTGTGGTAATTATGTGTAGTTAAAGAATCAAAATGGTCAACATAGAAGTAGAATCCATGCTAACTAATCATCAAGAGAATAAATAATGCAAAGGGTACACAAAAATTAGCATCAAGACAACCCCCCAAAAGATTGTATTACATGACCCCCCCAGTTTTGGCACTTTATAAAATAGTGAATTTTTAAAATTTAATGACACCAATGGATAGATAATCTAAAAACATACAATTTTGAAAAAAATAGAACTCAAATTTGAGTTTTGGTTTAAAAGATACAAGTGTTACAATTTCTTGTAAAAATGAGTCAAAATAATTAAAAAACACTACAAACTAGTTTTAGTGACCAAAATGAAAAATAATATAGTCGTGAAACCAATCGTTAGAACCAAAATTTTGCCATGAACTTAAAAGTAGAAGCATAACTAAAAATTAACCAGTTGGGTGACCTCCATATGTGTGTAAGTGAGTTGGACTTCCTTTTAAAGCAAAAATTCAGCCTTGTAAAAGCAAAAATGAATGGAAAATCTTGTTGTGAGAGGAGAAAGATGGTTTTACGGTTGGTTTTGGCCCCATATCTAAACAAAAACTCCACAAGTAGATCTAGATCAGCATAAAAGGATACAATGATAGGTTTTCTTCAAATTTGATGAAATATTTACAAGGAAAGATGGTACCAATGTTGAAAAAGGATGCTCCAACTAGTTGATTGGACACTTTATGATAAAAAAAGGCAGATCTAGTTTTTAACATGGCAATAGTAAACTTGATGCTAAACTCAAATATTTGATCTAAGACAAAGCCAATATGCCAAATCTGAGCAAAGATGACTGTCTTTTTCTCCAACTCCACAGGGAAAAGCTTGATCTCTATAACTCAACACCTTAGTTCAAAAAATAATGCAATAGACCAAAAAATTAGATCTAAAACACCGTTATAAAATGATGCCAAACTAGATTTTTTCAAGCAACAAGCTTTCAATGCATAACAATAAATATTCAACAAAGGTTGAATAGATTAAGGATGCTTTGGATAGATATGGAATAAAAAAAGAGGCCAATGTAGATCTAGGAGTTAAATGATGCCAAACTACACAGAAAAAGACAAAAAAACTTGTTGTAAACTTGGGATGCCAAGAATGGATGCCAAAATTGGAAAAAATAGTTAAAAAAAGATGCCATGCCTTCTAGTCTAACACCTTCCTTCTGGTCTCTCCTTTTTCTCTCCAATGAAATATCTATGCCTTTCTCCTTGAATGCTCAAAAATAAAGATGATGCTAAGTTGAAGATTTCAATGCCAAATTTGAATATTTCAATGCTAAGGTTGTACATAGTGATGCCATTATGCAGATATTTAAAAAAAAAATGCTAAGCTCTCTCTATGATCTAGGCAGATTTGATAATTATAAAAAACAACAACAATGCCTTGCAAGAGATAGTAAATGATGTCAAAACAACAACAAAATTATGCTAACTTGAGTCAAAAAAAAAGATCTTAATGCTTTAGATCAAAAATAAGCTACGACGATCTTCACACTAGATCTTTGCCTCAGAAAAACTTCAAAATATTCAAAAGGTCTAAAAGAGGCACCAAGATCTTCTCACTCACTTCTATTCTATGCTTCCATAACATAAGAGGGAAGTAGAATAAAATTATATGAATTACAAGCTTACGAATGGTTGCAAATTTTTTAGGACTTTGGTACCATGTTAGGAATGGTAATGGCATTTTAACCCTATAAATCTAAAATGTTAGAAATAAAACATCACAAGGAAGTTGTAGATATGAAATGCAATAACAAGGTAGATCATATACTATTCAAAAATGAAGCATATCAAAGCATGCTAGTACAAAAGAAGGCACTTGCTTATATAGGTAAGGTGAAACATAGAACTATCTAAACTGGACAATGTGGGATAAATCCTCACATAGGACAAACTCACTACAAGATGAAAAAACTAGCTAAAACACTAGAAAACATGAGAAAACACATGAATTACATACTCTAATAGTACACATATGTTCCCCACTTTGTGGTAAATGCAGTTTTCATCCTATCTTTTGATTTGACCAATACTTGATTGTAACATGAAAATACATCCAAGGAATACATCATCTCAGAGCCACTTATCATTTATATGACCTCATCAATGGAGTACAAATGATAATTATCCTTATTTGAAGCTTTATTTAGACTCTTGAAGTTGATTCATAGTCTAATCTTGCCACTCATTTTTCTGACTGGAACTAGATTGGCCACCCAAGTTGAATGTCTAATAGGGAAAAAAATCCTAGTACTCAATATTTTTTCTACTTCCTTTTGAATTAGTGGTTTTGAGATAGGATTAACTGGCATCTACCTTTACTTGAATGTTTTATGATTAGGCTTGAGTGGAATTTTATGGGTCATGATTCTAGGATTGAAAATGCTTATGTCCTCATGATTCCATGCAATTACATCTTTGTATGTGATAATCAGTTCCTTAATTCTTTGCCTTTCTTCAGATGTGGAGCTTAAGTCGATATTGATGAAATGTGCATTCTTTTCATCACAAAAATTTTCTAAACTAAATTTACATTCATTTACCTTTATCTATCTCTATGATTGAGCCTAAGGATCTATGTTGAAGGTCCTTTCTAGAGCTACCATTCCTAATGGGAGTCGATTCTCTTTCAACTAGATAATGCCCTATTCACTCAGTTCTTTATGGCTCTTATGATTTATTTCCTCATCATATATTATTTGAGATTTGAATTACCTTGAACTTTTCAAAAATTTGATGATTTACTAGTCATCTTCAAACACTCGAAAATTTGCAACATTATTTGGTACTAAGGGACACAATACAAATTCAATGGAGAACTTCTAGATTTTTGATTCTTATAAGGGTGCCACATTTATTGCTAAAGTGGTTAATGAATCGACAGTTCCATTTTATTCTCTTAGAATAGACACTATGTTGAAATCTTTAAATGACTCTATTAAATCCAAGGCTTTATGCTTGCATTTCTTCAAATATGACAATTTACATTGGTATTTATTCCTTACCTAGTTTACCATGAGTTCAAAATCTCCATATACCCACAATTCCTTGACATTGTTCTTGAGGGAAAAATGTAACCCCACTATCAAGAATTTGTATTCTACTCTATTATTGGTACATGGGAATTGGAGCCTGTATGCTACCAATAATTTCTCTCCTTGCGGATTGATCAATTCAATACTAACACTTGATCCTTTCTTAGATCTAGCTATAGTGAAATGGAGGGTCTATAATTAAGAAGTGTCCAAAATTTCTTTAGGTGCTTCATGCTTCATGGAAAATGTATAAAATATAAGACCATGATGTTTATAACTTACCTCCTCATTAGCACTATCATATTTTGTAATAGGATGTTTCATTCTTAGCTCTTAGTCAATTCTAATTTGATTGGCTACGCTGCTCTATGGCAACCAAATATGTGAAAAGTTTATGGAAAGATATCTGTTTAGCATTTTTTTTTAAATATCTACTAAATAATAATCCATAACCTTCAAGAATGTCCACTACTAATATGTCAATAGTCATCTCCACTCTTGGTTCTGATGCAATTTGAATTCTCACATCATTCAACTCTCCCAACATGGGAACCACTATTTTATCAAATTATGACACAATCCTCTTGGACGGCTTTGGTGTTAAACTAAGATTCTGACAAATAGAATTTGGCATCACTATCATTGAAGCTCTTGAATCTACTAAGCAATTGTGTATATTCTTTCCAAACACTCGAATAATGAACAAAAAAGGGGGAAATTCTAGCTTACTTGTATAGATGACATTCATGTTGGTTGTCTTATAATTTTCTATTATAGACTTCCCTATAATGGACTTCCATAAGAGCTCTTTATACTTTGTGATTTATGCCAATTCATGGAGAGTAATGTTGGCTTTGAATTTATTCATATCCTCAATAATATTATATCCCCATTTATTTTTTTCCTCTCTGTACCGAGGTTGATCATTCCCTATAGGGGAGGAGGATTATTATCAGCCTTAGGATTCAGAGGGATAACCATATTATTAGAAGGATCAGAAGTATTGAATGGTTATCTATTATTCATATTTTAATTGTTCCTATTGAACTATTGGAATGCTTGCACTTCATCAGAATTATCTTCTGGGATGTTGTCATCTTCACTAGGGAAGGGAGACTCAAAAGTATTAAATACCATAGCTTAACTAAAAGGGATAGATTCATAAGGCAAATTTGGAGAATTCGTCATTTGATCTTATCTAATCATCTCCCTCTTAAATATTTTAAAGGTTGCACAAAATTTTATACAATCCAACTCCCCATGTTGAGATGCATTATGGACCTTGCACCAATTTGGCAAAGCCATTTCCATAATATTGATCTCTAACAACCTATTGGATTGTTGATAGTCTATATTGTTATTGGGCTTATTAAAAGGCTTGTTGTATCTCAGAAAGGTAGAATTATTATTAGAATTTTGAGTAGTGTTATTTCCCATCCTCTTTTGTATATTTAAAAAGTGATTGCTTAGCTTCTAAACCATTCTCTGTATAGAATCTAATTTAGATTTGTTAGAATCCCAACCCTGAGTGATTACTGAATTAGTATGAGCCTGATGTTGATTATTTTATTGTGCATGATTATTTATGAAATCATAGTTCTGATTCATTATCTATTATGTCATGGGTGATAAAGTGTATGACTAGTTCTAATTGAATGCGAGAGCATTTTGGTGTGCCCATGGGATTGTATTCAAGGATGGAGGTATGTTATTGAATGTTTGACCTCCTAAACTATGTAGGATAAGTTATGGATTGAGTTACTTATCTATATTGATAGTTTCTTGGAATGCCAAAGCTAGCATAGTGGTAGTTGTAAATCTTTGCAAAAACACAAAAATAATAGGATCCAAGTTGTTCTTATATAGTTTAAGCATGATATTCTCATCTGGCTTATATGTGACATACAATCATGTGTGCATCTTCTAAAATCTTGTGCTAAAGGCCCAAATGGATTCATTGGGCTCCCTTTTCATGTTGGTAAAGAGCTAATATACTAGATTTGGATTAGTTACCTATACAAATTGTGAAATGAAAGTACCTTGACACTCATCCCTTGAGGTCAAAGAATTTTCCTAAAAATTGAGATACCAATCATAATAAGAATATCATAAAGTAAATGGAAATATTCTGCATGCAATATACTCATGGATAACATTCATTAATCTCAAGGTAGCCTTGAAATATTTGATGTGTTCATCAATCATTTTCCCATTTGAAGGGGAGAAAGTAGGCAAATACTTCTCTGGATTCCTTAGTATGTATGTTGGTCCTCATGCATGGTAATGACAGATCTAAATAACCAAGGTTAGGCCATAGGAATATTGATAGGTGGGATGTTCCTTATAGGCCAAGGTGTTCGGGATCTATGTACCTCGAGGATGGAAGATATAGGTCTAGGCCTTCTAGAGTGAGACAATGATGAAAACCAAAATACTATATTTATCCCTAGAACTTGTTAATCTCTTGGGTGTTTCCATAATGATAGGTTCCCTAGTTATTGGGAAAGCACACAAGTGTTCCCTCTTACTAGCACTAGATTTTTATCTTCTATTGATGTTGATTTATGCACAACACAAAGAGTTTTAAATGAGGTAACCTCTAAAATTTTAGAATCTCTATGGACCTATGTTCCAATCCAAGGAATGAGTTATTGGTATGTTGTCAAAATAACCGAGTGGTGGAATATCAGTTTAAGCCTATGGGTTGTTCAACAAAGTTTATAGGTAGATGTGTGGTTTCTAATAAAAAGGAAAATCACTATGTGAGTCAGATGGGTGAAAGCTAATCTATGGTGGGTAGATCTAAAATAAACTTCAAAAAGAGGGAAGGGTAAGGAAAAATGAAGGGTTCTACACTTTTTGAATAGGAATTTATCAGTCTGTCTCTTTGGTGGACAAGTCTCTCAAGGACCAATGTTTGATTTCATAGTTATTACTCAATTATGAACAACACAGATAGAAGTTTGGGTATTTAGATATAGGGTGATTCTAGGTCTTAACTTAAGGTTGATCCTTTCAAGTATGCTATTGTATACCTTTATATAAGAGATTACTACCTAGACCAAAAAGTTATTTAAGACATCTATTGCTCACATCTAGAATACTATATCAATTGAGACACTTCAACACACTTCAAAATAATAATTCAACCTATACTAACTATATAAATCAATGAAATAAATCAACCTTTAATATCTATAACACATATAGGATTAATCATCATAAACATAATAGTTAGATTCATCTGTAGCAAGTGCACACATTAGAATTATTGAATCAATTATAAACTAAAGAAACTTCAAATTCATGAACATAGAAAGGGAAGAAGAGTGAACAAACATAATTACATGAAAATCAAGATGCTTTATTTATTCCTATGTTTCATTCAAAAATTTGACCCTTTAAAAGAGGGTTATAATTTATATATATAGATCTTGGGGAAGGGGTCACCTCATCCTCTAAGATTAGCATGTTATGTTTACATATCGATAGACCATAAGATAAGTCTTAGTTACATAATGATATATTAAAAATATCCTAACATGAAATGTATGCATGCTTCTAAAAAAATATTTAATTACAATATATAAATGTAACTAAGACTTATATTATTCAATTATGTTAGTTACATGCAAAAATGTACAAAATTAGCTAATCTAAATTGGCTTCTATGTGACCTATCTCAAAACTATGGTGGGAATTATTGCAGTAGTAGTTGACATCATAGTGAACTTAAATATGCACTGACTATTTAAACTATAGTCATCATGAGGATAGTATCCTGAAGTGGCATCAACATGGTAGTTGTTATTGTTGTTGGCAAAGCTGGCATAGTAGAACTGGCAGGGTGAGCTTGTTGAGCAACATTCTTCTTTACATCTAAGTCTTGGTAGCATTTATAAGATTTAGCATGCTATTATTTAATTAGACTCATATGTAAGAGAGAGAAGGTCTAATTACCTTATTAGTCCTACCCATTATTTATTATGCTCTACCTTCGTTTCTCTAAATCTAACCTTAAATACCTCCACTTTTATGGCCTTCTTCCTTACTACACTTAACTTAGCCTTTATGTCTTCTAGCCTCAAATCTTATAGGCTCTATGTGAAATTATTAAAGGCTTGTTTGATCATCTAGTTAAATGTAGCTGTGGTCACCATCCTTTTTTGGTTATCTCAAATAGTAGCCAACTCTAGGCTTCACAAAATCTATTTGGCTTCTTTGCCCTGACTAATGCCTCTAAAGATAGAACCCAATCTCAGGCCTGTTGGGTCCTTATCAATGCTAAGTATAGAGAATTAGACACCTATAATGGATTCATCAAATCCAAATGGATAAAATCCTTATTGGGTGTATACAACACAAGGAAGTTCAGCTTATTGTCATCTTCCTTGAGGCTCATGAATAATTGGGTTTTTTAATTGACATGTGGATCCAAGA
This sequence comes from Torreya grandis, assembly GCA_037957365.1. NCBI lineage: Eukaryota > Viridiplantae > Streptophyta > Pinopsida > Cupressales > Taxaceae > Torreya > Torreya grandis. Next base: position 539,739 of record JARHVA010006651.1, on the reverse strand, counting down.
TGACGCTTTAAGAATGAATGAAATCAATAATTTCATATAATTTAAGGGAAACATCCTATACATCCTTATCAATTCCATGAGGAACCCGAATCACTTATTGTTTCTCTCTAAGTGTCTCCAACTCTTCTTCAATCTCTTGCCTAGCCATTTCGATTCGTTGATGTATGGCCATGATGGCATATATGTGGGTTTCTATGTATGATTTCAAGTCCTCTATATAAAGGGATTAACCCTTTTGCCTATTCTATCTTTTTTTTAAGGATTATACATCCTCCCTCTCCTCCATAATTAGGATTTTTCATGAGCTATCTTTTATCTTTCTCTTTCTCACCCTCTGTACTGATGAAGTGGCTTTGTCAAACATGGAGCTCACTATTGGAAATTCCATTATCTTTAGATTGGGCTTCTTAGAGGCCAAAGATCCTAGTTCTTTTGCCCAATATAGAAGAGTGAGAATCACAGGATCAAAGGGAAATGCTTCCACTTGAGCATGTTCTTTAAGTTCTTACTTAGTATGTCTGGGAGGATTGGGCAGTACAAGGTAAATAATCTTCGACTAGTATATGTTCCTATATTGTGGCATTAGATGGACCACAAAGACTAGATGCCTCCTAGGTTCTCTCCTAGTTATTACCACTATGGTTACAATGGTAAGATTGGAAGAAGGCAAGGATGAACCCAATTGGGTAGAAGGGGTTGTAGCTAGAGAGTTGGATTGAGTAATGGAAGGAATGGATATAACCAACGTTAATGGTGTGGATGTCAATGGAAGAGAAACAAAGGGGATGGAAACCATAGGGATAAAATCTATAGTAGTTGAAGGTGGAAGAGGTTTTGTGGAAAGCAAACTCATGGATGGGTGTAGGAATAATAGACATGCATAAACTATTCATTGGAGAATGATTTTGGAGACCATAGGGATAGGGGTCATTAGAACTATAGGTAAAGACATCAAAGGGGAAAAACTCAACAAAGTTGTGAGCAAGGGGCCCTTACCAGATGAGTCATCCATGATAGGTGATTTTGCCTTAAGTGTATGTAAGCGCAGAACCTTCACCTTTTATAGCTTCTCCTCATCTTCCTCTTAGTTAGAGGGGTCTATGGTCTATCCTTGGGCTTCTTCTGATATGTCTTTATTATTCTCCCTACCTATAAACCTATGAAGTGTGATGGAAGAGAAAAGGGAATAATGTTTCGCATTGAGGCTGAAGTAGCTAGTGTTTCCTCTTCATTTGAGGAATCCAAGCATATAATCGTAGCTTCTACATGTGTGTTTCCTCCTATTGTATTTAGCTCCTTAGCTAACTCTTTCGTGAATTTGATTAGTTAAATTGTTGAAGGTTGAACTTGGAGTACTTGTGCATGTACTTGTGTTGAGGTAGGCAATTATTCCTCCTCAGATTATTCTTCCTCTTCTTGTTATTTATTTTCATCTCCATTGAATGGTACCTTAGCTACCAACTATTATTGGTCTTTAGGCTGGCTTTAAGATTGTTTGGGATTAGGCCCTCTCCTTTTAGCTAATGTGATTACCTCCACTCCAGAAATCTAAGGATCTCTATCTTTAAAGAGGTGGAATTCTAAACATTGCTTTAACAATTATCAAGGATGGTTTTTCTTGGATCACTTTCAGCAAGTCCTCACTTAGCCTTATAATTATATCCCTTTCTCTAACCTCTTTGTCATGTTTGGCATTCAAGAAGAGAAAGTCGTGATCGATTAGTTCATGTTTTTAGTCAAGGTCGAGGGTGTGTATTTTATTTTTGACACTGACATGAGGGTTCCAATTTCTATGAGGAATGATGGGCAACACATAGCCTTCCTAGCATTGCAATTTGTGAATTGTGTACTACATTTTCCCAATGGTAACATGAGATCCATGGAAGGTGGCCTTATTATTTTTTATCTTCTCATTGATGTTGTTCCAAATTTGATGAGTGATTTCTTGCTCAACTACCTTGCCAAGAAAACACTTTAGAAATTGAAGAGGATCTACCTTATGACCCAACAGCATGATTATTGTGTAATTAAGATATAACCAGTAGTCTTTAATGTTATTAGCTAATGTCCATGCTATGCTTGTATAAATTATTAACAATGGCTCATTATGGATATCCATCCATACCTAAAGATAAAGGTCCTCGACAATATTTATTATGTTCCTTGTATATGAATATATATGCACAAAGTTATAGTAGTCACAAATATTATTTTTAATGACTTTAGCATTGGGATCCCACAAGACTCCATTATGTCTATACATAGTACCTATGACCATATCCAATAGATAGGACATCATATAGAAATTACCACCCAATGGTCATTTTTCCTTCTATAGGATTTGGTCTTGGAGGCGTGCATTAATGATTTCACCTAAATCATAGGTACGCTCTGAGGTAGTCAAAAGGTCTAGAAGGGGAACCCACTCCAAGTTCATGAAGTAGATACTAGTATGACCGAATACCCTATTTAGTAGTACCATCCCTATATAGATTCTTATTCTTAAACTAGTAATGGGGATAAGACTCTTCATATGTTCTTTCAAGGTGAACTTCTCCCTAGATAGTAGCCATTTTGAAAGAGCTCATTCTGGATGGTTGGTATTTTCCATGTAACTATAGTATGTAAATCATATATGACATATACAATAGGAAAGATTAAATACCTATTGATTGCCTTTGTAAATATACATGTGACAATAGTGTCATTATCTACGTAATGAAAATGGCCTCCATCCATGATTTTTCCTTAGAAGAATAGATCTTGTAGAAACTAGATTCATGGCATCACTTCCAATTTTACAACGGCATAGAGTAGGGCTTGGTGCTTGAATAAGAACATATCATTTATTAGCTACTTATATTAAACTACTATATTCTCCTCAAGTAAAAATGAATCCACAGTATCAACTAATTCCCATAATTCAAATAATGCCACTCGAATGTAGTAGTCTCAATCATAGTATGAAGGTATTATATATAATCCTTAATTGAGAACCTAGATGGTGTTGGAGATCCCTTGTAGGTCCTAGATGATGATTCCATTATAAATCTACTGGTTATTAGTATGTTGTAAGCTTTAGATAATGGCATATCTGTTGAGGCAATGGATTGTACCTAGGGCAGGAGGCTGAGCTCTTGCCTTCCACATGTCAAAATGGAAACTCCCCTCTCACCTGTGGGACTGGCGAAGCTAGAGGGGAGAGTCTCTAGGTAAGGGCTAGCTCCCTTTGATGCATTTGAGTTGTTCCAATAAGTTCTAATACATATATATAGATATATAATGGGGGGGTGAAAAGGGAGAAGGATTACAAGAAAATAGAACCTACACTAAAAGGGGTGATGCACTAAATGATTCAACCTACTCACACTCACACTTGAAGCTAGACAAACACATACGTACACTTCAAACTGGTAGAAGGACCAAGCTGCAGGAAGATTAACAAGGAGGCTTTAATGGAATACATAGAAAAATAGGGACTCACCATAGGTGCTATGGAAAGAGCACACTGTATAGTAGCTTCTTTATGTCTCTGTGCTTCCAAGTACATCTCTCCTTGTCACCTATAGGAATGGCACCTTATATATACTAGGTGCATTGGTGTTAACCCTGTGAAAGCATTAGGAAGCAATGACTAAACTCAACCAACACTCAGACACACATAGAGATATCTAACCAGAATAGAGGTAAAATGCGTTTATTGATTTTAGGTGAAAATTTGCCAGGGCTTCGCCTTACAAATGTGAAAGATCCTTTTTTCCAATGACAAGTCTACAATATATAGAGGAAGGAAGGAGGCCTTTTGGTGCCCTTTTTACAAATGACCCATGTGTGCTCCAATCATTGGGAAGAGCAAGCCACTTAAACATCATATGAGAAATTATGAGCTGTGTCATTTGTTTGCTTGGAAGACTGCTCCTTCAAGGTGATTACATGGCTTGTCTGCTCATTAATGCAAAATGAAAAAAAATGGGTCACACCATTAGCCGTTTACACCTCCTAATGATCAATTCATAGACACTATATCACTTACTAGAGTAACTTCTTGAATCAGTGCCTCCCTTCACCACTTGGACTATCTGCATTGTCCTACACTTGGCACTTTTCTCTCTTTGTTCTCTGGGTTCTTTGTCTTCTTCCAGCTTTGTCTCCTTCTAGCTCCTTAAGCCCTCAGGGCTATCTTCTGGTGGGTCACTACATTCCTTGGGCTCTTTTCTGGTTAGCGCTTAAGCAAGTTAAAGGCAAATGACTATTTCACCATCTTAAATTTGATGTCCATGCACCCATCATCATTTGAAAACAATGGCTAATCTATCTTCTTGAAGTTGACAGCTTTTAAGACGTCACCATTCTTGGCAAATTCCTTCAGGCCTTTTCCTTTGACTCATCCTTTGTTTCAGACCCTCCCAAAGGGGAAGTGTCCCTTTAGCTCTGGAGAAATGCCCTTCATTTGGCCAGCTGAAAACCCCCTACAAGGGCACCTACCTTTCAACGGCCTTTGTCTCTTCGGCCTTTTTTGCGAGATTTTTTCCCACAGACAAAAAGTCTGTGAGAATTGGCCGCTTTGATTTCCCTGGGTCCTTTTGAGCTCATGGCCTTCCTCTGAATTCCTTTAGACTCTTTGTCTAAAGGAATTCCTTTAGACAAAAGTTTGAAATAATTCAAAGCCTTAAGACTTTTTGCATGTTTTTGAAATCCTTCAGTTGCCTTTAAAGTGCTCCCTACCCTCGACAAGGGCTTTTGAACTCAGACCTACCCTCTGCAAGGGCACTTGCCCTTTGGGAGGCTTGAACCTTTCACATTGAACCTCTCCTTTGAACCAATCATTGAACCAATCCATTGAACTAGTTCAACAGTTCAAACATTTGTTAAAACAAGGCATCGAACCGTTTGATTGAACCTGCCGATGAACTTTGCATTGAGCTTTGCATTGAACTTTGCCAATGAACTTTAAGATTAAACAAAAAATGTTAAACAAACACATTAAACCAAGCTGATGAACTGACTAAGTGAACCGAGTGATTGAACCATTCGATTGAACTAAGGCTTTGAATTGAAGCGTTGAACCTGCCAATTGAACCGAAGCATTGAACCTATTGATTGAACCAAGGCGTTGAACCAAGGCATTGAATCGGTTTAATGGTTCAAAGGTGCTAAATCTTGGAAAGATTATGTCATTGAACCACTCTTCCAACCTTAAGGAAAAGTGTCTTTGAACCATTTTAGCTCTTTTCCTTATGAATTTCTTCAGACAAGAGTCTGAAGAAGCTTTGTAAAACCTTGCACTCTCTGAACTGGTTCTTCATTTGTCAAAAGACTACACCTACAGAGTTTGTAGAAATTTCTAGACTTGTGCAAAATCAAAAAATGAAATGACCCAAAATAGTAGGGGAAGAAGGGGATTGATTTTTGGCTTGTTGGACCAAAAATGGTCAACAAATTGGTGACTCCCAAGGGAAGCATGCCTGCTATGCTTAAAAGCCTGTTGCTTCAAAACCCATTGGGCATAGAGTCATATTGTAACTTAAAGATCAGCAATAGTTCTGATAAATTCTAGAACCAATCACAAAGATTTACCTCAAAAGGAAATGAAAACACACACAAAGCTAAGAAAACTACCAACATGTGCAGAAAGCACTTAGGGAAAATAAGAGAAAAGCAAGGGAAATATATACATGATGAAAAGGGACTCAGTGGTAGTGCTTAAGATGGATCCCATTAACTAGGATATATAGTTCTTCACTATTTAACCTAGAGAGTTAGAATGCATTATGCTGCTTGCAATGAGTGATCACATATGGGAAACTCCATAAGGCATCAAACTTCATGTGCTTCCCAGGCTTAGCTCGATCCTCATCCCATTTCAAAATAATGTCTCCCTCAGAGAAACCTTTTGATGAAGATTTCTTATCGAAGTGCCTCTTTGTTTATTGTTGGTAGCTGGTCATAGAAGCCATAGCCTGGTCCCTTGTCTCTTGTTGTTCCATCAGCTCGCATAGCCTAACCTCCATGCTATTTCCTTCTTTTAATTGTAACTGGTGAGCAAGGCCCAAGGTTGGCAACTCGAGTGAAATGGGGAGCCTAGCTTCCCATCCATAGATGAGCATGCATGGTGAGTTACCAATTGCCCTCTTTAGGGTGACCCTATCTGCCCACAAGGCTATTTTCAACTTGGCATGTCAAGTCCTCTAATTTTCCTCCATTTCACTTGATGATCCTGATCAGGGTCTTATTTATAGAATCAACCAGTCCATTCCCCTGTGGGTAGTAATTGGATGAAGTGCTGAGATATATACCATATCTCAGTGCCCATTCACTTATTTTGATTCCCAAAAAAGCTAATGCATTATCTAAGATTATGGTTGTTGGAACTCTGAACCTTGCCACTAGGTCCTCATAAAAATTTAGGACCACACTTTCATTGGCCTCCTTCAGAGCAACAACCTCTAACCATCTTGTGAAATAATCCATGGTGGTCAGAACCCACTTGTGTCCAACACTGGAGGGAGGATTAATCATCCCTATGAAGTCCAAGCCCCATTGCATGAATGGCTACTCCACCTAAATAGGCTCTAAAGGCATGGTAGTCAATCATTGCTTCCCATCAAAAAGCACACACTTTTGGCACTTTTGTACCTAGGCATGGGTGTCCCTAAAAAGAGTCGGCCAAAAATAGCCAGCTCTCATTATTCTTGCTGTAGTAGCCCTAGGAGCAAAATGACCACCGACTGGTCCATCATGGAACTCAGACAGCACCCTTTCAGCCTGACTTGAGTCCAAGCATCTTAAAAAGACTCCTAAGAGATCCCTTCTGAACAACACTCCATCAATCAAGGCATAAGGGAGACACTAGAGTCTAAAATACCATCTCTTGGTCCTATCAAGTGAGTGTGGGCACTCACCAGTGAGAAGGAAATGCCTCACGTCTAATGTCCAATCCTTCATGACAGTTGGTTCTTTCGCTATAGCTACATCATGGATTAGCAGACTATCCTCCTTTCACTGCTTAAAGTCTACAATGAGGTGTTCACATAGGCCTCTCCCTCTTACCAATTTGGTGATCTTGATATCTACATCGTATTTCATCACCTTAGTGATCCACCTTGCTCTCTTCTCATTTAGGTCTCGGTTAATCAAGAAATCTTTGATGCTAGGATGTGGAACCATGAAGTGGATTCTGCTATTGGACAGCGTGTGTCTAAATTTCTTTAGACTCTCTATGACTGCTAAGACTTATTATTTCACATATGTGTATCTGACTTCAAAACCTTCTAGACCTTGGATAAAAAATGTAATTGGTTGCTCAAGGTTATCATCACTTTTTTGGGTAAGCATGGCAAAGATTACCTCTTCATTGCCGAAGGTGTAGAGGTTGAAATCTTTGGTGAAGTCAGGGCTGATCAAAGTGGGAGCCCAAGCTATGGCCTGCTTGAGTTCCTCAAAACTATCCTTTCTTCATGCTATCCATGTGAACTCTTCACCCTTCCTCAGCATAGAGGTCAAAGGCTTGACCATCTCCACAAAATTCAAGATAAATCTTCGTATGAAATTTATCTTACTGAAGAAGCTTTGCAGGCCTTTCTTGTGCTTAGGTAAGGATAGCTCTAGGATGGAGCGAACTCTCTCTGGATCAATAGCCAAACCCTCTGAAGAAATAATGTGACCAAGGAACTTCCCCTCATGGACAATGAACATGCATTTCTTAGGATTGAGAGAGATACCAAACTCTCTACACCTCTTAAAGATTTGCCTTAGGTGTTTCATGTGTTGGCTCGCTTCCTTGGAGAAAAATGTCACATCATCAAGATATACCAGCATAGTCTAATTTATCAGGCCTTAAAAGGCCATGTCTATAGCTCATTGGAAGGTGGCACCAGCATTAGATAGTCCAAAATACATTTTCCTATAAGCAAACATTCCCCACTTGGTTGTGAAGGCTGTCTTGTGCTGGTCATAGTCTTGTACCAAAATCTGGTTGTATACTGAATACCCATCCAGGAGGGAGAAATGCTCACTGCCTGTCACTATTTGAAGGATCTGCTCCATGCTTGGGAGAGGATAATGGTCTTTCAAAGAGACTCTATTAAGGTCTCTAAAATCAATGCATAGTCTGATCTCTCTATTCTTTTTCTGAATAGGAACAAGATTGGCCAGCCAAGAAGAGTGTTTGATTGGAAATATTATCTTAGACTCAATCAACTTGGTGAGTTCCTCCCACATGAGAGGTTTTATCATTGGGTTGACAGGCCTCCGCTTCTACTTGATTGGCTTGGCACCTTCTTCTAGCTCAATGGTATGTTGGGCCAAACTTGGGTCAAAACCCTTCAAATCACTATACTCCCAAGCAAAGATATCAGCAAATTCTTGGCACAACAAGATGAAGGCCTGCCTTTCATGGTTCGTTCACACTTTCCCAAGTGCAAGTAGCTTGTCCTTGAATATTTCCACCTTTTCATGGTGCTCCTCCTTTATTGCAATGCACACCTTGTCACTTCTCAATTGGTCATCTTCATTGAAGATACTCTCTAGAGTGACCAAATCTTTGGGGAGCTTATTGTTCTTCAACTGAATAATTTGGCTGCCATGTTGTTGTTGTAGCTTTGCCTGGTTTTTTGTAGCAAATTCTACTTCTTGTAGGAAGAGTCCTATTTGCTGATCACTATTGAAAACTTACTAGTTGGTGATGTTGTCAGGTACAGAGGGCCAGATCACTACTTTCAAGTGATGTGAGCTATGGTCTCAGCCTATTTCCTATGGAATATCGAATTGGGCACCAACTGCTGCTAGCCTATCTGCTTGCTTGTTCCATTCTCTAAGAATGGAGGTAATATTGAAAGTGAATAAGTTTTCCACTAAGTCCCATACCCTATGTTTGTATGACTTTAGTAGAGAATTCTTCATCAAATTCTGGCCTCTTACCTGGTTGACAATTAGCTCATTATCACCAAAAACTTGCAGCTCTTTGATTCCTTGTTTCCTCACTCACTCCAAATTATGGATGAGGGATTCATATTCTGTAATATTGCATGTGCAAGAAAATTGGAACTAGAAAGCTAAAAAATACCTCTCTTTTGAAGGAGAAACCAACACTGCTCCACCACCAGCTCCTAACTTACTTTTTGAACCATCAAAAAATAGCTGCCATAGACCTGAGCTTTCCTAGCTAGATTTCATCAAATTTGGTACAAAAGTACCTTCTTCATGCATGTAATAAATTACAAGGCCCACCTCCTCTCTGAATTTTTAAGGATCATTCTCGAAGTTGTCACTTCCCCATTCATCTAAGAGCAGGTCTGCAACTCCTTCAAGGGCAGAGGATGGAGATTGGTCTACTTGGAACTCTTCCTGGTCAATGATGGCATAGCTGACATTTGCTACCTTGAGCGAGTACGATTCTAGATGATCTCTATGGAGTGGCTTAGATTTAATCTTGAATTTAGTCCCATACTTGGTTCTAAAAACTAGATAAGACCAATTTGTTGCTAAGTAGCCGCCTATCTTGGATGTAAAATCCCTGGATAAGCAGATGGAAAAGTAGGGAGGGACATCTTCCACTACCACATCATGAGGAACTAAGAAAGTTGGGAAAGAATGTAGTGTCAAGCTCAAACCTCTTACCACCCCAACTGTCTTTACTGGAGTTCCATCTAGCTGTAGGATTCCCTTGGTCATTTCTTCGTATATCAAACCCAGCTTATCGGCTATGCATTTGGGCATCACTGAGGTACTTGCTCCGCTATCAATGATGCAATTATGCACCAATAAATCTCCTATGACTAAGGACACATAAAAAGGAGGAACCTTTTCTTCCTTTTAGGTCTAACTTGAGGTGGAAGGCTGTCCATTCATCATCAAAATGTTATAGCTTTTACTGGGATAACCTATTCATCTAGCTCATGCAATTCCTTTTACAGCATGTTCTTTCACCCTGGTATTGACAAAAAATCCCACAAGGAGATGTTCATGTGTAGCTTCTTCATCTAGTCAACCATGTTAAATCGAGGGTTGCCTTCCTTCAAAATTTCTTTAGAATTATTTACAGCCTGAGGTGCAGGCCGAAGAGCTGAAGGTACAACTGACAGTCTAAAACTTGGGACTTTTGATTTGTGTGTGATGAAGAAGGTGTTGCTGACATTTGGGCAGTAGCCTAAGCTTCTTCCATTGCTTTCCTTTTGAATCTTGTGTTGGCTGCAACACAATTAGCCTAATTGTCTACAACACCCACATAATTGATCGAATAAAATTCACCTTCTAGATGATTCATGAGAGTAGAATCAGGCTGGGTCTGATTGCTGCTCATGCTGGGTTGCATTGGAGCCTCAAAACCTTGGGAATGGGCAGCTACCTAATTTTATTACACATTTGGGCAATAGCCCATCATTTCATTTGTATAAATAGCCTGTTCCTAACCATATCCCATGGTTGAACAACTTGGTTGTTCCTACACCAGATTGTTTTGAACGACACCATGACCTTAGATGATGAAGGGGCACCTAGGTTATAGCCTTGAAAGGTCTGGTCTGAGTAAGCTAACCCTGTCCTTAATTGTAATTTTGGAAAAGGGGTCTAGGAACTTGACCATACTGCTAGTATCCTTGGTTTGGTTGGTTTCTTTGAGCCTGCTGCCTTTTAAGAGCCACAAGTTCATTTGACATACTTTACAATAGACTCTTAACTTCATGAAGTTCATTGGATGGAGTAGCAGCTGGCCTTTTTATGCTAGGCAAAAGAGCTAAGGTGGGAGTAGCGGTCTAGATTGGAGGCAACATTTTAGGGAAAATTGGCATATGGGGTCTAGGAGCTATCTTCCCAGCCTGCACTAAGCAATTTTTAGCTACTATATCTATGTCATAGGCGACAGGCAACACATGTCCTCCCATGGATTGTATCATAATGGTGATATCACTATTCAATGCTCTTAAGTAATAAAAGAAAACATAGCTAGGAGTAGGTTTTACTAGAATGGGAATTCTATCCCATGTCTTCTGAAATTGAGAGTTGAAATCCTACATGTATTCATGTGGGGCTCTTCTCATGGTAGTCAGCTGCTCGGCAAGCGAGAGGTGATCGCTCTTTTCCCCAAAATGGTCTGTCAAGTGAGTTCCCAATTCATTCCAAGACTAATTTAATTTATAATCAAAGTCCCATACCAGTCAAGAGCTTTGACCTTGAGAGACAATGCCAACAATCTAATTGCAATATTTTCCTCAATGACATTGTGAATATTGCAGAGATTAGCAATATTTTTAATGTGCTTGATGATTGTAATGGGCCCCTCTCCATCAAAAGAAGGCACACTTTTGAGGGCTGCTCCTAGAATTGGGTCATAATGTTGGAGATTCAAAGGACTCTAACCATGAAAAGTCACAAAGGGTAATGCCATAGATATGACAGGATGTAACTGCGGCCTTGCTGTGTATGTGTTCTTTATAGCAGGTTTGGGAAAGTGGTTTGCTGAATAAGAATGAGTCCTCTCAAACCTCAATCTCTTTCCTGAGTTTAAAGGCAACTCAATGAATTTGAAAGGAACACCCTTGGTAGCAGACCACATGGTGATTTTAGGCATAGGAGGTAAGACTGGTCTTTGATCAAAAAAATAAAGCTCTCACCAATGGAGTCGCTAGATGTTGAAAATGATTGGTTTGTTGTAACAAGACTAGCATCAATCCTAAAACTTTACTAAGTGTAAAAACTTGGTCCCTCCAGGTGTGCCAAAAACTATTGAGCCAGTGAATTGCACCTAGGGCAGGAGGCTAAGCTCCTGCCTTCCACACGTCAAAATGGAAACTCCCCTCTCACTTGTGGGGCTGGCGAAGCTAGAGGGGAGAGTCTCTAGGTAAGGGCTAGCTCCCTTTGATGCATCTGAGTTGTTCCAATAAGTGATAATACATGTATATAGATGTATAATGGGGGGTTGAAAAGGGAGAAGGATTACAGGAAAATAGAACCTACTCTTAAAGGGGTGATGCACCAAATGATTTGACCTACTCACACTCACACTTGAAGCTAGAAAAACACATACATACACTTCAAACTGGTAGAAGGACCAGGCTATAAGAAGCTTAATATGGAGGCTTTAATGGAATACATAGAAAAATAGGGACTCACCATAGGTGCTATGGAAAGAGCACACTGTATAGTAGCTTCTTTCTATCTCTACGCTTCCAGGTATAGCTCTCCTTGTCACCTGTAGGAATGGCACCTTATAGATACTAGGTGTGTTGGTGTTAACCCTGTGAAAGCATTAAGAAGTAATGACTAAACACAAAACCAACACTCAGACACACACAAAGATATCTAACTAGAATAGAGGTAAAATGCATTTATTGATTTCAGGTGAAAATTTGCTAGGGCGTCGCCTTACAAATGTGAAAGATCCTTTTTTCCAATGACAAGTCTACAATATATAGAGGAAGGAAGGAGGCCTTTTGGCACCCTTTTTACAAATGACCCATGTGCGCTCTGATCATTAGTAAGAACAAGCTGCTTAAACATCATATGATAAATTATGAGTTGTACTATTTGTCTGCTTCCAAGACCACTCCTTCAAGGCAATTACGCAGTTTGTCTACTCATTAATGAAAAATGAAGAAAAATGGATCACACTATTAGCCATTTTCACCTCCTAATGATCAATTCACATACACTATATCACTTGCTGGAGTAACTTCTTGAAGCAACACCTCCCTTTGCCACTTGGACTATCTACATGTTCCTATAATTGGCACTTTTCTCTCTTTATTCTCTAGGCTCTTTGTCTTCTTCCTGCTTTGTCTCCTTCTAGCTCCTTAGGCCCTCAGGGCTATCTTCTAGTCGGTCGATGCATTCCTTGGTCTCTTTTCTGGTTGGCACTCAGGCAATTTAAAGGCCAATAGCTATTTCACCATCTTAAATTTTATGTCTGTGCACCCGTCATCATTTGAAAACAATGGCTAATCTATCTTCTTAAAGTTGATGGCTTCTAAGACGTCACCATTCTTGGAAAATTCCTTTGGGCCTTTTCCTTTAACTCTTCCTTTGTTTCAGAACCTCCCAAAGGGGAAGTGTCCCTTCAGCTCTGGAGAGATGCCCTTCATTTGGCTAGCCAAGAACCCCCTACAAGGGCACCTGTCCTTCGGTGGTCTTTGTCTCTTCAGCCTTTTTTGTGGGCTTTTTTCCCACTGATAAAAAGTCTGTGAGAATTGGCCACTTTGATTTCCATGGGTCCTTTTGAGCTCACAGCCTTCCTCTGAATTCCTTCAGACTCTTTGTCTGAAGGAATTCCTTCAAACAAAAGTTTGAAAGAATTTAAAGCCTTAAGACTTTTCGTGCATTTTTGAAATCCTTCGACTACCTTCAAAGTGCTCCTTACCCTCTGCAAGGGCTTTTGAACTCAAAACTGCTCTCTACAAGGGCACTTGCCCTTTGGGAGGCTTGAACCTTTCGCGTTGAACCTCTCCTTTGAACCAACTGTTGAACCAATCCATTGAACTGGTTCAATAGTTCAAACATTTGTTAAAACAAGGCATCAAACCATTTGATTGAACCTGTCGATGAACTTTGCATTGAGATTTGCATTGAACTTTGCTGATGAAATTTTAGATTGAACCAAAAATGTTGAACCAATGCATTGAACCAAGCCGATGAACTGACTAAGTGAATTGAGTGATTGAACCAAGGCTTTGAATCGAAGCGTTGAACCTACTGATTGAACCAAGGCTTTGAATCAAAGCATTGGACCTACCGATTGAACCAAGGCATTAAACTAAGGCATTGAACCGATTCAATGGTTCAATGGTTCAAAGGTGCTAACTCTTGGAAAGATTATGTCATTGAACCACTCTTCCAACCTTAAGGAAAAGTGTCTTTGAACCATTTTAGCTCTCTTTTCTTATGAATTTCTTTAGACAAGAGTCCGAAGAAGCTTTGTAAAACCTTGCACTCTCTGAACTGGTTCTTCATCTACCAAAAGACTACACCTACAGATTTCATAGAAATTTCCAAACTTGTGCAAAATCAAAAAATGAAATAGCCCAAAACTGCAAGGGAAGAAGGGGACCGAGTTTTGGCCTATTAGACCAAAAATGGTCAACAATATCATCACTTATCTAAATCTCTCAAGTCACAAATCACTGTGATAGCAGTTAGGGATCTTGCGATTACTTGATGCTAAATTTTACTTGAGCTCAAAAGATTGAATGGTGTGAAATTAGTTGGGGGATTAATTTAAATATACCTCCTACATTAATTTTCATTTCATGTACCTTTACTTGTCAACATATATGAGTTCATCACCTTCATTCAATTCAAATTTGACTGCCTTGTCTTAGTGTGCATGCTATGTAGGATGCCTTGTCATCTGAGGTGCCATGGTGTAACCTTCCATCCTTGCCATGTGTTATTGTATATCCTAGTCAATAAAATTCAAATTTTGCTTTTGGGTGAAAAGACTGTGAAGTATAAAATGTCTTTTAGAAACATTTGCTCCCAAAATTTTTGAAATAAAAGTTGTCAAAAGGAATCCTTCTGATGAAAAGTGTCTAAATGAAGTTCCCAAAATAAAGTTTCATGGACCAAATTTGTCGATGACTAAACTTTCCAAAATAATTCTTCTAAAATGAAAATTTATGAAATGAGACTTTCCAAAATGAAAATTTTCAAAATGAAACTTTTCGAAATAAAGTCGCCGATGAGAAACCTTCCACAAAGAAACTTATCGATAGGAATGTTTCCAATGCAAATGTTTTCAAATTGGAATTTTATAAAAAATAAATACTTCAAATTAATAAAATTCAAAAATTTATCATTCAAAGCCACTCTATTTGTCCTTTTCATGAGTAAATTAGTCTGAACAAGTGCATCAAAAGTATACCACAACTTGATTTAACCTTAAAAACGTTGATTTTGCACAAATATCACAAGTATCATAACCCTCAAAACTTGTCCGTGTTCCCTTAAATATATTATTTATTAAAAATAGAGGGGGTCCCCATTTTTCAAAGAAAAATATACAGTGGGGTGTGTTGAATACAATAGGTTCAAACTTTATGTAGGTCTCCCTTACTATGGTGGTGTGTGAATGACTGGTGAAAAGTGTTAGATGCTAGAGCAATACTAGTGTGAATAAGTTCCTTAATTATGAATTTTTACCTTTATCTCTTGGTTACAAGGATTTTATGTGATTAGAATTTGGATAAATAGGGAATTTGATCTTAATGTGTAATTCAGATTTTGGTGATTTTCAGTGTGGAAGCATCTTGTGTGTAAAATGGTTTGAAATTCATTTATATAGTAATATCTTTTATATTCCTTCAAATGGGGCTTATTAGGGACATAGGCTGACCTTATCATAACTTTGAATTTTAAAAATTAGTCATTATTTCTAACAACATTGTATATAATTGTTATTTATTCCTAGGTGGTTTTTGTCCTATTAGATAGCTTTTATATTATTGAATAAGTTAAACAACCATTTTAGATTTATAATGTAATGTTTGATCCTATTTTCAATTGAATCTTGAAATATAATTTCATTTCCAATCCTCCAATATTCCTTCCAGCCTGTCATTGGTATTAGATCCTATAAAAATTAATTGTCTCTCTTCTCTCCTCCTTCCTAGTTGTATGGCCTATAAAAAAATGTTATCATTAAATATTTTTTATTGGATAATCATTCTGGATTTTCTTAGTGTTTCAACTTGCTAGAGGATGTTTCAAATTGAACATGGAACTACAATCTAACACTATTGAGTCTATAAAGGTGTTTTAGCTATCCTAAGGTGTATTTGTATTGTGTATCTATACCAAGTTAAGTATTTTGACTATCAAAACTATGTGGAACATATTTTGAGGTGTTCTATTCTAATATTTATCAGTTTATTATCTGAAATAAAAGTGTTGTAGAGGCATTTTAGCTCTTGTTCAATGTTTCCAAAATTGTGTGGAATAGTTTGAAAAATATTCTGACTATTTAGAAGTCTTTAAGCCACTTAGAGCTAATATTTATTGAATATGTTGGACTGCTAGCCTGTATTTGGGTTGTTACAATTGTTCCTTGTCTCTTTGATAGTGTATGCATTGGTGGCATATTGATTCAACTATAACATTGTAATTTCAACCATTTTTATATGCATTTAATATTGAAATCTATAAACACTCTTAGAAAGATGTGACAACTCATAAAATTAGTCTTTTATTGATTAAAAGTTAAACATGGCATCACTTTCTTCCTTAAAAGCAAAGACATTAGTTTTTGAAGAGGTTTTTTTTTATATTCCAATATTGGAATCTTGCCCAAATAGGATAAATGGAGGAGTGAGAAAGGTACTTTATTCTAATCTTATTAAAAAAAAGAGGAATTTCATTTATTTTAAATGTTATTTTTCTTATTTTGAAAGTTTTTTTCACTTTGAAGCATTTAAAATTTTGAAGCACTTAATTGCCTTGAGTAAGCTACTCTTAGAAAATTTGGTAAACCATAACCAAAATTTTCAAATTCAAGGAGAAATAAGGAGAGCTAATCTTTTACCCATTCATCACTATTGATAGGTGTAAATTTGAAATTCAAGAGAAACTGAGTATATTAATGTATGATGTTTTATTTTTAAGCCCATGCTAATGATATGGTGAATCCTTTTCACATGCCACCTAGATACCATGTACCACTCTATTTTCATGTACTTTAAGGCCTCTTTCATGTACTACCAAGTATATAGAAAGGGTTAGCTTCTTCCATGTACTAATGGGTATATAGGAAGGGTGGGTATATTGATAGGTTTGGTATATTGGTCTAGTGGTATATATAAAAGGAGACCATTTTAGAGTGATAAAGAACTAATTTGGATTAATAAAAACTCTAAATGTTAAACTCCAAACTAAAAACTCAAAACCATGCATTCAATCAAATTTATCATTGGCACAATATTGACCAGCAAAGATAATTGGTTAGAATGTTTTGATTAAGTAGAGAACACACCCATCTTCAATGATCTTTGGTTTGATTTTTATGATAGGGAGAAATAACTGGTTGAGCCAATAGGGAATGTAAAGGATATTTAAGCATGGAAGCAGAAAAACCAAAAAAATTGACCTCAATTGATGGAGATGTGTTTCATCATATTCAAGGGTGAAATATTCCATAGAAAGTATTTCAAAAAATAAAGAAGCTATATGATTCCCACTAAAAGTTAGAATTCATTCAGTTGTAGTTGAAATTATTCAACCTTGAGTTAAAAGAGGGTGATGTGATGAGATTGGCTTCAGAAATACACGTCATAAAGCATGGTTTAGAAGCAATGGGTGTCAAAATAGATATCTATATGACCACATTCAAAAAAGCCCTTCTTCTTAGTATTCAACCTACTTGGAATCTCTATAAACAATCAATCAGTTTAAGACTCTCATATTTGATCAATTGGTTAAAAAGATGGAAAAAAGAGAAAAAGGCCTTTGGAAGAAAAATTGAGTCCACAACTAGAGAAAGTGTGTGCTATGTCAAATCAAATTATTCCAAAACATATAACAAGGTCACGTCTTCTAAAAATTAAGTAAATAATAAGTAAAATGGAAAAGGAGACAAAAAATAAAATCAAGGTGGTCAAAACTAAAATGATAAACAAAACCTATACTATGAATGGTGTAATAGAAAAAGAAGCCATGAGATTGATGAATGTAAAATTTCATGGGATAAAATTGAAGCATATCGTAAGAAGAAAGAAGAAAAATCAAAGAAAATTAAAGAGTTAAAACTCTACCCAATTTACTAGTGAATGTGTGTTTTCTAGTACAAATGATGAAGTAAACAATGTCTTAGTCATTTCTTGATGGTTTGATGCTTGGGTTATTGATACTAATACCACTCTACATATGACTTTTTGAAAATACTTTTTAGAGGAGTTTAGTGAAGAAATTTATGGTGTAGTATACCTCACAAATAGATCAAGTCTATAACCATAAGGAAAAGGTGAAATAAGACTTTAAGTGTCCATGGATTCCAGATTTCAAACTCCAAAATGTTCTCCACCTTCCTCAATTAAAATAAAACTTGTTGTCCATAATGACCATAAGACAACAAGGCCATTCCATTATATTGGATAATGGTGATATCACTATTAGGAGAAAAAATGACAATGAAACCATCTTGACTAGATATGAGGAAGGGAACCTACTCAAACTCAGGGGTGAGCCATCAAATTCAATGAATTATTCTTATCTCATAAAAGACAAAATGTCTCCAAACATGTTATGGCATGCAATATTTAGGCACATTCACTATAGCAATATTTATGTATTTCAAAAGAATGGTGTTTTTAGCATGCTTAAATTTCCCACAAAATTAGATGAAAAATGTGAATCTTGCATCTTAGCTAAACATGCAAGAGAACCATTTTTGAAGTCACAATGGAAAGTTGATAGGAAATTAAAACTAGTTTACTTACACTTGTGTTCTCTTCCAATCCCCTCCACTAGTGGTCATACGTACTTCATATTGTTCATTTATCACTACATTAGGATGACTAGGATAAATATTCTGAACAAAAAATTAGAAGCCTTCAAGACTTTCCAAAAAATTTAAACCATGATTGAAAATGAAGCTCAAACTCATATTGAGACACTCATGATAGACAATGGTGGTGAATTCACTTCAAATAAGTTTAAATCCTATCTTGAGAAAAATGTGATCAAATACCATCTCATAATTCCTTACACTCTAAAATAAAATGGAGTTGTAGAAAGGATCAACAGAAATATTATGAATATGGTTCATGTTGTGTTGTAATATAAAGGGGTACATCTTCACTTTTGGGCCGAAGAAACTAAAATAATAGTATATCTCCATAACATATCACCATCAACAACTCTTGAATTCAAGACTTTGTATGATATGTGGTGTGGTCATCTATCTTCAGTGCTACATCTTCAAATTTTTGAATCCACATGTTATGCATTGATTCCAAAGGAGAAAATAAATAAGTTGGGCCATATGAGTCAAAAATGCATCCACTTGGGATATTTTGAATCTTCCAAGGCATACAAGCTAAATGATGAGAAAGAGAAGAATATTCTTGTTGCAATAAAAGTTGTCTTTTATGAGATTGTAAAGGTCAAAGAGCATATTAATCAATAGTTGAGTTGACTTGACTAGTATACAAAGTTTAATGTCTATAGAGAGAGTGATTTGGATGTTCCAAACAATGAGTCGGGGACATATAGTTAGGAATCTATTGATTTTCTATTGTCTCTTATACATGATATTGAAACTCCTCCTGAAGGGGAAAATGAAAATTCATTAGATAACAAATAAGGACCACCAAATAGAGGTAGAATGTGATGGGACTTCAGAGGATGAATTTGAAGGACTTAAAACACAAAAATAGATTCCTAAGTAGGATATTCAAACATTGAAAGATGTGAAACCTGATGAAGTTGGGCAAATTGGAACAATAAGTGCACATACAACTGCAACACAATCATATAAGTCCCTTGAATAAATTTAAGATAGAATTGAAAATCTCACCTTGAATGATTCTCCAAAATAAGAACTCAATTTTGTGTATGATTCAGAACCAACATCTTTCAGAAGGCTAAGAAGCTTAAATCTTGGAGAAAAATAATGAAAGATGAGTACAATGCATTGGTCAAAAATGGGACTTGGAAATTGGTTGATCCTCTATATGGCTAGAAATAAATTGGCTACAAGTGGGTCTACCACAACAAATACAAGGCTGATGGTGTAGACACCAAAATTATGTCACATAAATGTGTGTAACTCCCTATGTCAAAACCCCCCTTAAACCCTTTTTAATAATAACAATTAATCTCCTTAACCCATACTTTTACCCTTCACACATTTAATTAATTTAAAATACTTAATTAAGTTAATTAAAAACTCTTATTTCCACCTTACCTGGCCACCTCACCCTATGACTAATTCCCCTTGATGAGTCACCTGAAGACCTGGTCCTCTGATGAGTCACCTCAAGACCTGGTCTCCTCATCCTAACTACCCAAGACTTATTCCCACTTCCAAACTAAATTCCTAAACAACTACTTCCTTCCTAACCTCTTATTTTTACCATTTTATAATGGGTGTCACACTTGGCACACACAAACAACATAAAATAGGCCAAAAATAGAAAGGTTTACCTATTCTAGAGCCACTGACATCGATCAACCCATGGTCGACATTAGTTGGATCACCGATGTCAGAAATGTAAGCCAAACTCCAAACTATAGTTTAGGTTAGAAAAAATTAAGAAAATCAATTCTTACTCTCATTTAGGCTCTCAAAATTTTATTTTTTGACATCCAGGCTTACAATCACCCTACATAAGTCAGTCACAATCAACAATTGAGCTCTTGAGTACTAAAAACACCCACTTGTTTTCTCTATTCAGGTACTCAAGTTTGGACTCCCTAATAGGGAACATCAACCTATCACTTATCATTCAATGACCACCATAGCTAAGTACATCACTGATATTGTAGGTTGTTTAAATATTTATTCTACTATTTCATTCTATCTACTTTGCATTGCTTTATGCACTTCCGACCATACCCCCATGAGGAAGTTATAAGGTTTCCTTGCTTGATGACCCTTTATCTGACATACAAAACCTCTAAATAGACTTAACCAAGCCATAATCTCCCTCTCATAACTCTCTCGACATCCCTCACCTGATCCAAACCATTTCCCAGACCCAAAAAAGCCTTCTACAATCTCCCAGATAATTATTTCCCCTATCAACCTCAACAACCTAACCAACATCGGTTACCTCACTACCGACGTCAATAGTATAACCGATATCGGTCACTCCCCTATCAACGTCAATGACTATGGATTCCCTAGCCTCTTCAAAACTACCTAGACAACTTCTAAAACACAAATAAAGTACCTCACCCACACCCTATCACTCTCTACTATGTACAGTTTGTTAATAACGGTATTTTCATCTCTCTTTCATTCTCTTTTTACCTCTCTTTTAGTTATTTATTATTATTTTGTCTCTCAAAAGTAAACTATCATCTCTAAGGAAGTTTCACACTTCCTAGAACAAGCGTGTAGCTTAGAAACCCACTCATTTATCTGCTAACAAACATCTTGTGGTAGTGCTTTCTTATTTGTAGTTATTCCTCTCCAGCCAAAGAGGAGTGCTCACAATGTCTGGATATGACACGCAAACCAAATTTGGTTTCATTCTAATCTCTTATCCCCATCCTTCTTTCTATTTTCCTTTAGACTTAAAATAAACAAAATTTACTGAAACATATTTGTCACACCCAGTGGGACCCTGGAGTTTTCCTTGGGTTCATTTCTTGTTTTAAACATTCATATAGGTGCATTATAGTGAAATTTTCAATTTTTGCACTTCTTCCTTCTGTTTTCTCTTTAAAATGAAAAATTCAATATCTTATTTTCTATTTAAAGGATATTAAACTAAAATTTTCTCTCTTTTCTCCTTGCCTCTAAAAGTAATTTATCATTTTATTTTACAAAAAAAAGAGAATCCCTTCTTTACTTCCTCTTACATGCACATTAGGATAGTCAAATTCATACTCTATTCCTATTTCCTCTCTAATTTTATTTGAATCTAAACATTTTAGATTTGGGTTTAAAACTTACTGCATTTGATAGTTTGCTTGTTGCATATTAACTCACCTAGTTAATTACAAGCATTTTGAATAAATCATAGTACACCTATGTTACAAAACCAAATCACATTCACATAAACAAGTATCTAAACTCACTTGAGAAAAGGCCCATCATAATTTCATCACCTGGTGGATCACCTTACCTTACCCAACTATCCTACTTGGATTTCACCACCAAGGGGAGAACCCACTTCATTCTCTAACAAAATATAATATCTAGACATAAGGTATATTTTGGCTAAGCGGCTTGGCTCAACTTCAAGTTTGTGAAGTACAGAGAGCAAGCTCCTATAGTAAGCCATGTACTTGGTCTAACATAGATTTCCTCTTGAGCACCAAAGCTAACCTAAAACTAGCTCTAGATTGCTTTCTAGTACCTTTGATAACCAAATTTTCTTCTCACTATCTAATTAAGGCATAAGCCAACACGAGACTAAAAATTAATCTCTAGTACTTAATAGTTGCTGGCTAAATGTTATTTTTTTTCTTTTTAATTGCCTTCTATATTTTTGAGTTGGTAAGGGTGCTTTTCTATTGATTTAAAAAAACAATACTATTTCAAAATCTTAGTTTGTATAACTTATTATCTTAGGTTTTTTGAGTGTTATTCCTTCTTACACAGACCATTTACATCCACTATTTTACTATTTTAGCTTCTAATTTATTAAAAAATTAGATTTTATATTTCCTAAGATTTCACACTGACTGACATTGGTTAACACTACCGATATTGACAGACTTTACCTACCAACATTGGTTATTCCACCAATATCAATGAATTATTCCTACCGATATCGGTCATCCCTAATAACATCAATGACTGTGTAGTTTCATTTGCTCAAAGTAGTAACCTAAAATAACCCATTTGCCTACACTCAAACTTGGTTTTTATTTATTTTGTTTCAAATATAGGGTAGTAAGTCTATTTAAACCACCTCTTACATGGTATTGACATGAGCTCAAGCCAAAATTCTTGTCAATTATGCAAGCCAGCAACCACTTCCACCTTCCCCTCTCACTTATAATTCTATCATGGAGCATACTTCAGATACAAAACATACTCCTTGCCTTAACCAAATTCCCATTATGCCTGAGGGAGATCAAAATTTTGCTAAATTTCTTGATCATAATGTGGCAACCCTTCAACATTAGCTTGCTATGAGCCGAACCCATAATTCTTTGAGCAACCCAATCTATGGTATGCCAACCTCTTTAATGGAGATAACCTCAGTTTTAGTTGCCTCCACTATTTTCCCCATGGTTACCCAAACCACCACTTTGATGACTAACCCAACTATAAACAATGTCCAAAATATGGCATCTCCAACCGCCTAATCCACCTAAACACTAGTGTAACTTCCCTACTTTCATAACCACAACCTTTTCAGCCAAGTCACACCCCATTCCAAAATTTAGTGGTACCTATTCCATCCACCCTCATGCCTATAATTACCCAAGTTATGACTCACCCTTCATCTAGTCTAACCATGCCAATAATTTAACCTGCAATAACAACAACTAACCAAGGCATAGTCTCCAACCCAATGGGACAAGTCCCTTTTCTTTCTGCACCTCAATCGATGACTCATTATCCTTATGTTTCCCTAACACAACCTCAACAAGCTATGTCATATGCTCCATTTACTTCCTATCAGCTTCCCTATAACTTAGGAGGAATCCCCCAAACTAATCCCCCTCCAGACCTCATTAAGATGCTAATGGATAAGATGTCTAATCTAGAGACATCCATTTTTTGGTTCAAAGAATGTATTATATTATGATAATATATGCAATGAACCAATCCATCCTTCTATGCCTATTCTCCCTTATCCAATCCAATGGGAGCTCCCTAAATTTACTCATTTCCAGAGTAAAGAGGACCCATAATAGCACTTGCGAGCATTTAGACATGCTTGTTATTTAATAGGACATGATGATGTGTTACTACTTCTCACTTTCCCTATGTCTCTTTCAGGTGCTACCCTAGATTGGTATAGCTCTATACCGCAACACTCCCTTTTCTCATTTACCCAACTTGCACAAATATTCCTAGACCATTTCTCTATTATCATTTCTAAAAAGGTTTCTATAACAAACCTTTATTCTATCAGATAATTTGATGATGAGTCTATTACAAATTTTGTCGCTCATTAGAGAATCTTGATCAATCAACTCTCCTTCTCCTTACTCCAACCTTAGCTTATTGAGCTTTTCTCAAGGGCATGTGTTAAGCACATCTCATCCACACTTCCATTACAAACTTTCTCCACATTTGATGAAGCTTTTACAATCCATGAAAACTCAAGGTTTATGCTATTGATGAAGGTAAAGTCAAGTTGCAAAATAAGAATCCCAATACCAAGACAAATTACTCCTCTAAAAATTCTCCCTCTAACAAAAAGGCTAAAGGCTCCACCAATGCAGTGGTCATTAAGTCAGCCACTTCCACAACCACAAACCAATCGAATTCTTTGACTTCTCAAAATCCGACCAAAAAATTTAAACAATGGTATGAGAAAATACAATACACTCCAATTGGGGAATAATATACATCCATCTTGGAGAAACTATTACAACAAGGTGTCATAAACCTTCCTCAGGTTAAAACTCCTATACAGTTCAACCCTTCCTATCCTATCCTAACTTGGTACAAGGAAGATGGTTTTTGTGGTTACCATTGAGTTAAAGGCCACAAATCTAATAATTAAAAGACACTCAAGAACATTTTTCAAGATATTCTTGATAGAGGTGAGCTCATCTTGGATAATCCTAACACACCTCTGAATCAAAATATGGATGTGTTCAAACACCCTTTTACTAACCATTCATAGAATCAAAATATTATCCAGTCCACAACTAACTTAGGTGATCATAATATCTATACGATTAATATGGTCTTTCTTTTACCTTAAGTTCAACTTTCCTCTCAATAGGAGACATCTATTTCATTGACTAATCCCCCACATTCCATGGCATTTGTTTTACCCATTCTTCCTCTTTAGGTAGAAGAGCCTCTTTCACCCATTCCACTCCCTCAAGAAGAAGAGCCTCCTTTACCACTCCTTTTGCCACCTGAGGAGCCTATAATCCTAATTCCATTTTCACCTATAATACCCATCCTCTTACCACTTGAATACCATACCCAACCTATTCCTCAACCACATGTTGAAGGGAACATCATTCCTGCACTATACCCTCTTGAGGAACCTTCTTCCCCTACTTCTCCTCCACTTATAGATAGTGGTACCCCACCCACTTCACCTTTTCACCTAGAAGAGTCCATATCATCTACTCCCATAATAGATGAGAGACCTATTGTTCCTACTCCAATTGCACCACTCTTACCCCTTATTTTACCTATGGAGGATCATACTTTACCCATGCCCCACCCACATGTTGAGGGAGCCATAATACCTATGATTTACCCTCTTGAGGAACCTACTTCACCTGCCTCCCCTCCACCCATGGAAGATCAAGTCTCTTCTCCCGTCTTTGTCGAAGAAGATCCCATTACAGTTATTTCTCATCTTTGGCTTGAATTAGCAGAAACTAACAATTTCCCTCTTTCCCAAACACTACAGTTGTCTAAAGACATAACCATAAGGCCTATGTCAACTTCATCAAAACCCTTCTCACATTTGGTGAAAAGTCTAAAATTTCTTGACTCCATGAAGCTTGACCATGCAACATTTTGGTACCAGCTTAAGACTTCATATCCAACACAATGAATGTCAGCCTTTACTACCAATCCCTTTACTACCCTTTACCTTAAGGTCTTTGACAAAGCCAAAGCTTTTTCACCAAAAGCACGAAAAGTTTAGCCATCTATGTCAGAACCCTCACCCTTGCAGGAATTTGTTACATTAAAGTAGATCAAGCCCTTAGATATATGCCCCATTTCTAATTTAATTCATCCATAGGTAAAATTAGATTTAACTCCTCAACCACAAGTTAGAGTTTCTCACCCTAAAATACACAAGAATGTTAAGCTTCCTAGATCTTGTTGATCCCTTCTTCAACCCTCAACTTTACCATCCATTTTGGGGCTGCACCCTTCTACTTTAGTTAGAATATCATCTAACCAAGCCAAATAAAGGGTTAAGCTACCTCCACCCCTACCTTTGCTATCTAGTAGGCCTCTCACATCCGACACTAAGAAAGTGATAGTAAAACATGTAACTTCACTGTCACCAAATAAGACACCATGTAAAATTATCTTTCCAATACTGAAACAAAAGAAGGTTTCCACTCCTGTTAACACAATAAGCGTGAGCCCACTTGCATGCTCCCAAAGCTTTTTATTATGCCAGTTATTGAAAACTTAGGTAATAACTTTTCCTCCCATTAAGCCCTATATTCCTCTTAGAATGAATCCATCTTGGTTTGATGATACACAAGTGTGTTTATATCATTATTCACCTAGACACGATACTGAGAATTATAAATCCCTCACAACAGTTATTTAGCAACACTTCAATGTTGACACTTTTTTAAATAATACTACCATTAACCTTCCTATTATTCCACCTTTGGAATCTACAGTGCCTCCTACTATTCTAACCTAAATTCAAACCTAAAGATGTCATCCTAACCCCTTTACCACCTCCTTCACTAACTTTTCAAATCAACACAGTTAATGTGGCCATACAATCAAAAACCCAAAAAGATAAAGCTAAGGAAAAGGTCACTACACCTTGGACCCATCCCTTCCCCAAAGACACTCCCCCTACTAACCCTAATATTTCCATCTTGGGTGTTGTTAAAACAACATCTTTAGATGTTATTCAAAGCTCAATGGTGAAACATCTTCATCAAACTCTTGTGAAAATGTATTTGTATGAGTTAATCCAAAGCTCATCCTAACACTCTCAAGATTTGACAAGTGCTTTGCAAGTAATTTAGGTATAATCAGATGATCCCTAACCTCTTTCAACTTTGGTTGGCTCCCATAATTCCATCTCCCTGATTTCTTTTAGTGATTCAGAAATTCCACTTCAACACCCTGAAGATCAAGATTATATCCTTTTTATTATTGCATATATTGATCAAACTCATATCAAGAGAGTTATGATCAATGGGGAATATAGTATTAATATTATTTCCACCCATGCCTATAAAAATCTAGCCCTTCTCAATAATTGCAGTCTCAAATTGATGTGGTACTCTGTTCCTTTAATGATATTATAGCTACTATAGTGAGCACTGTTATCTTACATATTCATGTAGGTTCCCACACAATTCTTAAGCTCTTCTATGTTGTGGAAGGAGAGCTCCAATATAACATAATACTTGGATGACCTTGGATATGTGCTATGGCATGTCTACCCTCAACTTTGCACTATTATGTCAAGTTTGAGCATGATGGACAAGTACATGTTATACCTATTGACCCACCTCCATTAAAAACATGTAATATGACCTATAGTCCCAATGATGTTCTCATCCCATTAAAAACATCATCTTCCTTGCATGATTCTTCTAAAGATTCCACAAGCTCCACTCTCATGGTTACATAGATACCGGCAACACAACTTCCTAACAAAGATCCCATAGAAGGGACCTTTCGACATTTGTCACTTGACAAATATCATTTGTTGACACTCAACATGTTTTATACTCCAAAAGAGTATATAAGGATTCACCTACACCCAAATTATGATCCTCCTATTGGGATGGTCATCCCTTATGGGCCCCCTAACCTTTGAACCAATTTCACATATGGGGGAATTGATCAAGCTCTCACTGTCAATAATCTATCTTATTCACCACAACCATTTACCTGTGACTTCTCTTTCCTGAGTAACCCTAGATTTGATCACACCTATCTTTATAGGTGTGCTTGGAAAGGATTTAGTTTGGGTCATTATGAACAAGGTTTCCATACACCTATTGAATATCCTACTAGCAAAACCATTGAAAATGCCAAAAAGAGGCACGGGATGGGATATGACAAACCAAATAAACTCACTAAAACCTACCATGAACCAATTGTTTAAGAACCAATCTCCCCTTCTCCACCTTCTTCTCCACCTTCACCTATAGAAGTAGAGGTATCTAGACCTCCTAGTTTTTTTTTCAATAAATGCCATCCATTTGGGTCTTCTCACTTATTATCAAGGTAAGAAAACAAGGTCTGTTCCTCTCATTCATCCTAAAATAATTGATGAATATTCTCCCACTATTAACACTATCCAATGTGAAGATTATGACATAATTCTTACCTACATGGGTGCAGATGATTCCTATATCTAATAATCACTCCCCTCCAAAATTCAAGCTATGTTAAATGAATCAACCATTGACATCAACCTACCCTCCCATGATAACCCTCATGTCCTCAAGATTGGCCAAACTTTAGACTCCTCTAAGTAAGCTGATTATACCACATTTCTTATTAACCATAGCAAAGCCTTTGCTTGGTCTTATAATGACATGCCCAATATTGACCCCTCTATTGTCACCCATAACATTGTCACCAATTGAGATGTTAAACCCGTTAAACATAAGCTTCATAAGATGCATCCTCGTATCACTTTCCTTATCAAGGAAGAGCTCTAATGTCTCCTTTATATTAACTTTATCCAACCCATCAACTATCTATAATGGATTTCCAATATTATTCCTATCACAATAGCAACCAAGGGAATCTATATTTTCACGAACTATCATGATTTAAATCTCACCTGTCTAAAAGATGATTTCCCATTGCCTAGTATCAACCAACTTGTTGATCTAATGGTTGGCCAGGAGATGCCATCACTTATGGATATATTTTTTGGATATAATCAAATCCTGGACGCTCTTGAGGATCAACACAAGATAACCTTTATTACCCCATGGGGGACTTTTTGTTATTGGGTCATGCCTTTTGGCTTGAAAAATACTGGTGCAACTTACCAATGTGCCATGACCTAAATTTTCCATGATTAATACATAAAATTATGGAAGATTACATGGATGACTTACTCGGTAAGTCTAAACTTCACAAGAACAATTGATAATTCTCAAAACCATATTCACTCATCTCCTCCAATATAACATTTGATTAAACCCAAATAAATGTGTCTTTGGTATTCTTTTTGGTAAAATCTTAGGTTTTATCATTTCTCTCCATGGTATCAAGGTCAATCCCGCTAAGGTTAGAGCAATCCTATAAATGCCTCCTCCTATTGATATCAAACAACTCTATAGCCTACAAGGCAAACTTTAGTCAATTCGATGCTTCATTTCCTAGTTGTTAGATCATTGCCAACCCTTTCACCATCTCCTCAAAAAGGATGTCTCCTTCCAATGGAATATAGATTGCCAAGAAGCCATTGATGCACTTAAACAATACCTCATTTCCCCACTGATTCTTACTCCACGTAAGGAAAATCAGCCTTTTTACCTATACATCTCTACAACAGACCATTCTCTAGGTGTTATGATTGTATATCAAGATGACCAACATATAGAGAAGGTAGTTTATTACATAAGCCACACACTTATTTATTATGAGACTCGATATACCCACACTAAAAAAATTTACCTTGCATTGGTATTTTTTGCCTCTAAGCTTCACCATGATCTCCTAAATCATAAAACCTATGTGGTCACCCATACTAATCCTCTCAAATACATGCATTCTAAACCATATCACAACTAATGTGTAGCTCAATGGCTCATGCTTCTTGTTGAATTTAACCTAGAATTTATTCAAAAAAAATATATTAAAGGGTAAACAAATGATGACCAGTTAGCTACTACCCCTTTACTTGACAATCAACCTTCAAACCTTGAATTCCCTGATGAATCTATTACAACACTCTCCACCGATGACATCTACTATCAAATGATGATTTTCTTTAAAGGATCTAAATTCCAACATGGTGGGGGTGCGGGGGTCATTCTTACTCCTCTAGACAATGAGCCTATGCCTTTGTCATTTAAACTAGATTTTGAATGCACTAACATTATGGCCGAATATGAGGCTTTGATTCTAGGACTTTAAATATCTCTCTATTTGGGTATCAAATCCATAACCATTTTTAGTAATTCTCAGCTAGTAGTTAACCAAGTTAATGGTTCCTACCTATAAAAAAATGAAATTCTATAGTAGTATAAACATTGTGTAGATACACTCTTAGGATCATTTGACTCTTATCTCTTGTAAACTATTCCTCAATCTAAAAACAAATTTTTTGACACAATGGATTCACTTGCTTCACACATACCCTCTTCATCCTCCTTTTTGAGAATCTATGTCACCATGCATCACTTAACATTGCCCTCTTATGTCTCAACTAACATCCTCTTTATAAAAAATGTAACAACCAACCCACAAGACTTATGGTATAAACAACTCACAAATTATCTTTCCTTCTCCATTACCCCTCCTGACCTTTCTAATAATGGGAAACGGACCTTCATAAAATGTTCTGCTCATTACACTATACTAGGGGGACTTCTCTACAAAGTTTTGATGGTCTTCTCCTTAGATGCCTAACTAGTATTGAGACTCCCTTTGCTATTAAGGAAGTCCATGATGGGATTTGTGGTGGGCATTTCAATGGTCACACAGTTGTTAAACATATTCTTTGACTTGGATATTATTGTCCCACACATCATCAAGATTGTGCTAATTATGTTTGATGTTGCATCAAGTGTGAACAACACGCTAACCTCCTTCATGTTCCTAGTCATGCATTGTAATTTGCCAAAGACTTTTGGCCCTTCTCCTAATGGGCCTTAGATCTAATTAGAGATATTAACCCTCATTCATCTCTCCATCATTATTCTATCATTACTACCACTGAATACTTCACCAAGTGGGTCAAGGCCATCCCTCTCATCTCCACTAAAGCTGAAAAAATTATTGAATTCATTAACTATCACATCATCTATCATTTTGGTGTACCTCATAAGATTATAATAGATAATGGCAAGTATTTTAAAAACAAGACTATTTAAGGTCTTTGTGATGCATTTAGAATCAAACTAAGCTTCTCATCACCATACTATCCCCAAGCTAATGGATAGGTAGAAGCTTCTAACAAAACTTTGACCAAATTTATCATGAAGGTAGTCAATGATATGAGCAAGGATTGGCACACACACATTCCTTTTGCTTTATGGGCTTACCTGACTAGCATTCAAACCCCTACGGGTGCTACACCTTTTTCATTGGCATATGGGACAGAGGTTGTTTTACCTCTTGAGGTCTAGATTCTTTTTCTTCACATTTCTCTACATGACATACTTACTAATGATGAATTTTGCCAAGAACATTTGGCCCAACTTGAATTACTTGATGAGCACTGTCTCATAGCCCTCAACCATCTCCAAATCTATCAAGAGCATATCAAACATGCTTATAACAAAAACCTCAAAGAGTGAGATTTCAATATAGCAGATCTCATCTTAAAATAAAATCAACAAGTGATGAACATGGAGAAAATAAAATGGGGTAAGTTTATTCCTAATCAGCTTAGAACTTATATCATAACTCAAAAGTATGGTTCAAGAACTTATCGCTCGTCTTCTCTTGAAGGAATGCCTAAACCCAAGCCTTTAAATGCCTTACACCTATGACCTTTTTTTGTTAAACCAACATCATTTTACTTCATGTTTAACTTGAGCTCATCCCTTGAGCATCCCTATTACATTTATTTCCCTTCCTCTTCACCCTTACTCCTATACACTTGGATAACTTACACAATGGTATGGTTTTATCCTCACAGTGGAAAACTCCTAAGCCTCTATATTCTTGTCTATGACTAAAAGCAAAAAAAAAAAGGGATATTCAAAAAAGTTATAAAATCTTAGGTCTTGATTTTCATGTAGACTACTCCCTTGAAGGACAACTACGTAACTTCCCTTTGCTACTATCAATAAACTACTCCCTTGAATGACAACTATTTTAGCTTAAAAATAAATGCTTAGACCGCTCCCTTGAAGGATGGATAAGCCTAGATTTGTTCTCAAAGGGAAAAATTAATGAAAAGGGATCCTCACCTCTTTGTACAACCTTAACCTATACCAAATCCCATTGTATTCTTCTCGCATTGATCATCTTACACAAAAGAAAAAAAAAACTTTAAGTCATGGACTTGCCTATATTAGCTCTTAGGTCACCCATAAAAGGGACATATCATTTCTACCTGGTAGGTTATGCTATCTAACCATGTTTCCTTATTCTACCCTTTTTCCCCTCATACTCTTTCAAGGGACTATGAAGCTCACTTAACATAAGGTAAACATGATGTTTCTCTAACAAACACAATGGTTCAAAGATATAAAGCATGAAAGAGGCTCATTTTCCTAAGCCTATTTATGTTCAAAATTATGGTCTTTGCCAATACACAAGCATTCTGCCTCTTTATTTTCCCATCCATATCACATGTATATATCTCTATTTGAGATGAAGAAACAATGTCAAACTAACACTAACATAACCAACCTATTTATTTTATGCATACACCATCATAAATATGGAAAAATGCTGAAATAAATTAACCTAACCAATCTATTCATTTTAAGCATACACCATCATAAATATGGAAAAATTCTAAGATGAAACTAACCAATCAACTATGCATATACCATCACATAAATGGTAAATTCTAGTCTAACTTAAATAACATGATCAACATTAACATCCAAATTAATATAGCATAAAATAAGCTTCATTTATATCATCATCATAATCACAAGCAACACATCTCAAGTAAACACATGGAAATAAATGAACATCTCATATATATAATCTATGATCAAAATACATGTTCATCATCTACATCATCATAACATCATAAATATCTCCCTATAAATTACATCTCGTATCTTTGGCTCATAGGCTGGTATACATGTAACATATATAAACAAAAAATGACAAACATTGATACTTAGGGGCCTCGATGCTCTTTGTGTAGTCATGAAGAGGTAGTGTCATCACCACTCTCCATCTATCTAGGTTGACATGAGCTCGAAACCATCACACATGACATCAACCTCTCCTGCTCTCTAAACTTTCAATATCTTTGTATCTATGGGAACTCTCTAATCGCCCTGTCATAGTAAGCAATCTCATCTAAGGTAGTCAAATACCTCACCATAGATACATTTTGTAGAGGACCCATAGCACTTGATGATGGCCCATATTGTATTGGTTCTTATGGTGTTGGAAGAGGAGTGACCTAGCCTACTGATCTTAGATTGTCTCTCTCTACTATCATTACAAACACTTGAGCCTATAAAACAATCTCTTAGCCCTGTAGTGCTATAACCTAACCCTATAGAGCCCTAATCTGACCCTGCAACATCACCACCTACCCTTGTAAGGCTAAAATCTCTATCTAAGATATTTCTCAAGATTAAAATACTACATCTTGATCCTATAGCACTGCATCTCTCTCTTTGACTAACCCCTATACATCTGGTGGTGGCCTCCTGACACCCACCACTAAATATAACCCTACCCACTAAGCTATATAGGCTATTATACACCTTAGGTCCCCAACACCTAGAATTACTGGTAGCTCCTCAAAATATGGCCCATAGATCTCCTAAGGTAATGGTAGGGGTGCCTCTATGTCATCCCACTTGTATCAAGGGAAGGTAGGTAGAATATCCTTTAATAGCCCAAACTACCACCTGACCCATGCTACAATAATCATCTCCAACTCACTGGCCTATCTCCCCCTGACCCAATGTGAGTTCTGCAACCCAAAAAGTTGCTCTGCCTACCCTCTACAAACTAGGTATGTCAGATACAATCTCCACAAGATATCTATAGGGATCAAGCCCTCGATCATGCACCTATAGTAGGCAATATCTTGCATGATGCCATCCACTTGGGTCTGTGTCATCCCATCTCTCCACCATCTAAATCCAACCCAAAAGCCCACCAATATCATGGTAGGTAACCCAAGTGGTTATCACCATGATGTGCTCATATGCCCAATAATGTAGTAGATGGCTGATACATAAATTATATCACCATCATATCCTCAAACCCCGTAGCTCTCTATATAACTATGCCAAAAATACTAGACCCTAGACAAAAATGATCCACAACTTAATCATATGTGTAAGCACACCTATAAAAGTAATTAGAAATCACCACCATCTACATCTGGTAATATATACACTATGATCTTGATCATCATCAGGATGCTCAGATGATGTTCTTCCTCATCAGCCATATATAGTGGCTCATATGCAAAACTTGTAAAGTGGTAGGTCACCTCACTGACATGCTCCCCACATAAAGTGACCATGTGTATATCATAATAATCTCTTAAGCATGAAAAAATCTCATCACCTTAGAGCGTTCGAATTAAAAAAATCCTATACACATCCTCTTACATCGCTGTCAACTCCCCAATTAGTAGATGGAAGGTATTGGTGGTATGATCCCACCTCTCAATCGAAGCTATCATCAAAGACACATCTTACATGACTTGATAGTATTGTCTCACTCCTCATAAACCCATGGTTACCATATGCTACCACTCATCTGGAGTGACATCCCCCCTCATGTATGTCAATAGCCTCAATAGATGATCTCATAGTGTAAGCTCCATCCTCGCCTACTTCCATATATATAAATAACTCAGGTCACATCCTTTTTAATCTACTCTATCACCACATTTTTTCCTTTTCACTGGGAGAACTACATTGTTCTGAGGTCCTAAATTAGGATATGTAGGAATCACTCAATCAACATAGAGTCTTTTGAGGTTAGCTCAGCCATATACCTACCTTATTAACCATCCCAGGCTTTGCTACCTCTCTCTCTACCCTAGGCTTCACTACCTCTCTCTCTACCCTAAGCCTACCTACTTATCCCAACTTTAAGCCTCACTACCTATATTCTTGACTCTTGACAATATGATCTATCTTTTAAGCCCTAGACCTCTCAAATTATATCAACTTACCTTTTCCCCTAAAACATACCTTTTTAGATATTATTCCTAGGTTTTGGGAGAACTACATTAGCCTGAGGCCCTAAACTAAGGTATGTAGGTAGTACTTAGATGACAAGGGGTCTTCTAAGGCTAGCTCAACCATTAATCTAGTTGACTACTTCCACTAGAGATCTAAAACTCACCCTTTCTCTTATTTTCTACTTTTGAACAGTCACTGATGTCAAAATTAATGTTGACATCAGTGCTTTATCAATCTACATCATAATCGATGTTGATATAAAACTACCAACCTCAGTACTGTATCGATCAATGTTGATGGACCTCATTGATGTCGGTGACTGGTTTGACCCTAGGGCCAAATAACCCAAACCCAACCTTTCCCATTTTCCATAAAAACCTACCCATAAGACTCCCTAACTTATCCTACACCTACTCTAACCTATTTTCTACCCATCCACTAACATCTTCTACACCCCCACCTCTCATTTAGACTAAAAATTACAAATACCAAATCAAAGTAGTGTAGGTTCGTACCTCATCTCTTTGTCTCCTCTTGGATGGCACCACTAGCTCTTGTGGTTGTGTGCCTCCAACTGGGTCCACTCCTTGTAATGCCATCTCAAATTGCTCTCAAGCTCTATTTGTTCTCTCCAATCATAAAGTTATAAATGATTTTGGTCAGCCACCAAACCCCCTTTTATCATGTTTGGTCAGCCATCAACATCAACATTCTTGACCTAAACTATTGACATTGGTGTTTATACATACCAACATCAACAACATTTCCCTAGTTATACTGACATCAACACTTTATATTATTGATATCGACACATATAACCAATGTCAACACCATTTCACTACTATTTTTACCAACCAACCACCCCCAAAATGTTAAACTTTACCTCAACCATGACAAAATGATATTGAGGATCTCTTAAATCTTCACCCTCAATGACTTTTCTTGGAGATCATGAATATTTCCTCATTCATTGACCCTTTTACACCACCCTTGCATTACTTGTCCTGATCACTTAGGCTATTATGCTATAGTTGGCTATTATGCACACACATGTATTTTAGGTGTTGTAGATGGAAACCAAGCCTATCCTATCACCTTCAACCCTTTTGTGTTTCCTAGGGGCACTTGCTACCTTAGATACCTAGGACACATTAACCATTAGAGTTATAACTTTGATTGATTTGACCTATCAGCTATCACTTACAAGCTGTGCTTTGGTTACTTCTATTGAGTCCTCTTTAACCTTGCCTATTCTTAACTTTGTTGACTATAGCTCATTGTGTTATACACATATGGAGTGATACTCAATTCTCCACCAGTCACCTAATTACCTTTTTATCAAATCGGTACTTGATTTTGGTTTCTCCTCCATTGATTCTCATTTTGAGGGGGGATACCTCATCCAATACTTGGAGCATCTAACTCCTATTTTTTGTCTTGCAACATGTTAGTACAAATTACAAGACAAAAAGGGGTAAATGTAAACACCAAAATTATGTCACATTCATGTGCATAACTCCTTATGTCAAAACCCCCCTTAAACCCATTTTAATAATTACAATTAATCTCTTTAACCCATACTTTTACCCCTCACACATTTAATTAATTTAAAATACTTAATTAAGTTAATTAAAAACTCTTATTACCACCTTACCGATCCACCTCACCCTATGACTAATTCTCCTTGCTGAGTCACATCAAGACCTAGTCCCCTGATGAGTCACCTCAAGACCTAGTCCCCTCATCTAACTACTCAATACTTATTCCCACTTCTAAACTAAATTCCTAAACAACTACTTCCTTCCTAACCTCTTATTTTTACTATTTTATAATGGGTGTCACACTTGGCATGCATAAATAATAGAAAACATGCCAAAAATAGAAAGGTTTACCTATCCTAGGGCCATCAACGTTAATTAACCCATGGTTGACATCAGTGGGATCATCGACATCAATATATAATATTTAAAGTTAATATATCGAAGGAGATAGAGAGAGATAGAGAGGTCAGAATACATCTATTATAGGACAAAAATATATGCTCATTCAAGAGATTTCAACCCTCAAATTATCTCCAAAACTAGTTGAGAAGGAAGCTGTTGTCCTAACCAATTTAGATCATCCAACCTCCAACCTCCAAACTCCAAACTCCAAACTCTAACCTATATTTTAGTTGATTCTCACTCTCATTTAGTCTCTGAACATTCTATTTTTTGACATCTAGGCTTATAATCACCCTACATAAGTCAATCACAATCAGAAAATGAGCTCTTGAGGACCAACAACACCCACTTGTTCTCTCTATTCAGGTAATCAGGTTCAGACTCCCTGATAGGGACCATCAACCTAGCACTTATCATTCAGTGACCACCAAAGCTAAGTACATCACTAATATTGTATGTCATTTAAATATTTATTGTACTATTTCATTTTATCTATTCTGCATTGATTTATGCACTTCTGATCATACCCTCATGAGGGAGTTACAAATCTTCCTTTCTTGTTTCCCCTTTACCTAACATACCAAACCTCTGGCTAGACTTAACCAAGCCATAATCTCCCTCTCATAACTCTCTCAACCTCCTTGACCTAATCCAAACCATTTCTTAGAACCCAAAAAACCTTCTACAAGATCTCAAACAATTATTTCCCTTACTGACATCGACAACCTAATCAACATCAATCACCTCGCTATCAACCTCATCAATACAACTGATATCAATCACTCCCCTATCAATGTTGGTGACTATGGATTCCTTAGCCTCTTTAAAAGCTACCTAGACAACTTATAAAATACAAATAAAGTACCTCACCTACACCTTGTCAGTCTCTGATGCATATAGGTTGTTAATAAGGGTAATTTCATCTCTCTTTCAATCTCTTTTTACCTCTATTTTAGTTATTTGTTATTATTTTATCTCTCAAAAGTGGACTGGCATCTCTAGTGAAGTTTCACACTTCCTAGAACAAGTACGAGTTTGGCAGCCCACTCATTTATCTACTAACAAACATCTTGTGGTAGTGATTTCTTATTTGATAGGAGTCCTCCCTAGCCAAAGAGGAGTGCTCAAAACATCTGGATATGGTGTGCAAACCAAATCTGGGTTCATTCTAATCTCTTATCCCCATCCTTCTTTCTAGTTTCCTTTAGACTTAAATTAGATAAAATATAGTGAAACAAATGGCTCACTTGAAAATCACAAAGAAAGGTTTATCATAAAAGGATATGCTCAAAAATAAGGAATTACCTATAATGAAACCTTTGCACCTACAACAATTGGACTACCATTTAAACCATGTTGGCTTTGGTAGATCACAACAGATGGAAAGTTCACAAAATAGACATCTAAACTACATTATTTAATGTTGACCTCAAGAAAACTATGTAAATGACACAACCTAAATGTTTTATGGTAAAAAAATAAGAGCAAGATGTGCAATCTGGAAACATTATTAAATGGTATGGAATAAGTCCCTAGAGCTTGGTATAATAAACTAGCTGAACACCTCATGAACATGAAATTCAAATGTTTTAATGTGGAATATAACTCTTTTCATCAAAATAGTTGACAAAATAGTTTTATTTGTGGTGGTGTATATTGATGATCTACTCATAATAAGGAATAATGAATGATACACTGTAAAGCTCAAATCAAAGTTGATGAAAACTTTTGACATGACTGATTTAGGTTACCTTCATTACTACTTGGGTATTTAAGTAATTTAAAAATCAAAGTATTTATTCATCACTCAGTATAATTACATTGGTGAAATTATGATAAATTATGGAATGAAATATTATAAGCCTCTCAGCATGCCCATGGAATAAAATCTTAAATTGACATTTGAATATTCAATAGATTTGCTTGATGCCACTAGTTACAGATAATTCATTGGAAGTCTAATTTATGTGACCATAACTCAACCAAATATATCATTTATATTTGGTGTCCTCTTAAGATTAATATGACAACCTAGGGAAATTCATTGGGTAGCAGTTAAAAGGGTCCTTAGATATCTCAAAAGAACATAGAATTTTGGTCTCAAATACTCTAGGGTAGGAGACTTCAAACTG
The DNA here is from genome assembly GCA_037957365.1 of Torreya grandis. Lineage (NCBI taxonomy): Eukaryota > Viridiplantae > Streptophyta > Pinopsida > Cupressales > Taxaceae > Torreya > Torreya grandis. Next base: position 501,107 of record JARHVA010006651.1, on the reverse strand, counting down.
GTTAGGTATTTGGATTTTGACTATGTTGGTGATCATGATGATGGAAACTCCACCTCAATTTTTATAATGAATTTGGGAGCAAAAATTGTCAGATAGAAATCCAAGAATCAATTAGTGTTGGCAATTTCTTTAGCAGAAGTGAAATATATGTCCACTTAAAAGGAGATTAGAGAGATCTTATGGATTAGAAGGGTTCTTTTAGATTTTTAGGAGCAACAAGTTTCATCAACACCTATCATGGTTGACAACACTTCTATAATCCAAATGGCAAAGAATCTAATCTTTCATGACCAATCCAAGCATATCAATACCAAATTTCATCTGATTTGGCACTAATGTGAAAGATGGCAGTGTCAAGTTATAACATTGCCCTACAACAAAGCAACCAATAAACATTCTGACAAAATCACTTAGACAAGAAAAAATGCAAAAGTTCATAGGAATGCTTGGTTTGATAAAGACCCCTATAGATTCAGGGGGTGTAAAAATATTATATATAATTATTATTTATTCTTAGGTGTCTTTTATTTCTTTAGATAAATTTTGTCTTATTCAATAAGTTATTTTTCCATTCCTATAGGAATAGGAAATGTGTTCTTGGGAATGTGATGTGAATAAACTTTTTATCTTTATATGTAATGTTTGATCATATTTTCAATTGAATCATGCAATATAATTTCATTTCCATTCCTTCAATATTTTTTTCAACTTGACATTATTTGGTAAGAGGACAACAGAGGAGGATTGGACAACAAAGTGGGGTGCTCCTATCAAATAGGTAATTATTATCTAATGGGGACAAACAATGATGCTAAGGGTTTAGAATAGATTAAATGATGGATAAAGATGGTAGCATGATAGATAGGTGAATTACGAGGCCATCAATCACCTTCTTAGAGTGTATCTTCCATGTGCAAGGTGGTTGAAAGTGATCAAAAGGGCCTTAGGATAGGTATAATTCTTAGTGTGTAAAGGAATGGTTATAAGTGCAATGTTTTAACTTAAATGTTAATTCATGTGTCCAAAATAAGAAACCTTTTTTTCCACTCCATTAATGATATATTTCCATAAATATGAAGGATAAATATTAAAGGCAAAGGGAATGCCAAGGAATTTGAATCTCTCACAATTTTGTATGCAATTCCATTGAAATTAATTCACTCAGGCACAGACATCATGTTATATCTATAGCATTGGGTTTTAACCCATTATAAACTAGAACATGAGGACTTGAAAATATGTCAAGGTAATTTAGATATTCTTTGAGTGAAGTTTATTATTCAATGAGAGTGATCAAGCTATTATCATAAAATGTCCATTGGTGAGCTAAGAGGTTCAATAAGGAATGAAAATGTCCCTAATGATCCCTTGTTCTATTATATTAGTAAGAAAACAACTAAATGTAATGTATTCACAAAATAAAGGATGCACCATCAAAATAATGAATTGGATAAATCCCAAAGCCTTAACCATAGTAAGAATAAAGGGCCATTAAATTTGGTTATATGTTTTCTCAAATTCAATTTTGAGTAATATTGTTCACTGACAATAAGCATGAGCCCATTCCATTTCTTCCCAAAGGAAATTGATATTATATAAAATTTATATATTCTTAATGAACTTGGTTTGATAATGGTAGGTAAGATAAGATGAATACATTTTATAAAGGCCTTGGTGATGATTTTATAATAAACATTGAGAAGGGTGATGGGGAGCCAATTGGTAAAAAGATTTAGGTCACCGAATTTAGGTATAAAATTGATATTTCCTTGATTTTAAAGCCTAATAATCTATTTTACATGGATTATTTATAATATTGCAACTAGTTGGGCCCTAAAAGTTGCCATGTAGCTTTACAAAATTCACAAGGGAATCCACAAATACCTAGAGCTTTATCATTGACCAAGCATTGAACTATATGAAAGATTTCCTTAAGATAAAGAGGGACATCATAGAGTCTCTAGTCAATAATACATAGCTTGTGAAGTACCACATCCAAACATTTTTGTAAAACTTGTAATGTTTCCACCAAATCTTCTTGTGCTTGAAACACCAGTTTATAGTGTTATAAAAAGGCAAAGAAGATTTCAAATAGATTAGTAAGAAACTAATGGGAAAGTTTGATGGCTTTTATTTGATCTTTGTCTTGCTTGTTCCTATGTGATAAGGGTAATTCTTTTGATGCATAATCCTTGAATATAATCCAATGAAGGCATGCTCAAATTTTTTCCCTTATGGCTGCATGGCTATCAAAAAATTTGATCTTGTACTTGAGAGAAATAGCCATGGTTTAAAACTATAGGTCAAAAGGTATGTTCTTAAGGATAAAAAACATTATTTGTAACTTTTTGATAACATTGTTGACACACTTTTAGACTCCCATTTTTACTAAGATCTGACTATGATCAAGATTTAAATTTATTAATTGATTTAAACTAATTTACCAAAACATCATGTAAATATTATATGTAAGCAGATAAATTTGGTCACAGGCACTTGATAATTCTAATTCTTGACACATTTGAAACCACATGACTTGTAAACAATTACATGACTTTTATTCACCATTTCTTTAAACCATTTATCTAGATACGAGTTCGACCCTTTATTTTCTATCACTATTACACACAATATTCAATGTCAATTACTCAAGTTAATTAAATTCACTTTCACATTGTCCCCTATAAAGTAAAATTGTCTTTGATCTTCCTAGACAAGCTCACACTAACCAATTAGGCCAACCATGTCCCACGCCAAAGAACATCTAGTTTTCAAAATTCAAAATATCCTTTTGGGTCTTTTCACACATTTCATAAGCTAATCTAAAGTAAATTATCAAAATATTCACATATAATTACATGTCAAGAGTCACTCATTCCACTTGGAATTTACTACTCTCAAGCATACATACTTATGTACATTGATCAAGATAGTCACAAAAATGCATCCATGGCCATTGCTATGGGTGACTCACCTAGTTACTATTTGTGTGTTGTGAATGATACAACTAATGTTGTAGGTGACTTACCTAATTATTATGGGTGCATTGTGAATGATACAATAGATGTTACGAGTGGTGCATAATCTATTCCTTCTAGTTACTCTGGGTGCATGTTCACTTCTAGTTGCCTTTAAGATATGTATTTTCTTGATTAGTAATAAAGCCAAAAATATGACAATGATGAACTATTTTATTTTATCCAAAAATAAAGAGTTTAAACATAAAACATCAAATTTATCAAAAACATATTCATTAAGTTTTATTGTGTCAAAAAAGCACTTAAAGAGGTAACATTGATATACAAAGTACTCACTATGTGAGGTAGAAAAGGAAGTTTTAAAAAGGTAGTTTGGGTTAATTCTAAGGCTCATATATGTATACAATTTCCAATTATTTAATTTATTTTTTTGTAATTTCTATTTATGGAATGCACTATTTTCCAATAGCTTTATTATCATTGAAGGCCCTGATAAGTAAGTTGCTAGTTATTCTTACAATAGTCACTAACCCTAACGTAAGCCTCAAAACTTACTTCTTGATAATTTAGGGAAAATAGAGCTAGATAGTGCAGGTACACATGAGTTGTAATATGTATATTAGAGCAAGGGAACAAAATATCATAAGTAGGTGAACACACTCATCAATTCATTTTTAATTATTTGTCATATGTCAATCACCTATCACAAGCATCCATGGCACCCCAACACTATATCCCAATCAAATCCAATTTTTTAAATGAGGTTGCAAGTATATTTGAAAATATATCTTCAAGATCAAATTTAGAAAACATTTTTAAAATGACAATTATTACAAAATACATTTTTGCGTAAGGACAAAAATGGATCTACTCGTGGACATGTTTTTTTTCTTCTTTGGAAAGTTGATAAATCTTAACTTTTGTAAATTATTTGAGATGAATACACTAAAAATTTGATGATGGTATAAGAAAATGAATTATATCATTTTAAGTCTAATTTCTAAAACACTTTTTTTTTAATGGTTTAAGTATAAGTAGGTCAAACATCTAAAATTTGTAGAGGAACTCATTTTTTTAGAAGAACAAAGTAGATAGCTAATCGCGTGGTCCCTCATTATTTAAGAATTATTTAGTATTATTTGAACATAATCATCCATGACACTCCCAAAACTATATCCTAGTCAAATCCAAGTTTTTAGATGAGGTCACAAGCATATTTGACAACATATTTTTTAGATCAAATTTAGACAATAATTTTATAATAACAACTATTGCAAAATACATTTTTGGGTAAGTGAAAAAAGTTAGGGGATAAAAGGGGGCCTACCTGTAGACATATTTTTTTCTTTTGAAAAATGATAAATCTCAATGTTGGACCCTAAATTTTGACTAAGTGTTTTAATATTTTGGTGTGGAACCGACACGAAGTAGAAGTAACATAGCATAGAAAGACTATGGTGTATAAGCACCATGGTATGGGACTAGTGGGGCATACAAGGATAAGGGTATAGAGACATCAACACGAGAGGACCCAATCAAATATGAGAATTAACCATGAGGAACCCAAGAGCATAGGACTCAGAATAATAGAGAAAGACTTTGAGGGTGCATGAGAAGTGAGAGATGGTTAAGGAGTGATTCTCAGGGGTCACCAAGACTTTATCCATCAGAATTTTTACATTGGCCCACAAAGAAATGGACACATGGAAACAAGGATCCAACATAAAATGAGTGTATAGGGGGTGAAAAGGCTAAGGGCCTTAGGAGACACTAGTTAATGGACTGACATGACTCTCAGTTTATAAAGAGTTCATTGGCCAATTACTCCTATCATTTATGTTGTAAATACTTGGTTAGGGAAAAAAATATATAAATACCCCTATATGAAAGCATTGTGTGAGGGATTTTTAGATGTCATTTATTGAAACATAATATAAGAGTTCTGGATATTATATTTAATTATGATGTTCATGTTCTAATTAAATTGATAGTTGTGTATTAGTGGTAAGTTTGAGTTAAGCACTTGTTGTTGGAACTTAATATGAAATCTCTGCAAAATTTTAGTTTTTCTAAGTAATAATCTCTAAGCTTCATGGCACTTCTTTACATAATGATGGTTATTGATCATATTGATACTATGATCAAAGTTATATATCTCTTTTTATATGTAACTTATAGTCAAATATAAGTCTTAACATGAAGAATATGACATATATGTTACTGTACAACATAACCCATGGGAATCAATCTCTAGCTACATGCTCTGAGTGAGTGTGTAATACCACAATCTTATATGAAGGGCCAACACACTAGATCATTAGGGCTACACTTCAGCACTCATAATATTATTAAGAATAAAAACCCAAAATTTTGGTTTTATTATTGAGACCTATAACGCTTACTACATAGTAATGGAAGATGTTTGAATATATCATCCTTGAGAATATTGAGCAATTGATTATTGGGGTTAAGGATAATTTTACAGTTCCTTGCCTTGAACCAAGAGTTTCTACATGTTAGTGGGTAGAATAAAATCTCTACAGTGCATTACACAAAACTTTCTTCATTGAAATCCCAATTCATTTGCATACTTGGCTATCTGCGTATGCTCAAGGTCGATCATGAAAATTTGGTAAAAGATAGTCTTTGATGTTAGAACTATAAATATTTTTATCATGACTCAAAATACCATGGACATGATCTGTTAACATTTGGTGGAGAGGAGTGTTGAATAGCTATATTTTGGAGTATGATGTAACTACCTATTCTTGTCTTGAAGAAGCCAAGTTTCAATTCCTCAGAAAACAACATGGTTGATATATTAGACATTTATCATTAGAAATCAAAAATTTGTTTATTGATTATAGGCTTGAAACTATGCCAATGGAGAGCAAAATCCCTCTTTGCATGAGCCACACATTTGGAAGGGGAATGGAGAAGAGTTGGTGAAGGAATTTAGGTTTGAAATGGTAGCTATTCAATGGGCATTATGAAAGCATAAATATGATGAAGCTCGGTAGAGGATCATAGGGGTAAGTGGTGTGGGAAGGGACTAGGAGAACTCAAGAAGTGCTATTAGGATCCATAAGGAAGTAAAAACACATAAAGAGGACCCCATAACTTTTGAACCGTGCCTCATGCCACTTTTATCATATGAAGGAGAAATTAGCTAGATAATAGAAATTGAATAACTAAGTTTTTACCAACCATGTTACCCAACCATAGTGCATGCTCATGATTTTGAATCAAATGAATTACATATACATAATTGGGATACAGATAATGTGGAATCAAAAACCGATCTTATAAGGGATGTTGTAACTGAGCCAATTATAACTTATACAAAATTAACACTTTCTTTCCCTTTTCAAGGGAACTTCAAGGCTCAATTTGGCATGCCTAGAGGACCTAAAATTTAGAGTGGATAGAGAACAGGCCCAAATATTATTAATCAAATAACTACCATGTCCCATGGCATGGGAATTACTGCTAAAGGCACTAGAGGAGGACTAGTAGGTGACATAGGAGGAAGTAGTGGACTTCCCCCTCAAAAGACAAGATCTGGGGTCTCTCAAAAACCACTAGTGAAAATACCTTAGTTATCAACAATCATTATGAGATGCTTCACCTACTAGAATATCAAGGCATGGAGAATGTTGTAGAACATGTCTATAAGTAAGAACATATTTGGAGGGTGCGAGGCATCACTTCTTCTAAGTAAAAATATACCCAATTCATGACTACACTTTTGGAGTGAGTGCATAAATGGTATATAAAATTCAACCCTCAATAAGCAATGGTTGACTATGATCAGCTCAAAATGGCATTCCTTCAGGAATTTGACATTCTCGAGTTTGAATAACAAAGTATTGCCATGCTAAAGGATATAAAGTAGGAACTTATTAAAAGTGTATGAGAATATGGATCAAAATTTAAAATAATTTTATCAAATCTCTCATTTAAAATCAATGCTACTCAGTATGCCCAGTGGTTCATGGGAGGTTTGCTACTTTCATTTCAATAAACACTATCACAGAAGACCTTCACTAGCCTACATGAAGCTTTGAAATTCACCCTCTATGTTAAAGTTGTTGGTAGTATTGGCAATAGTATAATTCTCTTCATGGAAGCCCAAATAGCTTCAATGGAATTTCAACTTGAAAAACTAACTACCAAAAATTCATAAGATACTCGTAATGTTCTTTGGTGCATCGATTGTGAGTCTGAAGGACATAACTGAAATAACTACTCATGTAAAAACATTTGTGTAGTAATGAAACAGTCATTTGAAATATACCATGAAGATCATGATGTATATTTATGTCCTCTTTTATAGTGAGCCGCACATTCTAAGGTATCTAAGTATTGTAAAATATGTGATGACTACACCCATGACATAAATGATTATCAGCTGATTAGTGATATCCATGAAGCACGCATGCATGGTATGAACTAAACCATTATGTCTAAAAATCAAGACAATGGTGGATATCATGGTCAAGGTAGAGGATGAGAATGATGATGTGGTCATTTACCACCAAGAACATGTTATAAGTGTGGATCCTTTGACTACTACCAAAGATATTGTCCAATTTATCCTACATGTGCTTTTTGAAAAAAGGACCATCATTTGAAAGAATGCCTTGACTTCTATATGGACATCACTAAGGAGAGAAATGAAAAAGGTGTAGGTATGATTCACATTGAAAAACCACATTAGCACATACATCAGGCACCCTAACAACTCAACAATTTAATATCACTATGCATCATGGAGGACAATCTTAGTCTACCTCTACTCTTATTGAGAAGGTACAATGTGAAGAGCCTTGATTAAAGAAGTATCTTGATGCTTAGTAATATAAGGATATGCTCTAAGACAATATGATTTTGGTATAATAACTCCAAGGGGAAATATAATTCCTTAAGGATAAATAAGAAACATAATGAACTGATATGCAGAAGGCAATAGATCCTCAAAATGTGGCATGAGATGATTTTCAAGAGCTTTGCAAGCGGATGTTGGATGATGACATTATCCCATAACTAAGCATTTGTATTAATAATAAGGTATAAGTACGGACTAATTCTCAACCTCAAATGACTTGGTAGACTGAGGATCATCATTTGAATCATACTCGGTGGTAAGATACCCCTATTCTGCCTACCCCTCTAGAAGATAAAGAAATACTAGTGAATGTTGCCATTAATGATTAGGTAATTTAGGACATCTTAGTTGATATTGACATTGAAGTTAACATCCTCACTAAGGATGCATGGCATAAAATGGCTAGTCCAATATTACAAACTTCATTTCATGTGTTTTTCATGGCTAATAAAACTTGTGCTCTACCAATTGGTGTCCTCAAGAATGCAATGGTTAATATACTTTGAGTACCTTTCAAAGTTGATTTTGAATTTCTTGAGTTAGCAGAGGTCAATAAAATTTTAGATCTATTGGGGTGACCCTGGTATTACAAAAATAAAGCAGACTTAAGTTTCAAAAAATGCTACATCTATTTTGAGAATGTCAATCAGTGCATTGTTATTCCCCTAGATCAAACACATGGGTCCCCATACATCAAATCTATTAATGTAGAAGAAAATATTAATAATATCTATAATGTCACTGCCAAAGATGGTGAGCAACATGATCCTACTCCTAATGGCATCCTTTGATGGATGGATACTCAATCCCTTTTTGATACTACAGGTAATGCTAGTAATTATTGGGTGCATAGTGACTATGACTTCATTAGAAGAGTGTGTAGTGTCATTGGTAGTTAGAAGAATGTTTTGTCCTAGTATCATAAATGCCATAGGTTTATACACCTTATTAATGGAAAATTTATGATGGGACCAATGATGATGCACCATTAGAAAGACTCAATGTATCCCCTTGATTTCATAGCCAAATGGAGGTCTATGACTTTGTTCAGTGCCTTGAAGAATTTAATCACACTGACAATGATCATATATGATCTTTGGTTCACCTCTTTGATGGTATAACTATAAGATGGTGGAAAACCCATCATGAGTGATTTATCTAGTGGGATCAAGTATGCTCTAATTTACATCATCGGTTCCATCATGATAAGCAAGTTATGGGAACAATCAGTTATAATGGAGTACAATCACCTAAACACCATATAGATGCTTATGAGTCAATATGGAGAGATGAAGAGTATTAATTACTAGATTAATTTTGGTTGCATGCATTCCATGTAAATTTATACACCTAGATGAAAGCATAATATGTTCATGAAGAGAGACATATGGGTACCTATTTTTTGCATCTCTTGAAGGAAAACATGAATTTGGAACTATCCTATTCCTATCCAAAAATGGATTTGCACCTCACTCTCTAGGCCATGCATGAAGCAGTTATTGGTGACCCTAATCCCATTGAATATCACCTAAGGAATATCCATAATTTCCCATAAGAAGGTCTAATTATCTTAAATGAACCATCTGCACAAGGTGTGCCCACATTAGAACCAGTCTTTGATCAAGACCGATGTGAAGAGATACATATAAGGAAATAAAAGCTAGTACTTCAAGTAAAAAAGGGTGAAGGGTCTGAACCACTTGAACATTTATCAAATCATTTGGATATTCCTATGGACCATGGCACATGATCTATTCATGATACTAGTCTTGATATAGACCACCCTTACATTGGGCCAATTCGAACTGTTTAGCATAACATTAGCATAAAAGAAGAACCAAAATTCACTACTATAAGTAACTACTTGACTAACACAAAAGTTTCAAATATATTTGAGTTTTTAAAATAATACCAATATGTCTTTCCAAGAAGCTACAACGAGATGAAAAGAGTTCATCCATCCCTAGGTAAGATGCATATTACACTGGTTGATGGCATTCAACCAGTTAGGAAATGACCATTTAAGATGAATCCTAATCTATGGGCACGCATAAAGGAAGAAATTGATAGTATGTTGCACATTGGAGTAATCACCCTAATTGATGAATCTAAATGGGTTAGTCCCATGGTGATCAATATAAATAAATATGGACATAATCAAATTTGCATTGAATCTACTCTTATTAATCTTGCATCATTGATCCCTTCCCAGCACCTTCATAGAGGAAATACTTGAAGGCATTTTTAGGTGTGAAATATTTACTTTCATAGCTAGATTTTTAAGGTACTATCAGGTATATATCACTAAGGAGGATCAACCTAAGACTACATTTATCACTAAATAGGGATCCTTCGCATATACTATCATGCCTTTTGGGTTTAAAAACACACTAGTTGTGTTCTCATGTATAGTCATTGAAGCCTTTAAAGATTTCATCCATAAGTTTTTTCAAGTTTACTTAGATGACTAGACCATCAATAACTTGGTCAAGGACCATTAATCTAATCTACAGTTCATGCTTGAGCACTATCGAGTCTTACAAATATCATAAAATCTAAAGAAGTGTCTATTTACTATACATTTTGGTGTTCTTATAGGACATATTATTTATAAGGATGGATTTCTAGTAGGCTCATTAAAGGTATTTATTTTCTTCACCTCCCAATTCCCAAGTTTCAGTGTGAGGTTTGCACCTTTCTAAGACATATAGGTTATTATCAAAAATTCATCTTTGGATATGTAAAGATTACCATGCCTCTAGAAGAACTCTTTAAACATAATGAGAACTTCATCTAGACTTACTCCTACCAAGAATATTTTGAGACTTTAAAGGATAAACTAGTTACCAATTCAATCCTCTAATTCCCTGATTGGATAAACCCATTCCATGTCTATGTTGATGCATCTAGAATGGAATTTGGTGCCATCCTTGCCCAACCAGGTGAAGGTCACCTTGATCACCCAATCTACTTTTTTAGAAGGAAACCTAATCTAACTTAGCGAAATTATACCTCTACAGAGTGTGAAGTATTATCAATGGTCTATGCTCTACAAAATTTTTGACAATACTTATTGGAAACACCTTTTGTATTCTATATAGATCATGAAGCCTTAAAGTATCTAGTAAACAAACTAAGGTTCCATGGATGAATCTACCACTGGATAGTGTTATTCTAAGAGTTTTAATTTTCTATCATGGTTAAACCTGTAAAATCCAATTATGGCCATGATCACCTATCACAGATTGATTCCAAAAAACAACCACATGCTATTGAAGATGACTTGCCTAATGTTTAACTCTTTCATGTTTCTCATGTACCTGAGGAGTTGGAAGATATTGCATCCTTTCTTATTACTAGATCAGTGCCTGACTATCTAACTCTATTGACCAAGAAACAACTTGTGGTTTGTGTCATACCCTTTCAACTCATAGGAGGGGACCTTTACAAGCTTCGCCATGATGAAATTATTTGACATTATGTCATGAAACATGAGCATTCTGAGGTACTTCAAGAAGTCAATGAAGGCATTACAGGTGGACACTATGTTGGAGAGGCTACCGTACGCAAGGTTCTGCTAGCTAGATTATGGTGGCCTACCCTCTTTTAAGATGCAAAGATATATGTTAAGAAGTGTGACATTTGTTAGTGCATAGGAAAACCAAATTGACAGGATGCCATACCTTTACATCTAATTCTATCTCAAGAACTTTTTGAAAAGTGGGCCATTGATTTTGTTGGCCCCATCATTCTAGTTGGAAGATGAACAAGTTCCCAATATATCATTATACCCACTGATTATCTTACACACTAGGTTAAAGTTGTACCAACCAAAAATTGTACTACTACTGCTACACATTTTATTTGGGAACATATCATAACATAGTTTATATGCCCACTAATTTTTACTAGTGATTATGGCACCCACTTCCTAAATGAAACTATTCACATCTTACTTGCAGAATTCATGATTGTTCACCATAAAATAACACCATATCATCCACAAGCCAATGGAACTACTGAGGCCTTCAATAAAATCTTAAGCACAACACTGATAAAAAATTGTAATATTAGCTGAACTGATTGGGATGATAGATTGTCTATGGTATTGTGGTCTTACCGAATGACATATAAGTGCCTGAATAATAAGACACTGTTTAATTTGGTATATGGCAAAGAGGCAGTCCTACTAATTGAGTTCTTGGTACCATCTCTTCATATTGTGCACATTAGATAATTGGATTAGGAGTCATCCTTAAATGCATGCTTGGATACTTTGTTATAGCTAGATGAAGGTTGTTTCCTTATTCATTGGAGTTAGGATGTGGAAAAGTGCAAACAAAAAGCATGGCATGATCGACACATTAAGTATAAAACATTTACCTTTGGAATGAAAGACTTGTTATATGAATCCAGGTTCATGTTCCATTATAAAAAAAATTGGATTCACTGGGATGTTCCTTTTATCATTCATATCATTTAACCTACTGATGCTTATCAATTACAAAGGTTGAATGGCCAACTCCTTCTTGAGCATTACAATGGAAGCCAATTCTAACCATAATTGTTAAAATTTTGTAAATAATAAGGCTTATTCCATTAGTCTAGGATTTCCTTTTTTCAATAAAAGTGCTACCTTGGTGGCGTGCAACATTTCTTTAATATAGTTTGCTTTAAGTTTTGTACTTGTATTTTCAAGGATGACTATGACATAGTTTTAGTGTTGGGTAAAAGGTATCTAAATTAATGATTAAGGATAGGAATGCAAGTTAATTAAGGTGTGTAATGTATTTAAGGCATGCAAGTTACTTAGGGTGTGAAAGTTTTTTAAGGCATGCAAACTACATAGCCTTGGGATGGGGTGTTCCTGCCAAATAAGGTTAAAAATTCAAAATAAATGAGAACAATTGACTTCCACTCCAAGAAAAGCATGGGACATAGTTATCTTCCACTTAAAAGGAAGGCATAGGATGGGATTTGCTATTAATGCAAAAAAAGAGTGGTTGCAAGAAATGTGCCAATGACATGACAAGACAATACCATTAAATGCATTTATGGCAAGAAGTGACAGTTGAAGAATGATGGCTATTAAAAAATGAGTTAATGATGAGAAGTGATGGATGAAAGGAAAGGGAGTAGTAAATGTGGGTTAGCCCCTCAAGTATTTAAAAAAGACAAGTTAGCTCATTTTTACATTTTACCTTTACTTGCATTTGTAATTACAGATCTAAGAGCGATAAAAACCAAAACGATTCCAAAGCGAGTATACAAATCATCATAAGTCTATGAAAAGTTATTGAGCCAATAATCAATATATACAACCAAAGTATAGGGTTAACTCTAAGACATATACATGATAGAGAAAACTTGTAAGCTGCAAGTTGCAGGGGAAGCCTGCCACTAGAGGGCAGTGAAGCTTGGAGAGCCAAAGTCGTAAACACATCAATTACATATTCCTTTGGGAATGTTGGATGGCCATGCCTCAACCTTAAAGCTCCTCGAAGGGTGATGTAGCCTAATAATAAGGCCTTAAGGATTGATCCATTGCTGAAAATACTAAAGGAAGAAGAAGTACTTAGGGGAGAACTAGTATTCATCAGAGAAGAAATACATGAAGAATAGGCACAACATGGAAAGAGAAGAAGCTAGTATGACATTCCAGGTAAAGAAAACATAATTCAGTACCAAGAGATGGTGTTACACACAAAAAAATGGGTTTCCAAGGTACCCACTTGCACAATCTTTGAATACAACCATCATCCACCTAGGAATGAGGTTAAATTATAGAATAACTATCGTGTTGAGTGTCAAAATACCAAGAACTAGTTAGTTTATGACCTCAAAATATTTAATTCATTAGACATTATGGGGTTGCTCCAATTTTTCAATCTACCTTAATTTGTAAAACCCATGGAAGCAATCAAGTTCATACTCTTGCACGTCCATGAGGACTACCTCTACTTCACCAAGCACAACATGAAGATCACACCTGAGAGGATAAGCAAGGTATTAGGGTTGAAGTGTTTGGGGTTAGATATAACATATGACTTAGGGGACACTGATGAGATCCAAAATATAGCCATGACACTAGTATATCAAAATAAGGGCCATGCCATGCACATTAAGAACCTGCAGGATCCTACCCTCCAGGTTGTGGCATGTATTATAATGAACAAGATCAATGCCATCAATTTTTGGAAAGAGGTAGACATGGCCCACCTCTACATGGCCCACCAAGTTACTGAGGGATTGAAGTATAATTAGGCTATGTACTTTGGCCATAAAATCATTGAGGACATTGAGAAGACCTAATGGATACTAGGTCATAGGTTTCCATGGGGAGTATTTTTGTTATTAATGGTATTTGATGAGATCAATGTACATGATCACACAATGATAACACTAAATGGGCATACTTTCCTGAGAAAAAGTCCCCTGATAAGTGCTATAAGGTAGTCACTTACCTAGGGCACATCACCCCCACATAGAAAATGAAATTGAAGTCTTGCTTTGATGGGATGAAGGAGGCATTTAGGAATGAATGGTGAATTCTAAAAGATTTACCTACCTTGTCTAGTGAGCAAGATCATTTCATTATGAAGCAACACTTATCTCTAACATGCATCAAGATGGTCCCTTCTAGATAAATGTCTACATGGCTAAATCTACCCTATGCCTTTTTGTCATGGTACTTCATCGACTCAATGAACCAAATATATGATGCCTATCATATTATCTTAGAGGTAGACAAAATCAACTTGGAGATTCACACCCTCTAGAAGATGTACATCTATCCAAGCAAGAAGGCTTACATGGAAAATAAAGAGACTAACCAAATGGACATTAAGGTTAAACCAATATTGGTGGGAGAATAGGTTCATAATCTATTATATATGATGTATCCAAAGCATAAAATTTCAAAGGGCACAGAGCATACAATAAAAGATCACACCAGTACCTCCCTTAACAAAGATTAAGTGGGTTAGGCACGATGCTAGCATAATCTCACATTAGGTTCCTCAAAAATAGTAGAGGACTACCTAGGCCCTAAAACCTATCCCTTCTCTACCTAGACCTTCTCTTCCCCAACCTTCTCCACTAGACCCTTCTCCACCTCACCCTTTTCCTCCTTGCCCTTCTCCACCTCACCCTTCTCCACCTCACCCTTCCCCACTTTGACCTTCCTCACCAAAATTTTCATCTCTACATGTCCTTCCACATCCACCTCTCCCCCACACACTCCTCCAGCTCTGCCCTCACCTCTCAAAACTTCATTGGCATCTTCATAATCAAGGATTGTACCATAATGAACTATAGAGTAAGATCCTGAATAAGAAGAACCTACAGTCTAGAAGGAAGAATTAGACTTTTATTCTGAGAAGACACCCTCCCTAATGTGAGAGGAGGAGACCAAATTCAAAGACTCACCATTAGACATTGAGGGTCTATATGGTGAAGAGGGGGATGACAAATATCATCAGATGAGTAGAATGGCTATCAATAGCACTTCATTAGCTATTGAAATAGAGGTTGAGATATTGAAGCATGATCCAAATGAAGGGAAGGAGCTAGATGGGTCTAAAGAATAACCTACCATTGATGCATTCACCAATCTATGCATCTAGTATCAAATGGTCATCATTGATAGGATTCTATAGTTATGGCCACACTTTCTTCCCCAAGATGCAACCATGGATACAAGGTGGTAAATGTCCTTCCTTTTGGACATGTATAATGAGGAGTGTCACTTTGAGCTCCCCTAAGACAACCTCATCTTAGGTCTTGATGCTCTAATGATGCTAAAACCACTATGGGGTGATCCTCAAAATATCACTCCTATGCAAGCCAACATGACATTCTTGAAGATGGTTTTTGAAATCATGTGCCAGAATATATTTTTAGATTATAATGTGTATGATGCAAAGAAGAAACATGACCAAGTGGTGGGTATGTATGAGAAGGAAGTTTCCACCAAGAAGGCACTCATGAAAGAAGTGGTTGTTTTAAAATAACAAATAAAAGAGGCCATATAGGCCAAGGTTAAAACATTTAATTCATGCAAGATAATTTGAGGCCAAGAGCCAGTACTAGTGGATGGTGTTCCTTTAGATGGGGACTCCATAAATAAACTCAAAACTTTAGTAAATCTCCTTTTGAAGTGCTACAAAGAACAACCCACACTGAGGAATGAGGCACTAGTACTAGTAGAGTAGTTCAACGAGGTAGTGGAAGTTATCCCTATCTTAGATGGGATTTTTGAAATGATAGTGCATCTAAATAAAATCTTGGATGCTAGGCTCCATGAAGAGGAATCCTAGATGTAGAAAATGGATGATGTTACCCTCTTAATAAGGGATTGTGTCAAAGCATTCAAAGATGTGGAAATGATGGAAGAGAAAATAAATACACATCTCTAACAATTGAATTCTAGTTTTGTAGCTCTCCAAGGATAGTTTGTTAGAGAATTCTCTACATTAGAATAGGTTCATAAGGATGTCAACTCATCTTTAGATGAATTGGTCAAAAAGGCCTATGAGATTTTTAAATAACCCAAGGAGTTGAAGAAGTCTAAAGTGGCCATTGAAGAAATAACTACAAAGTTGTTTGACACATTGTCACATTCGGATAATGTTTAGAAGCAAATTGAGTAAACAAGGCCTAAATTTTTAGTAAAGGCCACCTTTGATACTTAGTCTAGTATGGACTAAGAGCATAGTGTGGGGTGATGTTAAACCCTAAATTTTGGCTAAGAGTTTTGATATTTTGGCATAGAAATGACATGGAGTGGAAGGAACATAGTGCATAAATACTATGGCATGGAACTAGAGTGATGTAAAAACACCATGGCACAAAAATAATGGGGTGCAAAAGGATAAGGGTGAAAAGACACTAGCATGAGAGGACCTATTCAAAGTAGAGAATTAACCATGAGGAACCCAAGAGCATAGGACTAGGAACAATAGTGAAAGACTTGAGAAGTGCATGGGAAGCAAGAGATAATTAAGGAATGATTCACAGGGGTCACCAAGACCTTATCCATTAGGAATTTGCACTAGCCTGCAAGGAGATAGACACATGGTAGAAAGGATATAGCATAGAATGAGTATATAGAAGGTGTAAAGGCCCAAATCTTTAGGAGACACTAGTTAATAGATCGCCATGACTCTCAGTTTATAAAGAGTTCATTGGCCAATTACTCATGTCATTTATATTGTAAATACTTGATCAGGTAAAAATAAGTATAAATACCCCTATATGAAATAATTTTGTGAGGTATTTTTGGATATCATTTGCTAAAACATAATATATGAGTTATAGATATTATAATTGATTTTGATGTTCATGTTCTAGTTAAATTGATAGTTTTGTATTTGTGGTAAGTTTGAGTTGAGCACTTGTTATTGGAACTTAATATGAAATCTATGAAAACTTTTAATTTTTTTAATTAATAATCTATGAGCTTCATGACACTTCTTTGTGTAATTATGGTTATTGAGCATAATGATACTAGGATCAAAGTCGTATATCTCTTTTTATATTTAACTTATAATCAAATATAAGTCTTAACCTGAAGAATATGATCGATATGTTACTACACAACATAACCCATAGGAACCAGTCTCTAATTGCATACTTTGGATGAGCATGAAAGACCATAGTATTACATGAAGGGCCAGTGTGCTAGCTCATTAGGGCTACACTTCAACACCCAAAGCATTATTAAGATTAAAAACCCAACACTCAACTTCTATAGATTATTTGAGATAGCTACACTCAATTTGAAGATGTTATAAGAATATAAATTGTAGCATTTCCAATATAGTTTCTAAAACACTATTTCTTTTTAAATGGTTAATTACAATTAGGTCAAACACTTAAATTTTTTACAATTAATCCTTTCTTAAAGAAGAATAGAGTAGACAGTCGGTCATGAAGCCCTTTATTTTTTTAACATCATTTAGTATTGTTTGAAACCCTTTGGTAGAAAGTTAAATAAGATGATCTAGTTTGTGACCTATATTTAAAAATAAAATAATGAATATTCTTTTGATATTAATTTTACAAGTAAATAGATCCTCAAAATTGGAAAAAAAATGGATAGCCAACTATGCAGCCAACCTAACTACCTCAAAAAAGAAAATGATTTTTTTTTTTAAAAATATGTATAGAATTAGGCATAGTTTGTGATCATATAATTATTTTTGCATTTGGATCAACAACAAAAAAATTACATAAACATATATATACATGTATAGTTATGGCATATAGTGGCCTAAAAAAGATAGTTAGATATCAACATAGATGGAAACCTTAAAATAGTCTAAAAAATAAAATTATGTATATATTCATAAAGAGGAGAGTGTGGTTGATTTCATAGTAATAATTTTATGAAATGTCTCATTGAAATTCATAGTGTATATGATGACAAATGTTAGATTTTCATATTTTTAGTCAAAAAACTTAAATTCGACTATGTATTTACAAATCCAGGCCTGATGTTGGGGAATTAAGCCATTACTAAGCCAAAAGGCAAGTTTTTGAAATTACACATAACAAAAAGTGTATGATCTAAAACATGTATGTGCTATAACAATTCAGCTCCTAAGAGATGAAAGTATGAAGATTTAGAATGCAAAGAGATGATCAATTAAAAGGTGTGAAAATGTTAACTTATACTTAAATTTATTTTAGTATATATAATAAATTAGGGCCACTCTCCATATTCTAGAATTGGATTCACAACTACATAACTTATGATTTTGGATATGGTTTTTCAAAATCAAATATGGTCAATATTTAGTCACTCTAAAGATTTTAGTATTGAACCTAGGGAATTTAGGGTGTAACTTTTACAATTGATGTCTATTTTAGGTAACATATAGTCATTTTTAAGGTTTTAGCACCTTTTGGATTGTTTGTTAGCATTTCTAAGAGTTCTCAATTTGTCAAAATTAAAGTGTATAAACCAATGCACACCCAATCACTCCTTTATGTTGATTTAACTCATGATTAGGTCTCTTATAGGGAAAAAGGTGACACAAAAACACTATAATCATTTTTGACTAGGGTAAATAGGGATAATTGGGGCCACATTTAGGTGTGGTCACCCCAATTGAATTTCAATTCATGGTAAAGTGGTGTGCATGGGAAACATAGGTTGTATTAGCGACCCATGCACACCCAACCAGCTCTTTATGTTTATTTTACTTATGATTAGGTCCCTTATAGGCCAAAAGTGACACAAAAACACCATATCCAATTATGATCAAGGTAAATGCAAATAATTTTAGGCACATTTGTGCACAAACACCCCATTTCTATTCAAATTCAAGTAAAAAATGTGTGATTTTGGCAAAGCAAGTTGCACTATGACCTTTGAACATTTAACCACCAATTTATGTTGATTTTACTTGTGATTGGCTCCATTATTGCCAAAAATGACACAACATTACCATATCCACTTGTGACCATAGAAATGCAAATAATTTATGGCACATGTATCTGTAATCACCCTAATTCACTTTGAATTCAATCCAAAGCAGAGTAATTGATGTAGTATAGGTCATATTAATGACCCACACACACCAAACCACCACTTTATGTCATTCTACTTGCAATTTGAGATTTTATAGACCAAAATAAACACAACACCACCATATCCACTTGCGATGATGGAAAATATAGATAATTTGGGACACATTAATGCATGATCAACTCAATTCACTTTAAATTAAGGCTAAATTAGTGTGATTAAGACAATGTAGGTCCCATTGGTAATCGACACGCACCCAGTCACTCCTTTATGTTGATTTGACTTATAATTAGGTCCCTTATAAGCTAAAAGTAACATAACAACACCATATCCATGTGGATAGGGAAATTGTAGATAATTTTGGGCATATTTTTGTATGATCACCCTCATCCACTTTGAATACAGGCTAATGTGGTGTAATTGGGGAAACGTAAGCTTCATTAGTGACCTTCACACATTTTTGTATGATCACCCTAATCCACCCCCACCCCCATTATATGGATTTCTAGTTTCGTTAACATTGTCATAATATGTAGTTTAATTAGTATAATATATATTGGCACTTTGACCCAACATGTGGATTTAGATATAGATTTAGAGTGAATAGAGATAGGGTCCAAAGTCTATCAATGTTATTAGTTATATCTATTTCACTTTATCCATTGAATAATTCTAACAATGACTAAACATGTATATTGATTATTAATGCTACTAAATTACATATGAAATATGCATGGTATGATCAAAGTGACCTAATGTGCATAATGCCCAACATGTCATGAATGATTTGTGTGATGAAGTATATATCCGTATCATAAAATATACCGATGTCATCTCTATAGGTAACATTATGCTGATGTGATAAATAATGGAATGGGTGTGGGTAATATGATGTGATGGAGAATACATATCCTATTGATAAGATATTTGGTTTTAGCTACTTGAAATCATTGAATGGGCTTCATTATCTATGGATTGCATTGATGCAGTGGGACCATTGAATATTATGATGCCATTAACTAAAACTATATAACTAACCTATATCTTATCTTGAGAATACCATGGCTCATGAATCACATACAACTCATCTCATGTGTGTATATCTCATATATACACATGGTATGATAGAGGTTACATATAACATGATAGAGGTATAATACCTATAGTGTAGCACAATATATATATGGGGGTTGATGTCTCATGCCTATTCTTGAGGTGCACTTTAGAAATATCATGTACCTATGGTTTAGATAAGAATCAATCTAGTGTTGTTGTATTGATTTTGGTATATAATCCATTTAATATCAAGTAAAAATGACATAAAAAGGTGGTTGGATATGTATAGGTCATCAATGCGACCCAAGTTTCCCCAGTCATGCCACTTTGGCTTGATTTCAAAATGAATTTGGGGGATCACACATATATGTGCCCAAAATCATCTGGATTTGTCTTGGTCACAAGTAGATATGGTGATGTTGTGTGTATTCTGGCATGAGGGACTTAATCACATTGATGACCCATGCACACAAAACCAAAAGCTATGTTACCTCATTCACACCACTTTAGACTAAATTGAAAGTGAATTAGGGTGATCATGCATTAATATGTCCAAAATTTTCCACATTTTCCCTGGTTGTAATTGGATATAGTGTTATTGTGTCATGTTTAGCCTATAAATAACCTAATCAAAAGTAAAATCAACATAAAGGGGTGGTTAGGTGCGTAAAGGTCACCAATGAAGCCCATGTTTCCCCAATTACACCATATTGGCCTAGATTCAAAGTGGATTAAGGTGATCATACATAAATGTGCCCAAAATTATCCACATTTTCCTTGACTACATGAATATGGTTTTGTTATGTTACTTTTAGCTTATAAGGGACCTAATTGTAAGTTAAATCAGCATCAATGAGTGATTGGGTTTGTGTCGATTACCAATGGGACCTACATTGTCTTAATCACACTAATTTGGCCTCAATTCAAAGTGAATTGAGTTGATCATGCATGAATGTGTCCCAAATTATTTGTATTTCCCATCATCACAAGTCAATATGGTGGTGTTGTGTTTATTTTGGTCTATAAACCCTCAAATTCCAAGTAAAAATGACATAAAGTGGTGGTTTGGTGTACGTGGTTCATTAATGTGACCTATGTTACCTCAATAACACCACTTTGGCTTGAATTCAAAGTTAATTAAGGTGATTACACATACATGTGACATAAATTGTTTGCATTTCCATGATCTCAAGTGGATATGGTGTTTTTGTGTCACTTTTGACAATAATGAAGCTAATCACAAGTAAAATCAACATAAATTGGTGGTTGGATGTGCAAGGGTCACAATTCAACTTAATTTGCCATAATAACACATTTTTTTCTTGAATTTGAAGAGAAACAAGATGGTCATGTACAAATATGAATAAAATTGTTTGTATTTACCTTGGTCATAAGAGGATATGGTGTTTTCTATCACTTTTGGCCTATAAGGGACCTAATTGTAAGTAAAATCAACATGATGAGGTGGTTGGGTGTGCATGGGTCACCAATGCAACCTATTTTTCCCTATGAACACCACTTTTACATGAATTAAAATTCAATTAGGGTGACTAAGATTAAATATGGCCCAAATTATCCATATTTACCCTAGTCCCAAATGATTATGGTATTATAGTGTCATTTTTTACCTATAAGGGAGCTAATCATGAGTAAAAAAGGTAGAAAGGAGTGGTTGGATGTGCATTAGTTTGTAAAATTTAATTTTGAGAAACTGAGAACTCTTATAATTGTTAGAAAAAAATATAGAAGGCACAAAAACCTAAAAAATGACTATATGTTTGACCAAAATGGACATCAAATGCAAAAATTACACCTTAAAATCCCTAAGTTCAATACTAAAATCTTGAAAATGACTAAGTACTGACTACATTCAATTTTGAAAAAGTATCTCCTAAATATAAATCATATAATTGTGAGACCAATTATTCAAGATATAGAGTGACCCTAATTTTTTACATTTACTAAAATAAATTTAAAGTATACGAAATATAAATATAACAATGTAAATGTCAACTTATAGCATGCACACCTTTTTTATATGTTTAAAACACATATAGATTTAGGTTTCATATTTATTAAGTCTAATGTTAAATATATCATATACATTATACAAAATGTCCATATAATTATCCCCCAACTTCATACACTTACCATTCCTGACTCTAAATAATTATCTTCATACTCAATTTGAAAATATTAATTAACTATCTATATTTAACTAATTAAATATAATCAATTTATGTATATTAAATAAACTCACTCCTAAGAAAAATTGCTTTATATCTTAGCATACCTTTAATGTTATGAACCTGTGATCTCTTCTTTTTACTTTGTTAGTTTAGTACTGCTATGGATGCATATGTTTTGTAAGTCATCCCATGAGCATTTTGTTTTATCCCACATTCATGGGAAGTAATGGTTGTTTAGATTAGAATTTGTATATAAGTAAGTGTTGAGGCAAATGAAAGCATCCACAAATTATTTGTATTGAGCTTGCTCAAAGGAGGTTGCCTCCTTGAAGTGGTCTGTGATCAATACAATTTATTCAGTGCTTATGTTCATTTTGTAATTCTATTATTTTGTGTATTTTTATTGAATTATTATAGGAGGATCCTCTCATCTAGTATCAGAGCACTTTCTAGGGCTAATATTTTTACTTAACATAATAATCTATTTTAGATTAGGGTAAAAACCTAACCGCATAACTATGGAAAGTGCTTGGGTGAAAGCCCTAAAACTCATTGTGAGGAGTACCACAAGAAACCCAAAGTAGTTGGCCCATTGAGAGGACCTACCAGCAAAATGGGCAATGGCCCCTTCTTGATTGAGTAGTTCCCATTTGTGAGGAAAACCAAGAGTTGTCACAAAAAGATAAATCTATAGCTAGAAATTTTTTGGAGAGTGGTACTTGTTTAGATGGCATTGGTGGCTAGAGTGAAATTTTTAAAACCCTTAGGCAACCATTGAAAATTGGGGCCCATTTCTACCAGTTTATAAATATTTTTATCATACTCAAAATAATCAATCAATAGAGTATCTACAAACTGTTAGAGGACTTGTAAAAAGATATTTGATAGAACCCAGAATTTTCAAACTATCCACAGAGTCTCAGTAGACTCTCAGAGGACTTATCGCCAAATAGAAAACTAGATTTTTTTATTGGCAATATCTCCATTTGTAGCCCTGTTTATCCTAAAACTTTATCCAGACACCTAAAGTTCCATTCCCTATATTTTCTTCTTTGAGGTCCCATATCCCAATTCCACTCCTAATTCTCATAAATAAAAAATTTCCCTTTTTTTGGGTTTTGCCATAACTTCTTCTATTTTTGTTTATTTGCCTTGAAATTTTTCCACTGTGTTCATCATCTCATTCTACTCCTTTGTCTCTCTTTGACCAATTTTCCAATTTTTCCATTTTCACTCCTAAAATTACCCTCACCTTCATCAATCATACTCCCACTATGTAAAAAAACTATTAAAATCCCCTTTACCCCTTCTATTTTTGCCCAAATTCAAAACTTTATTTACTAAACATGTCTTAACTCTAGTTTTCCTATCCATTGCAAAAAAAAATCTATTATTCAGGTCATGGTAGTAACCCAAACAAGAGCAAAAAATATGGAGGATGAAATTGTTGCCCTCAAGACCCACATCAAAGATCTTGATGAAAACATTCTCGACCTCAGTCTTCAACATACCACTGTGAACAACAAACAACATCAAGAGTCTTCTTCAGACACTACATTTTCTTCTTCTACGAATTATCATGGGCTGAAGATTAATTTTCCATGATTCAATGGTGCAAATCTAACTAAATGGATCTATCAAGCAGAATAATATTTTAGTTTGCATAATATTTTTGATGCCAACAAGGTTCCACTTACATCCTTTCACTTGGAACTTGAAGCCCTTCAATGATATCATTGGTATACCAAGGCTCATGATGAACCCATATGGAATAATTTTTGCACCCTTATTTTGCAATGGTTTGACACTATTACTTTTGATGACTTCACTAGAGCACTCACTAAACTCTTTCAAACAAGAATCATGCAAGAATATCAAACAAAATTTGAAAAACTAGCCAAGCACATAGAGGGATTATCTGATAAATTATTTAGGAGTTACTTTGTCAGTGGACTGAAGGATGTAATTTAATCTGAGGTCAAAATGTTCTGGCCCAACACAATGATAGAAGCCTTAGAATTGGCTAAGTTAGCAGAGGACAAGATCATAGCTCAGCAGCGATTCAAATCCAATTTTTTCCCCTTCAAAACTATAGCTCCACAATGATCTCAAATAATTTTAGTGCCCATAACCACTACTATCAAGCATTTGACTGAAGTAGAGATGCAAACTCATAGAGGAAAAGGACTATGTTATAACTATGATGATAAATTCACTCAAGGACATCGATGTGTTGAGAAAAATCTATACCTATTAGATGTGGAATCTCTACCCATAATTGAAGATTGGGAAGATGTTCAAGATATAACAGATGATCCAGAAGAAACTCAATCGATTGTGGAACCTGCTTCTCAAGAAGACCAACCAGAGATCTCTCTCCATGCCTTAGCAAGAGTCACTACTCCATAAACTATGTGTGTCAGGGGTTACTTCAATAATCTCCCTCTCATAATACTCATTGATTCAGGTATCACTCATAACATCATTGACCCTCAGATCACCAAATAGGTTGATTGTTTTATCCATCCTTTCTCCAAATTTGAAGTCGTGATTGCCAATAGAGGCACATTACCTTGTAAAAGGAAGTGTCATAATGTGCATATCTCTATTGGAGATTACAACTTGCACTCCACCATATTTGCCTTTCCCTTAAAAGGATGTGATGTTCTTTTGGGAGTCCATTGGTTACACACACTTGGACCTATCTTATGGGATTTTACTAAACCTTGGATATAGTTTTTAGCCAATGGGAAAAAACACACATTGAAAGGTTTACAACTAGGATCCATTAGTATTATTAGTTTACATCACATGAAAAATATTCTTAAGAATAATTCACATGGCATCATTGGCCATCTCCATTCCATTAAAATGCAACCATCAACAGTCTCCATTACTTCTGACCTACAAACCATTCTACAAAAGTATGCATATGTCTTTACCAAACTAGTGGGATTGCCACCTTCATGGCTAGAGGACCACCGTATTCAGCACCTTGGAATCATTCCTCTGAACATCAGGCCTTATCACTACCTATTTTAGTAAAATACTAAGATTGAGATGCTCATTTGAGATTTATTAAAGTAAGGTATCATTCACCCCAGTACCAGCCTATATTCTTCCCCAATTCTCCTTGTTTAAAAAAAAGATGTATCTTGGTACCTCTGCATTGATTTCCATGACCTTAAACACCTCAAACTCAAGGATAAGTTATTGATATCTATTATTGATGAGCTTCGTGGTGCTCATTTTTCTCCAAGTTAGATCTTCACTCTAGATATCTCTAGATTTAGCTTCATGAGGATGATATCCCTAAGACAACTTTCCACACACATGATGGCCATTATGAGTTTTTGGTCATGCCCTTTGGCCTCACTAATGCTCCTTCAACATTCCAGGCATTGATGAATAAAATATGATATCCCTACTTGTATAAATTTATTCTAGTCTTCTTCGATGATATCCTCAACTATAGTAAAACATGGTTTGAGCATCTCCAACATTTGGAGCTCGCACTGCAACTTCTCACTGACCATCATCTTTATGCAAAATAGTCTAAATGTACTTTTTTCCAAGATGAAGTGGAGTATCTTAGGCATATTGTGTTAGCCCAAGGGTTTTGGGTGGATCCTAATAAAATAGATGCCATGACAAATTGGCTGCATCCTCAGACACTCAAGATCCTTCATGGTTTTTTAAGACTAACTAGATACTATTGCAAGTTTGTCAAGGATTATGGGAAGATTGTATTTCCACTGATAGCTATGTTGAAAAATCATGCTTTTACTTGGACACAAGTTGTTGAGCGTGCATTTAAAAAATTGAAATAATTTATATGTACTATACATGTTCTAGCTATGCCATATTTTGCCAAGACCTTCACTATCAAGAGTGATGCTTGTGGCAATGGATTGGGTATTGTTATCCTCTAAGAAGGATGCCCTATTACGTTCACTAGAAAATCCATTTTTGGTAAGAATTTAGTGCTCTCTACTTATGAGAAGGAAATGATGGCCATTTTACATTCAGTATAGATGTGGCAACCATACCTCATGGGAATCATTTTTGCATAAAAATTGATCACTAGAGTTTGAAATATTTTTTGGAAAAACATGTCTTTACCCCATCACAATAGAAATGGGTCAGTAAACTCATGGGTTATGACTATGAGATCACTTATAATAAGGGTAAGGATAATATTGTGGCTGATGCTCTGTCTCACACATTTACAGACCAAGCCTCCCTTTTTGCTATTTCTATGCCTATTCTAAATTGGTTTGACACTGTACAATAAGGGTATGTCAATGACTCCTCTTTATCTCCAATCATTCAATAATTGGCCACCAAACCCTTGGTTATACCGCATTATTCATGAGATGGTGCTTCTCTATGATACAAGGGTCATCTAGTGTTTCCCTAGATCATAGATCTTTAGTAAGTTGTATTATATGAAGTCCATGCTTCTCCATCTTCAGGGCACTTAGGGTTTCTCAAAACTTATGAGTGGGCATGACACAACTTCTTTTGAAAGGGAATGAAAAAGGCAATTCAATAGATGGTGTCTGAATGTGGTACCTACCAACACAATAAGGGTGAAATAACACTCATCCTTGGGTTGCTTGAACCAACCCTTACCCATCCCTACCAAGATTTAGAGAGATATTTCTATGGATTTCATTGATGGGCTCCCAAAATCTAGAGGGAAAATGGTGATCTTGGTTGTGGTTTATCGCCTCTTTAAATATAGTCATTTTTGTGCCCTCAACCATCCCTATATCACCTCCATAGTCACACAAATTTTCCTGGACCAGATTTTCTATCTTCATGACATTCCTTCATCCATTATCCCAGATCATGATGTAACCTTCACTAGCCATTTTTGGATAGAACTATTTCAATGCATAGACACCCAATTAAAGATGAGTTCTGGGTATCATCCATAAACAGATGGCTAGACTGAAATTGTCAACAAATGCTTGGTAACTTTCCTTCATTGCTTCACCTCAGAATAAAAACATCAGTGGGCAAAGTGGCTCCCTCTCATCAAATGGTGGTATAATACCTCCTACCACACTTCAATGAAAATGACTCCATATGAAGCAGTCTATGGTCAAACACCACTAGTGCTCCTTCCATACACCCCCAATAGTTCATTAGTTTAAGCGATTGACATGATTCTTTGAACCTAAGATCATATCCTTAGTACCCTATGAGATAATCCTCATATGGCATAAAATCAAATGAAACAATAGGTAGATCAACACTGTTCTGAGTGCACTTTTCAAGTAGGTTATATGGTTTTTCTTTGCTTGTAGCCATACAATTAGTCCTCCCTAAAACTCAAAAGGCATCATAAGCTATGTCTCAAGTTCTATGGGCACTATAAGGTTCTTTAGAAGATTGGGTCAGTTGCTTATAAGTTGAAGCTCCCACCTTCTTCTTGAGTTCACCTAATATTTCATGTCTCTTGTCTGAAGAAAGTTCTTGGCACAAACATTAAAGTGTAGACTATTTTACTAGAACTTGGTAATGAAGGATCCATTCTTCTTAAGCTGGAGGCAATCCTGGACAAGCACACATGTCAACTTCACTCCTGCTCTAGCATTGAGGTTTATTTAGTGTCACAGAATGCAACCAAAAGATACAACATGGGAACCCCTATTTCAAATTCAACACTAATTCCCACATCTGAAGCTTTGAGGACAAAGCTTTTTCTAAGAGGGAGGGGATGTTATGAACCTGTGATATCTCTTCTTTTTACTTTGTTAGTTTATTAATGTTATGGATGCATATGCTTTATAAGTCATCTCGTGAACATTTTGTTTTAACATACACTCATGGGAAGTAGTAGTTATTTACGTTAAAATTCATATATAAGTAAGTGTTGAGGCTAATGAAGACATCCACAAATTATTTGTATTGAGCTTGTTCAAAGGAGGTTGCCCCTCGAAGTGGTTTACAATCAATATAATCTATTAAGTGCTTCTATTCATTTTGTAATTCTGTTATTTCATGCATTTTTATTGAATTGTTGTAGGAGGATCCTCTCATTTAAATCGATGGTATTTACTGCAACCACCATTTATTCTTTGCTCAATATCATGCATAGAAGCTCAAATAATGAGCGCATCTCTAATCAAATACAAAATTATGCTTAAAACAAACCCATTAACCCATAAAAAACATTCCTATCAAGATTTATGCGGTTTCTTGTTTGAAAACAATAAATAACATTAGATGATGGATCACAAGTTATGATTCAAAACATCAATCAAAATTTAATATATATTTTTCTAATAAAATATTCATTTAATTTTATAGATTTATAAGTTGTGAAATTTATAAGAGCTATAATTTTTATTTCTTATTATTATTTTTGACAGGGACTAAATTTGATGGTCAACTTATCATGATTTTTTTTAACATTACCTTTAAAATTTTATTATAATTTATGATTATATATAATTATATACACACATATATATATATATAATATTTTATATTTTTTTAACCATCTATCTATAATTTTTGCTTGCATTTAATTTTGTCTATTCACAAAATTATTATATTTTATAACTTAAAAATATATATAGTCATATGGCTACCAACTTTAATACTTACGATATCTTATAAGAAATAAGGATCTCATAGCAGCTAGTCTCTGCCTCTAATGTGTTAATTGCATTAGAAATTGTAATGTAAGTTGTGTTAAGTTAACTTGAGGTATTTATGAGGCATAGACATAACATCTATTCTATTTCATAGAAAAAATAAATAATAAAATGTAGTTGCCTCATAATTATTAGATGTTCTATTTCATAGATAAAATAAATGGATTGATGTAGTTACCATGGCACTTTGTAAACATAATGAGTTATTTGTAGTGTGTATAAACTAAATTAGGGATGTTATATGTATATAAAACATAGCTACCATTTCGAATAGCAGAACACATCAGATTTATTATCTATCATTAAAAGCAACAATTAAAAATAAAATAAAAAACAAACTAGTTAATAAAAGTTTTTATTTTGGTGTCTTTAATAACCGAGTAAATTTTACTTTAATGTTATAATATAAATTTAAAACCATGTTAAATTCTTAGCACATTGGAGAAGGTTTCAATATGGTTTTATTTTGAATCAAACTACTTTCAAAATAATAAAAATATATACAAAGTTCTTTTCATGATAAAGAGACTTGGAAATATATAACATGGATTTCATATAATGTTGGATATAATTACAACCTTGTGATAAAGCTTTAGATTAATTTAATACAAAATTGCCCATATAAAACTAAGTGGGAGTCACATAATATGAGGGCAATCGACAAATCTAGGTTGTGATTGTCTAAAGAAGGTCATGTTTGGGAATGTGTGGCTTCCAACCTCTGTGTTTCACTTTCTACCAGGGTACATATGTCCATCCTACACAATGGACATGTATTTTGCTTTTCCAACCATGGCTAAATGCAATGACAATGAGAAATGTGGTGTTTATGGTAGGGCAATTGGCATGCATTTTCTTACAATTGAAAAGCATCCATGTAGATGGCACATGAAACCATTTCATTTAGAATGCAAGTGATATCAGTAGAGTATGAGGCAACTCTTCCACATCCTTATTTATGACCCATTCTCTAATTCGATGCATTAATTGCCTAGTTAGGAAATCCTAGAGATCTGAGAAATTATTACGTAACGTCTGCACCAGATTTTTGATTTCACTAAAATTGGGCAACCTACTAACTTTAGCTAGCAGATAGTTTATCTTTGAATATAACAAAAATTCATGCCCATCAACCTGGCTGATAGTACCATCACCGTCCAAAATCCCATGGAAATTATTATAAGCTTCATTGAGTAAATTAAACATGTAATGATTCAGGTCATGGATTAGTAGGAGAATACCTTCATTATTACCTCATTGTTCTAAAAGACTACGTGTATGTTCCATCTCTTCCTCACGTTGTACCTAGCTAATGTTTTTTATTTAGGTATATGATTTATTTAAGAAAATAACTCAAAGAAAGTAATGCAAATCTATTTAAGAAGACTTTTCTTTACCTTTATTTCTTAATTTTTTTTTTTTGGATCTATAATCTAACAATTGTGATGAATGATGAATTAGAAAGTGTGTCCATAATTATTTTAACACCATTGATCTTGTGAAATAATAAAGCATTTAATGAAAATTAATTTTCTAATTAAACGAAGAAAGCACTCACAACAAGAGTAGGGTAACTGAGACTGATTTGAAATTTTTTTGTTGCAATTGAATCCTATTGCACAAAAACCTGCATGCCCACCAATATGATTTCTATTTATCATTAAAAAATTATATTTTCCATATTTAAAATCGGCATGGTGTTTCTATAATGAAATATCATAAAGGCGACTCTTCTATGTAGATTTTAGAATATTATATAATTTTATCTCTATTGGAATTGAATAAGCAACTTGCAGTTGAGGAACTATGACATTATGATGGTCTTATCTAGCTGAGATCTAAATGTTTACCCAAATATAAAAGCTTTTTCTTAAATAACCAAACTGCACTCAATGTTCTATATATGAGTAGAAGATAAGTCATCTATTTCTTTTTTATACAATCTAGTGGTTGTGTCTCTTCCTTGTCAATATAACATTTCATGCAATGCCATGCCATTTAAATGCATGTCATATTTTTTAGACACAAAGTAAATGGTAGTGTGAGAAGGTTCTATATTAATACTTGTGAATACAATACTAAAAATAAGCTTCTGATAAAAAATAATATTTTAGTTTTGAATACATCAAATCAAAGAGCGGGGCATAGAGAAGGATGTGGAAGAGTTGCCTCGTACTCAACTGATATCACCTGCACATTTGAATGAAATGATTCCAGGTGTCGTTTGCACAAATATTTTTCAACTGGAAGAAAATGTATACCAGTTGCCCTACCACAAACACCACATTTTTCATTCTCGTTGCATTTTTCCATGATTGGAAAGGCAAAATACGTGTCCATTGTGCAGGACGAACATATCTAATCTAGTAGAAAGTGAAACACAGATGTTGGAAACCACACATTCCCAAACATGACCTTCTTCAGATAATCACAACTTATATTTGTTGATTACCCTCATATTATGTGACTCCCATCTTAGGATAAATTTTGTATTCAACTAATCTAAAGCTTCATCATAGGGTTGTAATTATATTCGACATTATATAGAATCCATGCTATATATTTCCAAGACTCTTTATCATGAAAGAACTCTGTATATATTTTTATTGTTTTGAAAGTAGTTTGATTCAAAAGAAAACCATATCGAAACCTTCTCTAATGTGATAAGCATTTAACATGCCTCATAATTTCTATTATAACCTTAAAGTCAAATTTATTCAGTTATCAAAAACACCAAAATAGAAACTTTTATTAAATAACCATTTGTTTTTTATTTATTTTTAATCGTTGCTTTTGATGGTAGCTAATAAATCTGACGTGATCTACTATTTAAAATGATAGCTATGTTTTATATACACATAACATCCCTAATTTAGTTTATACACACTGTAAATAACTCGTTTTGTTTAAGGTGTGTCATGGTAACTACATTAATCTATTTACGTTCTTTATAAAATAGAACATCTAATAATTATGAAGGAGCTATATTTTATTATTTATTTTTTCTATGGAATAAAACAGTAAAGTCTATGCCTCCTAAATATTTCAAATTAACGCAACACAACTTACATTACAATTTTTAATGTAATTGACACATTTAGAAATAAAGACATCAATATATCTTTTGAATTAGAGATATGTTGATAATAGACCCCCAAGAAATGAAGGGCATCAAAATGATAGATTTCATTTAAGTTTGAGAGGGAAAAATTAAATAAAGACAAGATAGTGGATGACTCATCGAACCCAAACTCGACCATGATAAGTGTTGTTGGCCATCTTTATCCTCTGGAAGGTACCAACCGACAAATATTAAAAATCATAATTGTATGGAAGAATTAAAGTAAACCCCTCCCCCCAACGTTGACTTTTAAACAGACGTACAATTGCAAGTACAAAACTCTGGAATGGAATGGATGCCAAACTTGTTCCAGTCGGGAGTCCACCATGCGCAATTAGCGCAGAAATTTTTTTTATTGTGGAGTCCACTCACATTACCAAACAGCTGTTGTTATCATTGAAAATTCTGCCTCCACTACGTCTCTGCATGTGGATTTTCATTTATTTTTCTTACGAGCTTTTTTCTCTTTTCAGACTTGTTCGACGAAGACATATTTTTCCCTCCCTTGCCTTGCCATGCATTTGTACCAATCAATTCTAATATAAGGCTTCCTCACAGTATGCATCCTCTGGGGTGTCAACCACAAAAAAATTATTGCTTTTGCCACCCCGGGGTTGCGGTGGTGTAATTGTAAATGACAAAATTGGTTACCAAGGTGTAATTGTAAGAGGTGTGGAGATTTACTACTATGATTTCAAGCAACTTCTAGCTAAGAAAGGGAAGGATCGAGTATCAACGATCTTATATAGATGTGTAGTGGTTCTTTGAATGACCTTCCTATTTGGCTTGCAAAATTACTATGAGATTGAAGGGAATGATAACAAAAAGAGGGATAATCAAGTGTAAATCTCAAAGAAATTTAATAATGTCGTAACAGGCAACAAGGGGTGTGAACATTTAATAACAAGAGCACGAGAAAAGTGAGCATAAGAATATGAGATCACAATGCGAATAAGAGAGAATGAACATCACATGGAGTGGAAAGCCAACAATGATTCGTGCGATGTCTATGAGGTGCATGAAGGACAAAACTACAACTATTTAAATAAAACAAATATGTTCAATTTAAATTGTAGGATTGTATAACATGCAATGGAATCTAAACAAAATACGAAATAACTATTACATATTTGAATGTATAGAGATTAGTAAATAATGCTAGTTCTATTCAATGGAAAGAATGGGTATAGTAAATATGTGTGAAGTACACATTAAGACTAAGAAGGAGAATTATTGTGATAAAAAATGATAAAGCACTTCCTAATATAATTTCCTAGTCTGGAACATGACTATAATGATCAACAAATGTTAGATACTCTAAACATGCTAACTTGCAAGAAAGAGACTGTGTCCATTCATCCTTTGCTTCTTGATTAAGGATTAAAAAAAGGGATGATTGATCTACAATATATCATTACAAGAAATTAATTACAAAGGATACAATTATAAAATAGTTTGTATTGTAATGGTTGATGGTTCATCTTATTGCATGAATGGAAGTTGAACTTCTAGCACATGTGGTGTGCTAATAGGGACTTTTACATGGCACAAGCTCAAGAAGTGCCAACTAGCATAACATGACATGGTGCAGAGTGTTCATGAGGCCCCTAAGTCATATATAGAGTTACACTAATGTGTGGTATGTTGCAATGCACTAAAAAAACCTCCACGGGTACAACGAATATGTGTGCACCACCTGAGATGTTGTGAATGGATTTGAGTCATGCACAAAACTTAGTTGTTGTGTGATATGCTTCTTATGTTGCACAAATGCCAAAGGGTGCCATAAAGGTTACACAAGTGATGTGCACGATCACATTGATATACAAGTTGTGCAGGAATACACACATTATTATATAAAGTGTAATTAGTGCCAAATATTGGTTCAATTTCTGGTTGTTAATGTTTTTAAAATTCTAATTTATCCTAAGTGATGCTAATATGGTGTAAAGGTTCATGCAAAAATGTGATACTAATAGCACCATATTTGCTTCACCCTACCATGTGAAATATAAAAACTGATTTATGTCACCCAATTTTGGGTTGGCTTTCAAATTTAGGTAGTTGCTTTACGCTTGTCTGACATAAATTAGGGTTTATTTAACATATTAACTCCCTATGCATAAATTTGAAGGAGACGGCAATAGGGAGGTGAGAATGACATGAGTGAGGATGGATATCAAAAATATGACTCCATTCTCTAGTGGCATATAATAATTTTTAGGCCATGTGACTCTAGTCCTTTGTTCCCCATTCTAGTCTCAAATCCCTCAGGTATGCAATTTACTCTTTCAAGAATAATAATGGTGATGTCTTATTATGATGGGTTTTGTGATTTCATGAATAATGATGGTAGAGAATGTGTGTTGAATTTAGTAATAGTAATGCATATACATACATACATATATGTGTATAAATATACATATTGTTGTGGGGTCTTTTGACATGCCAATTTAGGTAGGGGTTATTAATCCATCCCTCTCCTGAAAAAAGACTTGTGTGAACCAATCTCCCCAAGGTCTCGGTTATAAGGTCTCAGTATGCAGGGTAACCTAATTAGCTCGTTATAACCATACCATGTCAAGATTCTTTGATGTGTATTTCAGGTAGATCGATATGCATTAAAAATAAATAGCTTGCACCTAAGGAACCAACAAAATTATTTAAATATGAATAAACAACTGATTTGAAATGAAATTGTCTATTGCTTATAAGTTCAACAATGCATAAATGAGCAATAGATAAGAGCACACAATCAAGATAAACATTAAACTCGACTGCAACTCAGAAACTAATCTAATCTAGGCTAATAGACTGATAAAAAAGGAAAAAGAGAGAAGGGCAGGGAGAAAGAGAAGAAGAGGCTGCTTTTTAATAGTAGTTGGTATGGTTCTATTAAGCAGATGAATCTTGGAGTAACTAGTTCTTAGTTGATCTAGACCTAGCACAAATCTAATTAAGGAGGATGCAAGAGTCTGTGAAATAAAGTAGCAAATCCAAAGTGGAAAATAAAGTCACTACATACATGTGCATAACAAGTTTATCACATGATAACTCTTTTAGATAAATTTGTTTCTATTAAGAGTCATTTATGATTCATCAAATGCTTAGTGAGTTACAAACTCGACTTCCAAATAACCTCAACTCAGCAAACTAATATAAAAAGTAGGGAAATACATGAAAGGAAATTGAATGGTCCACTACTCTAAGTTATAATCTAAAAGAACCATCCAAGCGGAGTCTCCTCTAGTCCTAAAAATACAACCTAAGCATAATCCTCTTAGTCCTAAAAAATACCATTCCTTATTACATTAATAAGTCAATCTTATATAGGCACACAGGGTTGAGGAGTTCAAACTTAATCAAATTTTCTCACTAATGGGGTAGTTATAAGCATTCATTACTAGTTGAGGGAATGTGGTTGAGTAGGCAGCTCAAAATATCTGACAGATTGAAGGTGTGCCTAAAATTGGTGAAACCAAACCATGCCTCAATTGAATTTTTCAACTAAAAGTAGTTAGGATTGCATTGTGATTGCTAGTTTCCCACATCTCTACATAATTGAGAACACGTCTCTTTAAGATTGGAATTCTTTTTTTATGTTTTGTGTTTGATTCTAATGTGCATACCATGCTAATTATTCCCATTTCATTCATGATTTGGGTCACCTTCTCAACCACTTTACCATCTATGACCATGTTGTAATTGATTCTATAAACCAAATCAAACACACAGTCCATTCTTTGTTGGTTGGTTGGTTGTGCAGCCAGTGTGTCTTTTTTGACAGACCATTGCCACATGGATTCTCCTTTTTGATCCTTTGCTACATTACTAGTTTATTTATGCATGTCCCACTTTGACACTTGGCATCCTTCTCGCTCCCCCAAGCCTTTTGACAATTTTGATGGGAAGACAAGCTGTTAGCTTTGTTAAGTGTGAATCCACTATTTGCAGTCACTATTAATAGAAACTATTCATTATCACTATTCATGGTGACATGACATGCAAGGTGATGTGGCATGTGGGTGATGTGCCATGTGGTATATAGGTGTTGCATGA
Organism: Torreya grandis; assembly: GCA_037957365.1. Taxonomy (NCBI): domain Eukaryota; kingdom Viridiplantae; phylum Streptophyta; class Pinopsida; order Cupressales; family Taxaceae; genus Torreya; species Torreya grandis. Next base: position 464,612 of record JARHVA010006651.1, on the reverse strand, counting down.
TGTTGTGGTCTACAAGCGATGTAGATGATGTGGAACATAGGTAATATGGCATGCAAGTGATGTGGTAGGATGGCCCATGAAGGGTCCCAATATGTGATCAAGTTGAGGTGATATGGTGTGGGGCATAACACTCCACTATGTGACATGTTTTTTCCTTAGTTGTCACATGTGGATTGTCACATGGTACAAAAGACAAGTGGTCGTGAATGAAGTGAATTTATAAGGGAGCTCATGATTCCCATGTGTGGAGAAAGTTAAAAGGTGATTACAACACCTTTTGGACTTGTGTGGTCATATGGAAGAAGAAGACAGGATGAACACAATTGTAGATTGTGTATAGGGCATAATTCTAGGAGTCACATGGGGTGGCTTGGATCTTGTTCAAAGTAGAGCATCTACTTTATTGACCCTTGAGAGATAAAGACACAGATAACACTTTTGAGTGTTTGGACTAACTTCTAAAAGTGGGGTGCATGTTTTGGAGCCTCATGGAGGTGGCACATGTTCTTGTTTGGTGGAGGATCTTCTTTGAAGACTTTTGTACATGGTGATAAATGAAGTGTGGTGCATTTTTGGAGTAGCCATAAATTTTTCTCCCTCTTTATCTCTCTTATCTATCTCGTTGTTATAAAATGTTATTAATGCATTCTTTCTTATTTGTATTTGTTGAGAAGCCCTTTGGCGTTATCTCATCCATTTAGTGGATCACTCTTGGATCCTTGCAAGTTAAGAGATTACATGTTAGTAGGTTGGATCTTAGAAGGCTTGTAAGCTTAATGCACCTAGATGCTTGGGTTGCAAGCATCAAATGCATGGTTAGAGGTTAGTTTTAACCACCAAATTTCACCATTTGGATTAGATTGTTAATACCTTTCCAAGTATGGGGTAACATGGGATTAGTACAAGGCTATGGGTGACTTGTTAGTGAACTAAACCTCTAGGTTATGGGGCTAGCTCCCTTGATGTATCATCTTATGTTAAAATCACTAAGCCTACTAATTTGTTGGGGTGAAAAGGGGCAGAGGAACCTGAAAGAAACCTAATCTATAGGAGGTGATGCACCAGTATGAACATCCTTCACTAGCCTATCCTACACTATGAACATGAACACAAGCTGAACTGATGCACTAACTCACAACAGCCTACAAACACGAGTATTTTAATAAAGATGTGAGATCCAAACAAGGACTAAGTGGGGGTGATCAATAGGTCTACCAAGAGACAATTGATGAATCAACCTCCACACCTAGCCAATGCAAGGCCATTAACACACTTCATATGACCTCCCATGATGACAAACCAACCTACAACCAGTTAAGGAAATGGGACAAATGAAGGGAGTCTACTTACTAACACTAATAACTCATCAACCACCATCATTATTCACTATTTGTAAGCAATATGAGAAGGATGGAAACAACATCTATTCAATATTTTAAGGCAAAAACAAGTGTTTAGTAGGGTATGGCTTCACCATACTCTACCAAAGATTACATTACAGGCTAAAAGAGGCCATTCTTATAGAGAAATTGAGAGAAAAAATGAGAAGATGCATTAGATAAGAGTCAAGGATACTTGTCACCTACATCAGGCAATCACTAAAAAAAAGGAGAGTGTAATTAGTCTTAGTAACTCCTCCAACATGTATATTACTCCATTCCATCATGATATCCAAGAGAGTGGTATAGGAGAGGCCTCATTGCACTTAATTGTCTTAGTGGATCATTAACTCCCTTTGAAACCATCCTATTGATTAATTTAAGATTACAAGTGGCCTTCTTAAGATCACCTTCACCTTGAGATTCTTCTTGTCTTGAAGGTTGACACCTTGCATATATTGGAGGCTCCCATGTTGATGTTGCAATGGCCATCATACTTCATTCACCATCTCCCTTAATGCTCTTCCAATGAGACACTTCTCACGCAAGTCTATTTTATTATTTGGTTGGACTTTTTTCATGGCCTCATGATGTTATAAATAGCATTATCAAGTAACCTTGTGATGCCAAAGAGGTTCCAAAGTTCTATGTGACCCCTCCAAGGTTTGCAACTAGACTCCCATGGGCAAAAACCATAGTACAATCAAATTTTGGGCAAGGTGATGGATGTGGAGAGCCTATGGAAACACTTGAGTGCCTTAAAATATTACTATGAATTCTTAGGAACATGTTCTTCTGTTCTCTTCATGTCTAGGTAGCTCCATTAGTCCATACTACGCTTCAACCAACTCAAATTCTCAAGAAACCTTTGAAAATTTCCCTTTCTAGGTCGGTAACAATCCTTTTTAGGTTTGATTTGTACACCATTAAGATCACACATGTGAATAAAAGGTTCATTTAGGTACCATGAGACTTGATAAGACCATTAAAACCATCTCATTTGAAATAATTTGAGGGCAAAAATGTTTCATCGAGTCACTAGCTAGGTTTTAGCAGGGTTTAGAGGCTCCACTAATCTTAACAATGGTTCATAGAGTTATAAGGCCTAACCCATAAACCAATGCCAATAAAACTTAGGCAAAATCCCCATCTATCACCTCCAAATTCCACTCAGTGCCATGTATCTGTTTCATATAGTACTAAGCAAAACTATGTCCTCTTTGAGCTCCAAAACAATGTAAAACAATGTTTCTGAGGTGGATGGAGGTCTTAATGATGATTCATAGATATGAGGGGTTTATGAGAGAAAAAATGGTAGTAAATTTAATTTTATAACCTTATACATCTTCTGAAAACTCCTTTAGATCCCATACAGAGCCTTATTTATGTTCTGAGTGTGAAAACGTAGTTTATTGAGTTCTTCAAGATTGTGTATGTATGCATATAAGGATTTTGTACAAATATGCCAACCAATGGATATTTTTACCTTTTAAATGACTCCATGAGGTGTGAAATATCACTTACCATGCTTGTATATTCTTATTTGATGCATTTCCCCCATCAAATGCATTGAGACTTGGTCTAACCCATGCCTAGGGTTTATGAGTAATCCTAGCAGTTTGACCCTATATGTCAAGTTTTTGGCATTTATTCTTGGTTCTATTAATTTATATTCATGGAAATTTTTTATAACATCATTAATCACTTGCCTATATCCTTCAATCCTTAAAATACCCCCAATAATTCAAAAGTCTTCAACTTTCAGTCACACGCCCGTGACTACCTATTTGGGCCTAATAGGCCTAATAGTTTGTCAAGGTTCTTATTTCCTCCAAGGACAAAATCATTCCAATGGAAAACATTATGGTCCTTTAGAAAATAATTTAAGACACCTTATTACCTCTCTTTCACTCTGCTTCTCTGTATGGTTCTTTGTACCTTCACTCTTCTTCAAGGTCCTGCCTGCAGGTGCTCAATTAAGTTTGCTTGAGTGGAAAATATGAACATTCTCCCTTATTTTTTATCACATTAAGGTATCTCTAAGTAGTGAAACATGATGTGTATGGTCCTTTTTTTTACATATAACCATTGAATCTCTTGTCTAGTATGTCTTCTACTTAACCACTTTGCTTCCTCATGACTAGCCTATAAGATACATTTGTGCATTTCTAACTATGTGAGCCCATTTGAGAGGTGATTTGATGATGTTTGACCTCTACCTACACACTTATAGGCACTTTCCATGCCACATTTACCTATACAACACACTTGAAACATGTTATTTCCTCTCAATTATGGTAGTCTTGTGTGCATGAACATTTGAGCCCGTAGACTTAGTCAATCCAACTCCTTTGATGCATTGATTACCTCATGAGAGAATTGTTAGATTTAACTCATAATGAGTATGCCTCCCCCATTCTCTAATTTTAACATGACTATGGATCTCATGCTTAACTTTTTGCATGCATGCTTTCCTCATTTTAGAGACAGACCTGTAAGTGCTAGCTTGAGCTCACCTCTTCAAAGTGAATGGTTATCATATAAGTGCAACATGAAGTTTGGATATAATTGAATAGATCTTCCTTGTTTTCTAGGTATCTAACATGCATCCTCAGGTGTTTTTATAATATTTTAATCCTTAAGTGATTCAAGAGCTAATAGAGTTTCCCATGTGTGTCTTTACATAGTCCTTTTAAAGTTTGGAGTCTGGAAACCAAAGCCCATTATGAGGTGAAAATGGCCTAATGAAGTCAATACATGGGAGATGATTTTGGGAGACCTCACTTGGACTATTACTCTCTATTCAGGACCACATATTGAGACCTACATATTCCCCATATGGACACTCAACAAGTTAAAGCATTTGGAACTGGTGAATAAGTCATACAAATGGACAAAAATGAAACCTAAGAATTCCAAAAACCTTAAACCATGCTAAGAAACCTTAAATTCTGCTCAAAAGCTTGTGATTGTAATTTGGATCTATTTATGTGTTTTTGTCTTAAGGGCTATAAGTAAACTTATTTATTTGAGATAGGATCTCCTCCAAACCTTTGAATCACTCTTGCCACCTAAAGAAGACATTAATCCATACACTTTCAATCTGAAGATTGATTGCCATGAGAACAAGTTAAGTCATGTTTGAAGCTTGTCTCCTTCATTCACATGGTGAGCATTGAATAACTTGAAGGAGAATTTATATTATCAAATGGTGATTATGTGGAGCATGAGAGGGGCATGGAGACTCTTCATTGATCACCTTTGTGTCTTTTTTTTTATGAAACACAAAAACCTTGGCACATAACCTATAAACTACCTACCAAGGGGAACTGTGGGTTGATATATCCTTACAAGTATTATAAGAACATTCTAAGAGGAGACTAAAACACTCAATAGACCCTTATAGACCTTCCTCCATGCTTAATCCACCATAATGAGTTCAAACCTTTCATGAATCTACCTGTAGTTCAGCCTATGGGTTTGCAAAGGGCTTAAGACCGCTTGGTTGTCTTAGAAATCATTCATAAAACTTAGGGGATAGATCTGAGAATCAATTCCATTGATTTCAAGCCTACTAGGGGTCCCACCTTTGACTAAGAGCTTGGGTTTTGACTCCCTTCGTATGGGTCATACTATTTATCTCCAAATGGGACTTATGAGCTTGCCAAGATCATGATGGGGGTTTCACTACATTTTCTACCTTCATTTGCATATTTTAGACATGAAGCTTCCTTATCATACTTGAAAGAGACCTTCCATGAAGTTCTTGACCTCTTTCAACTTTATCATGATTGTACAAATCCATACAAGGGCTGGAAACACTTGCAAAACCTTTGTTTCCTACATTTTTTTTAGGTCTGAAGCTTTGAGAAGCCATTAGAGAGCAGAGGAAGGGAAAAGAGGAGCCAAAGAAAATTTTAAAATAGGTGGTACAAATGGAGGGAAGTTGAAGAGTCATTTTCATCATGTGGGACCCCCTTTTTGATGAATAGAGACATTTTGACTTTTAAAAGGAGACCTTTTGCATATGAAACCATTATTAAAATGACATTATGATGGTTATGGAGACACTTTAAGACCCCTCATTTCAACGTGTCACCTAAACATATCTTATTTAAAGGTTTATAATGTTGCAAGGTTACTTATATGAAATTTTTGAAGGATACATGATGGCTTGGGGGGCTAACTAGAGCTTGAAACATCCTTGACAAAGTATACCATTGAAAACAACCTTAAATACATAATTAACCACTATTTTAAGGTTTAAACAAGATTTGGACACCCTTCCTCATATTTCTAGTGAGGCCCCTCCTTAAGAAGTGGTTAAATCATGCCTAAATATAACAAGAATAAGAAAACCTAACTTCCCCAAATACTTAATTTTTGCTAAAGAACCTTAACTTTGTGAAATAGGGTTTAGGCTATTCTCTAGCCTTCAAAAGGAATTTGAAAGCCCTCCACTCACCCAAGGAACACCATGGAAACTTAGCACATCATCCAAAGACTCAAAATAGGTTATCATATGATGATCCTTCAAGCAATGTCTAACACATACAATGACACCTTAAACAATGCTAAAAAGTCTTAAAATGAAACCACTTGAAGAACATGACTAGCTTTGGGAAGTCTCATGTACTCTTAGAGGGTCATATGAGAGATTTTTAGACTATAGGGGTTAAGATTTGGCTTTAGAGGCCAAATTATCAATAGTTAGATCTTAGGAGGCTATTGTGCTTGGCTCACCTAGATGCATGGTTTAGATCCTTGAGGTTGAAGCCTAGAGGCTTATTAGCTTGGCTTTGTTGATGCTATAGATGTTAGAATCATGAAAGAGATGCATGATGCATCTTGGAGGTTAAATCATATAAGGCTTGGTTGAAGTCTTTGTTCACTCGAGTGTTATTCCTATTAACATTAGAAAGGAGTTGCTGAGAGGAGTTGTGTAGAAGAGAGTTGATGATGAATATGAATTTTAGATGTTACTTTTACCTCATGGGTTTTCCATTTCTATTTTAGTAGGGTTTCCATGTATATATTGTGTAATGTGTTCTCTCATGTTTATGTTTTTATAGCTTATATTAATTTTTGCATTTATTTTACTTGCACATGTAGGATGTTTTGGTTTTCTAACAAGTGGTATTAGAGCTTTGGTTTAACATCTAACATGTTGGTACGAGGATCTATGTTGTAGATCCTAAAAAACTTTAGGCTCATGCTTTATTGGCTGCACAACCAATGTGTCCTTATTTATGATGGGGTCCTACCATGTGGTTTCTCCTTGCTCTTCGACTTCTTGATTTGAGGTTTTATGCACATGTTAGGTGTTTTTTCAGTTGTGAGGAAAGATTTTTCCATGTGTGATAATCTCACTTACCTAGTCTCTAATAAATTACAAGGTCTACATAGATCACTCGAGGGCTAAGGTGCAATGAGATTTCACCACATGACATCATCTCTTTCACCCACTTGTTTATGACTCTGACATCATCGTTGGGCCTACACTCACTGCCCTGAGGCTAAGAAGTAGCGGTATTTTTCTAGTGGCATCATCTTGCTCACCCATTTTCTTAGATTCTCTATAATATATATGAACATCTTTGAGGTAGTAAATCTTAGGATGATGCCATGTGACATCATCTCATTGATCCACTAGCTTAAAGGCATTGAACTAGTATGGACATCTCTAGGATAGAAAAATAGTGAGATTATGCCATGTGTCATCATCCCACTGACCTACCATCCTAGAGCATTGATATCATTGATTAGTAAGGCAATCCACTGATACATATAAGACAAAACACAAAAAAATTAGTAAAAAAAGGAAAAATTAGAGTTAAAAAATAGTTTGATTATGTAATTAGAAGATTTAAAAGGCCTGAAAAGAGATCTATTAGGTACATGGTTTCACTAAATGTGCCAAATGTAAACACATAAATCCATAAGAAGTTAGTTCATGTTAGTATGTAAAATAAACATAAAACAATAGCAAATCTAACTTCTTAAACAAGGTCCTCAAATTTGGGCAAGACTTGAAGTAAAAAATAATGAATTAGAAAGCTAAATAAGATGCTTTTACCTTCTATTCGGATGTTCCCTTAAAGCCAACATACATATGTGTTTATGCCTATATTTTAGAGTATGAGGTCTTTATCAACGTCAATACATTGCTTAAGCGACATATCCTCTTCAATACATATGCTTGTTGAAGAATTGAGAAGAAAGGTGAAGCTTGATGAATGAGAGTGTGTTACATCCCGTTTTCCTTTGTCAGGTTTTAGTCTGATGAACTATTGTCCCTTTGACATATGTGTCATTGTGACACATTCATTGGGGTACATGTGCATATATTTGTGTGCAGATTTAGTCTTGATATGCAAATCAAGAAACTAGATATTTGATGTTATGAGTAAATTAATAAAAATAGTATTAATGCTATAGTTAATTTGTCAAAATAATGATTTATTATAATATTAAATTATTTAATTGTATTATAAAATTATTTATTTATGATATTCAATATATTAATTTCATTAATTAAATATGAGTATAAATCCTAATTAAACACTAGGATGAACTCATACTTTAAAAGACTTATTTGGTATTTATCAAGTGGAGTTGATTATTAATTAGCAATGCATGAAATCTTTCAGTGACTTTACTTGGAAAGGTGAAGTTGAGTTACCTTAATACTAACTTGCAAAATCAAGGGAGATAAATTAGAAATTTATCTGATAATTACTTGTGGGACTCATAGTTAACTATTTAGAACAAAGCCTATAGCTTTGGTTTCAAGTGGCATGCAAATAATGGAAAATAGGAGTAAACAGTATTAAGGAAAGGAAAGAGAAGGATTTTAGACACATAAAAGATATATGAGAAAGGAAAGCGGAAGTTGAAAGAAGAAAGAAGGCTTGGGAAGCAAGAAAGGGATATTTTATCTACAATAAAGGGAAAAGTATACCAAGTGGGTACTGTAATTAATTTAAATGGAGTATTTTTGTATTGAAAGATTTTTAGATTATGGATTTAAATATTTTTACATTAGAGAAACTCTGTAAAATTTGAGAGTAAACCTTGTAGAAACTTTTGGGTTATATTTTGGTAGACTCTCCTTAGAAACTAGAATTCTTTCCATATTTAGTAAGTTTTAGGAATTGAATTTTATTAAAAACTATTTTAATTGCTCCACTCCTTTCTGTTATTTTTTTATTAACTCAACTGATGATATTCCTTTTTTCATTATTTTTCTACAATGCTTGGTAACACCATGTCTAGAGTTTGAACCTCGGAAGTAGCTTTTTTCGTTCAACTATATTAGTGTGTTGCCATATCAAGTTATGTTGTTTTCTTTTATTTAACTCAGCGCATGAGTAATGCCACTATTCTTTTATTTAGCTCAGCCCAAAAGCAAGACCATCGCCATTCTTTTATCTCAACTATTTTTAATTTAGTGGAACCATGTTCCACTTAGTCAAGGATTTCAATAGATTTTAAAAGCCTCTGTGTTTTCAATAGACTACAAATAGGCATTTATCTCCATGCCTGACATGACATACATATATGTATATGTACTATGGTCATGTTACTTTATGTTAGGGTTATTATTTCGTGCCTACCTCTAGCATTTAACACTTTTACCATGAAAGTTACTCTCTTTAATGTCGTCACAAGTTTCTTTGGTTGGACAGTGTATATTTGATTTTAAGTTATGGTGAATTGACGAAAAGGGTATTAATAGACCCAAATTAAGTTGGTTAGTGTATTTATATTTATGAATATATAACCAATAGGTATAGATATTAATTAGGTTAAAGAAATTAAAGATAATATAACTTATTTAATATTTAATATTATATTATATTGATTATTATATAATTGAAAATTATATAGTGGATATTAAGTTAATAAATTGTGATCAATCTACGTAATTTATAACAGGGGTTTTCCTTTTAAAAACTTATCATAAATGAAATTTGTTGAGATAAATATAAATTAAATGCCATGGAAACATACAATTTGATTGTCAACATTGTTTTATACTCTGTGATTAAATTATGCAGGTGTAGAGGATTTTATTTCATTTCTTAATATTTAGGGTTTTTAAATAAAATGAAAGATATTATAAGGTTTATGAAGAAATCATCATAATATGTTTAAAAATGATTGATTTATGGTAATACATATTTTTGTGTTATTTTAAAATTATGAAAAATGGGTAATTAGAGCCTTTTCTTAATTTTGTTGGTTTTAGGGGAAACTAGATTTAACCATTTTGAAAAATGTCTAAGAAATCTTTATTTTCTTAATTGTACTTTTCTGTACAAATAATTTAATTATGCATAAAATTATCTATTAAAATTAAGTTAATATAGGCTTTTTTTGTCATATTTGGTTGGCATGGTTTTGTCAAGGTATGCTTAATTATATTAGATATTGCATATATGTGATCATGATCCTTAGATTAGTTTACCCAAATGGTGAGCTTATATTTTGGATTAATGATCTATTATGTATATTATGGGGCCTGCATTGATGATACTACCCAAGAAGTGAGATAATTTCTTGAGCTTGATTAGCATCACCAATGATGGGTATGGATAACCTGATCAAGTGATGTGTTATGAATTTGACTAATCTGAATTTTGTCATATTTGGTTGGCATGGTTTTGTCAAGGTATGCTTAATTATATTAGATATTGCATATATGTGATCATGATCCTTAGATTAGTTTACCCGAATGGTGAGCTTATATTTTGGATTAATGATCTATTATGTATATTATGGGGCCTGCATTGATGATACTACCCAAGAAGTGAGATAATTTCTTGAGCTTGATTAGCATCACCAATGATGGGTATGGATAACCTGATCAAGTGATGTGTTATGAATTTGACTAATCTGAATGATCATATGTTATTTAAAACTTTGGTGAAAGTAATGTTAGGTTAACATTGTGAATTCATATGTATGATTTACATGTTGTGCGATATCATAGTAGAAACATATTTTTATTTATGATACATGTCATGTAGTAAATCTTAAAGCACATGGAGGTACTAACACGTCTCATTCTAGATTCCCACATCATCCTATCTACCTATCCAAGTAGGGAGGACAATTCCTTGATAGGGGATTGTGTGGGGAATTGTTTGTATGTGGTTAGAGTGGTAAAGTGGTCAGAAGATACTCTCCTTCTCCACTGTAGTACATTTCTAGAGACAACACTTGAGGTTATCAAAGATATGTGAGTGGGTAAAACTTGAGCTCCGAAGAGTTAGTTATCTTTATATTCTATACAAGACTAAATGCCTATGAAATTTATAAATGTGATATTATTTTACATGAATAGTCATTATTGTATTGCGAAGCCAACCATAGTTGTGTCACTATGTAGTTAATAAATACTTGTATGTCTAATGTGCATTTAGACATGGTAATTTATACATTTTATGACTGAGACAAACCTACTTTTATGCTAGAGATCGTGAGAAGTTTTTCTATGTACAATTTATTTATTTGTGTACAACCATCTATATGTATATATGTTATGTGATAATGTATGTCTTTGATGTCCTAGCTTATGTGAGTTTTGATGCAAGTTATATTATTTGGAGGCATACTGAGTCTTCTCACTATAGTTAAGGAACATGATACTCCTTACATATTTATGCAATTTTCTAGTAATCGCATATACCTTTAGTAGTTTGGTAGAACTACATCTAGCCCTAATTTTGTGTATATAGGTGACATCACAGATATGTATGGAAGCTCAGAGAGTGAGCGTAGACATAGGAAATTAACCTTGTATGGTATCCTTTAGTATGACATCTGCTATAAATGCTTATGAGAGCAAATAGCCTTTTTTGTAGCACAATACTGTTATGCAAACTTGTCAGTAAGATCAAGTCTATCACATCTTGTAAGAATGAAAACTTGTATGCAGTATATTTCATGAGAAAGTTAACTATGCAAGTGGATAGACATTTCTAGAATAACATAGTGCATCATGAGGTGTACCTAAAGATTATATTCTCTTTATATTTTTATTGATGGTATACTTGGATAGTATAATTTTGATTTGGATTATTATTATGGTTGGGTGTAAGATTATTGTTGGTGTTGAGTTAGATACTCAAACATAAAGACATATGATAGTATGGGATGTCATAGAGTTTTATAGTATGAAAAATACTCAGATGGTACATATTTTATTACATATTTTATTCATTACCTCTTGACACATACCTAAATAAATATATATGTTATGGTTGTTAATGTTTGGGTAGAGTGATCATAAACTATGATATTATGGGATATCATAAGATACTTCAGCTAAGATGTATATACTCAAGTGGTACATATTATAGCTATATGTTTAGACTCTCACCTAAATTTATTGTTCGAATGATTTTTTTGGTTGTTACTTGAGCAATATATTCATAATAGTTAGTAGGACAACATATATGTGTGAGAATAATCTTACAAGTATAAATGAATGATAGGTTCAATTGTTATGTACTATATGTCTTGCTTTGTTTTGTATTCTTAGCTATGTCTAGCATGTAATTTTATATGTAACTAGGAATGTGGATTCCTTCATCATTGCTTATATCTAGGTTTATATGCGATAGTGCTTGGGTAAGAACACAAGCTTGGATTAAGATGTTATGCTAGGGTGTGTCACTTAGCTGTGAGATTAGACTAAAGATTTAGAAGTTCATTTATGTCACAAGTAGTTTGTTCCCTATTTGCTTTAGAGTGTCAATCCCTTCGATGGTGATGTATCATGGAGGAGACGATCACAATTGAAAGGAGAACTACATCAGACCCTGATTCCAAAGAGCGAATATATAGGCTGCCTAAGTTGTGGTGGGGGCATCGGGTCTAGATCCTTAGGCTAGGTTAGGGTTGACTTGATTGCATAACAATCCATGTGAATGGTTTAATTAGTACCAATTCTTAGTATGAGAATTTAGATTGTGCTAATGTCCCTGGTGAGATAGTTAACTTTCTATATTATACATTTTAATTTTATTACTTGCAGTATTAGATTGTTGAAAACTGTTATTACTTGAAGTTATTGATTATATGATGGACTAAAGTATTCCAGTAACTGTGGTTGAATGAATGATCAATATTTAGTTTCAAAAAAAAATTATTACATTTTTTAAGTACAACTAGATGAGTTGTAACATGTGGTATTAAAGCTTAGACTCGAACGCTAGGACCTAATGAGTCCATTAACATTTTTGTATCTTCTATTTGTCAGAAAGGAGAATTTGGAAAAAACATGTGGTACATTGAGTGGGTACCCTAAGAGTATTCGTAACCCCTTAAATTTATTAAAATGTGGGTTTATCGAGTGTCTCATTGGTGATGGATTTATAAGGTGTATGCGTAGGAGAGTGCATATGTTAGTTCTTGAGTTGTGAACAAGAGTTTCCTACCATATTTTTTATTTTTTAATTGAACACTTCGAGTATGACTATATATTTCTTGGTAATTGAATTACATTCACCATTTGAATTTGTATTTGACACTCATGGAGTGCTTCTCATTTAAATATATTTATGCTTTCATTTTGTATCTTGTTTACATAAAAACTAGGAATGGAATTTTCCTTAGTTGATTATAGATGACTTGATTATAAATTCTTGTGTTATGAGTTTGTGGATTAGCATCCTTTATATATATATATATATATATATATATATATATATATATATATATATATATATATATATATATATATATATATATATATATATATATATATAAAGGATGATAATCCACAAACTCATAACACAAGAATTTATAATCAAGTCATCTATAATCAACTAAGGAAAATTCCATTCCTAGTTTTAGAGGTAAGGTGATATGCTCATTCTAATCGTACATCATTTTAAGCTATCGAAAAGGTTCATATTTTCAGGATGTTGATTTAGTTTTTTTAAGTGAAAACTTGTTTCTAAAATTTTGTGTGATCTCATTTCTCTTAAGTTTGTGGGATAGTGTTTCCTACTTATTATTGAGAAAATTTGTAGGATTGGATGGATTGGTGCATCCTTGTGGTTAATATTTTCTTTCCAGTTGAAGAAGTAGGTTATGATTCTACTCATACAATTTGGTGAGTAATGTGGATTTCGGTGTTATCTTTTACCATATGAGTATATGTAGGAAGTTTTGTTTTGAGATATTATTTCTTTACTTTCTACTTGTAACTTTATATAGTTACTATTTTATCTAAAATGTAAACTTGACCACGGGGAGTGGCTAAAAATGGATTTATATTAATTATAGTTGATTATAAATTAGTATGTTATTATTTACAACTAATATTATTCTCTTTTTAAAATATGTTATTTTGAAGAGTAGTACGTGTACCTTTTTGTCGGGAGTAAGTAAGGTGTTATATGTACAAAACATCTTGGTAAGGGTAGAGATAGAATTCTAAACTTGTTGTGTGCTAGTCGTGTAAGCAAGAGACATGGTCTCACTTATAAGGTTGAAGGGAGATATAATCCTTCACCTAAATATGTTATGTTAATTGTGAGATTATTTATATAATAGGTTAAGTTGCAAAATTATGATACTAGTTATGTTTAGCTAGTAGCAACTTAATACAATTTCAAGATGATTGTATAATTTTCTTATATGTATGTTAGTACATATGAAAATCTTATAGCATATAGTAATATTTTTTATGATTTTTTAGTACATATTTGTGTTTCTTTAAGCCTTATGCACATTTTTATTTGGAGATCATCAAGTTATAGAGACCCAAGGGAAGAGTGATGAATTGGGAATGTGAGTTCTAAGTGATAGGACGGTATCTTATTTAGCTTCACATTGATTTAGATTATTGGTATTGAGTTGGATCCAATAGACAAACTTGTCAAATCTAGGATTTGATAGGTGGAATTTGTCAAATTCAGTCGTATGACCATACACATGTATATTGGATGGGTGTTCCATGTGGATGATTATTTCATGATTTTATACATTTTTAATAGTTCATATTCATCATCATACTTGTCTGGAGCAGTGATTGAGTTAGGAAAATATTAACATGTTATACTTATCTGAAGCTACATGAAGTAGTGATAATATTAACTTATACACATTATTCTTGCCAAGTACCCCAAATACTTTTCTCCGATTTGAGAAGTATACTCTCTAGAATAGAGAGATGTGCAGAGGAGATGAAAAGTTTTGTGAAACTCTTCTTGATCAGTTGTTTTTATGATCTCATGTGTATTTGGAAAGTCAATAAGACTTTTTTCAAGTCTTTGAACCTTGAGGTGGTCATGTTAAACCAATTAGCATAAGTGACGTTTGTAAAACTTAATAACATAATAGAAAGTGCCACCGAGTAAGGTCTTACAAGACCGATACTCTATAAATAATATTAAATGAGTGTTTTAAGATGAGTTTTTAAGGTAAAATTTGTAGTTATTTACATGCTATGATAATATATATTATGTTTATATGCTTATAAATTTTGATGTCATTCAAATTTTTTGTGTCATCGAAGCGATGACCAGTTTTAGGGGGGAGGATGTTACATCCAATTTTTCTCTGCTAGGTTTTAGTTCGATGAACTATTATCCCTTTGACATACGTGTCATTATGACACATTGGTTGTGGTACATGTCCTTATATTTATGTGAATATTTAGTCTTGATATGCAAATCAAGAAACTAGATATTTGATTTTATGAGTAAATTAATAAAAATAGTATTAATGCTATAGTTAATTTGTGAAAAAAATGATTTATTATAATCTTAAATTATTTAACTGTATTAGATAATTATTAATTTATGATATTCAATATATTCATTTTGTTAATTAAATATGAGTATAAATCCTAATTAAACACTAGGATGAACTCATACTTTAAAAGACTTATCTAGTATTTATAAAGTAGAATTGATTATTAATTAGCAATGCATGAAATATTTCAATGATTGTACTTGGAAAGTTGAAGTTGAGTTACCTTAATACTAACTTGAAAAATCAAGGGAGATAAATTGTAAATTTATCTGATAATTACTTGTGAGACTCCTAGGTAACTATTTGGAACAAAGCCTACAGCTTTGGTTTCAAGTGGCATGCAAATAATGGAAAATGGGAGTAAACGGTATTAAGGAAGGGAAAGAGAAGGATTTTAGACACATGGAAGATATATGATAAAGAGAATCATAAGTTGAAAGAAAAAATAAGTCTTAGAAAGCAAGAAAGGAAAATTTTATCTGCAACAAAGGAAAAAGCGTACCAGGTGGGTACTATAATTATTTTAAATAGAGTATTTTTGTATTGAATTTTTTTTGGATTATGGATTTAAATATATTTACATAGTATTTTTATATTGGAGAAACTTTGTAAAATCTGAGAGTAGACAATGTAGAAACTTTTGGGTTATATTTTGGTAGTCTCTCCTAAAAAACTAGAATTCTTTCTATATTTAGCAAGTTCTAGGAATTTAATTTTATTAAAAACTATTTTAATTGATCCATTCTTTTCTATTATCATTTTCTTAACTTAACCGATGATATTTCCTTCTTCATTGTCTTTTCAAAAAGCTTTTTAACACCATGTCTGGGGTTTGAACCCCAGAAGTACTCTTTTTTGTTCAACTATATTGGCATGTTGCCATATCAAGTTCTATTTTTTAATTTTCTTTAACTTGGCCCATGAGTAATGCCACTATTCTTTTCTTTATCTCATCCCAAAAGCAAGAGTGCCACCATTCTTTTATCTTAGCTATTTTCTATTCAGTAAAATCACATTCCACTTAGTCAAGGATTTCAACGGATTT
The DNA here is from genome assembly GCA_037957365.1 of Torreya grandis. Classification (NCBI taxonomy): domain Eukaryota; kingdom Viridiplantae; phylum Streptophyta; class Pinopsida; order Cupressales; family Taxaceae; genus Torreya; species Torreya grandis. The sequence goes on along the minus strand of JARHVA010006651.1, from coordinate 448,415 downwards.
TGAGAGCCTTTACATTTTTAGCAGACTATAAATAGGCATTTATCTCCATGCCTAGCATGATATACATATATGTATATGTATCACGGTCATGTTACTTTCTGTTAGGGTTACTATTTCATGTCTAACTCCAACATTTAACACTTTTACCATGAAAGCTACTCTAATGCCATCACAAGTTTCTTTGGTTGGACGGTGTATATTTGATTTCACATTATGGTGAATTGATGGGAAGGGTATTAAGAGACCCAAATTTAGTTGGTTAGTGTATTTATATGTATGAATATATAACCAATAGGTGTAGATATTAATTAGGTTAAAGAAATTAAATATAATATAGCTTATATACTATTAAATATTATATTATATTAATTATTATATAATCAAAAATTACATAGTGGATATTAAGCTAATAAATTGTGATCAATCTACATAATTTATAATAGGGGTTTTCCTTTTAAAAACATATCATAAATGAAATTTGTTGAGATAGATATAAATTAAATGCCATGAAAACATACAATTTGATTGTTGGCATTGTTTTATACTCTGTGATTAAATTATGTAGAGGTAGGCAATTGTATTTCATTTCTTAATATTTAGGGTTTTTATATGAAAAGAAAGATATTATAAGGCTTACGAATAAATCATCAGAATATATTTAAAAATTATTGATTTTTGATAATACATTTTTTTTTGTTATTTTAAAATTATGAAAAATGGGTAATTAAAGCCTTTCTTTAATTTTGTTGGTTTTAAGGGAAATCAGATTTAACCATTTTAAAAAATGTTTGAGAAATCCTTGTTTTTTTAATTGTACTTTTTTGTATAAATAATTAAAAAATGCATAAAATTATCTATTATAATTAATTTAATATAAAATTTTGTTGTCATATTTGGTTGGCATGGTTTTGTCAATGTACACTTAATTATATCAGATATTACATGTATGTGATCATGATCTTTATATTAGTTTACCCAGATGGTGAGCTTATGTTTTGAATTATTTATCTATTATGTATATTATATGGCTTGCATTGATGATAATAGACAAGCAACGAGATGGTTTCTCAATTCTAGTTAGCATCACCAATGATGGGTATGGATAACCCGATCAAGTGATGTGTTATGAATTTGACTGATATGAATGATCATATGTTATTTAAAACTTTGTCTAATTGTCAATTCATATGTATGATTTGCATGTTGTGCAATATCATAGTAAAAACACATTTTTATTTATGATTCATATCATGTAATAAAATCTTACAACACATGGGGGTATTAGCATGTCTCATTCTGGATTCCTGCACCGTCCTATCTACCTATCTGAGTAGGGAGAATAATTAATTGATAGAGGATTGTGTGGGGGATTGTTCATCCATGGTTGGAGTGGTAAAGTGCTTGAAAGATACTCTCCCTCCCCCACTATAGTATATTTTTAGAGACAACACTTGAGGTTATCAGAGATACACGAGCTGGTGCAACTCAAGCTCCGAAGAGTTAGTTATCTTTATATTGTATATAATACTAAACACTTATGAAATTTGTAAATGTGATATTATTTTACATGAACGGTCATTGTTGTATTGTGAGACCAACCATAGATGTGTCCTTATGTAGTTACTAAATACTTATATGTCTAATGTGCATTTAGACATGGTAATTTATCCATTTTGTGACTGAGACAACCTTGCTTATATGCTAGAGACTGTGAGAAGTTTTTCTATGTACAATTTATTTATTTGTGTACAACCATCTAAATGTATATATGTTATGTGATAATATATGTCTTTGACGTCCTAACTTATGTGAGTTTTGATGCAAGTTATATTGTTTGGAGGCCTGCTGAATGTTTTCACTATAGTTAAGGAACATGGTTATCCTTACATGTTTATGTAATTTTCTAATAATCACGTACACCTTTAGTAGTTTATTAGAACTACATCTAGCCCTGATTCTGTGTATGTATGTGACATCATAGATATGTATGGCAGCTCAAGGAGTGAGCACGGGTATAGAAAACTAACCTTGATAGGTATCCCATAGTATGGCGTCTGCTATAAATGCTTGTGAAAGCAAATAGTTTTTTTTTGTAACACAATACTGTTATGTAAACTTGTCAGTAGGATCAAGTCTATCACATCTTGTAAGAATGAAAACTTATATGCGATATATTTTGTGAGAAAGTTAAATATATAAGTGGTTAGACATTTCTAGAATAACATAGTGCATCATGAGGTATACCTAAAGATTATATTCTCTTTGGATTGTTATTGAAGGTATACTTAGATAGTATAATTATGATTTGCCTTATTATTATGGTTGGGTGTAAGATTATTGTTGGTGTTGAGTCGGATACTCAAATAGAAAGACCTATGATACTATGATATGTCATAGAGTTTTACAGTATGAAAAGTACCCAGATGGTACATACTATATTCATTATGTCTTGACCCATACCTAAATAAATATATATGTTATGGTTGTTAATGTTTGGGTAGAGTCATCAGAACTATGATATTATGAGATATCATAGGATACTTCGACTTAGATGTATATACTCAGATGGTACATATTATAGCTATATGTTTGGACTCTCACCTAAATTGATTGTTCTAATGATTTTATTGGTTGTTACTTGAGTAATATATTCATAGCAATTAGCAGGATAACATGTATGTCTGCGTACAATCTTGTGAGTATAAATGAATGATAGGTTTGACTATTATGTACTATACGTCTCACTTTATTTTGTATTCTTAGTTGTGTCTAGCATGCTATTTTTTATGTAACTAGGAATATGGATTCCTTCATCATTGCTTATATCTAGTTTTATATGTGAGAGTGCTTAGGTAAGCACATAATCCTAGATTAGGAAGATGTTGTTAGGTTGTGGAGCTAAAAGCTTCAACCTTTGCAAACTGAGGAACAGATGGTTGCTGAGTTCTACAAGAATCGGCGTCGGCAGTAGGACCGACGTCGGCAGAGTCCAGTGCAGAAGGCCACCGGCGACGGCAGGAAGTCGGCCGACGTCGGCAGAACTAGACAAGCAGGGACCGACGTCGGTCGCCTGTGTGTTCCAGAACTGCTCATTTCACGGACAGTTAGTTAAGTGAACGAGGAGTTTGCATGTTGAGACCAGTTAGAGTCTTGTGCTGCGAGGACAATTGTCTAAATTAAGAGTCTAAGTTATTGTTTGAGTTAGGGATCTATTTATAGACCCATTGGCATGTATTGTATAAGGCATGAGATAGAAAGGAAGAGTTCCTTCTAGTTGTAAGATCTGTGAGTTGCAGGTTGTTGCAAGCTCATTGGGGATCTACATGTAAGTTTGGTCTTTGAATTGCAGGTTGCAGGTTCATGAGAGATCAGCTTGAAGTGCTATAGAGTGCTTGATGTACCGGCAGGGTTATTACTGACTGGTTGGTGAGGTGAACACCAATTCTGTGTGTGAGTTGGTTGTTGGGACCGTTTTTGTGTAGGAGAGTGTGTGTGAGAAGAATTATTGAACACTTGAGGTGTGGCAAATCTCTGTAAGGTGAAAGAGTGTGGCGGCTCTTTGTTGTATTCTTTTCTGTTAGTGTTAATACAAGATTGTGTATTGTCTCTCATATTCTGTGCTATTGGTGAATTCTAGTTACTTGTGTTTCTGGTTATTTCCGCATATTCAATTGCTTATATTTGGTAATCATACTGTGCTCTTTCTGAGGAGCAAGATCCCAACTAGTGGCATCAGAGCATGTTTGTTGTTCTAGATTCCTGACAACTGGTATCAGAGCCAGGTTGTAGGTTCTTAAGCTTGATACCAACAATTGGTATCAGAGCTTTTGGTTGGGATACTAACAGATTGGTGTAGATCTGGGTAGTGTGTTTTGATTACAGGTTACTCACAGGGTTTCTGTTTGAGTGGGAGTTGAGCAATGACAGAAAGCAGTCAACTACGAATGGAGAAGTTCAATGGCAAGAACTACCAATTATGGAGGATGCAGATTGAGGACTATCTGTATCAGAAAGATTTGTACTTACCGTTGGGTGGGGTTGCTAGCAAACCCTTGGATATGAAAGATGAAGAATGGGAGGTTCTTGATCGGAAGGCTCTGGGATATGTTAGATTGAGTCTTGCATCATCTGTGATTTCCAGCTTATCACAGTGTAAGACAACGGTGGAGTTGATGGAATCTTTGGCAAATTTATATGAAAAACCCTCAGCTTCGAATAAGGTATTTCTTATGAAGCGTTTATTTGATTTGCAAATGTTGGAAGGTGGATCTGTTCATAGCCATCTTAGTGATTTCCATGGTTTAGTAAACCAGTTAAGTTCAGTCAATATTGTATTTGATAATGAAATAAGAGCTCTCTTAATCTTGTGTTCATTACCTGAAAGTTGGGAAGGTTTGGTAATGGCAGTTTCTAATATTGTGTCTCCTTCAAAAGTCTTAAAAGTGGATGATATTGTGAGTGTAATCTTGAACGAAGAGATACGCAGGAAAAGCACAGGTGAATCATCTGGAGATGCTTTGAGTGTTGAAGGAAGAGGAAGGCCAAGAGAGAAGATAGAGCGTGGGAGATCAAGGTCAAAGACGGGCAAGAGATCCAAGTCCAGGTATGGCAGAATAACCTACTGGAAATGTGGAAAGCAAAGGCACTTAAAGAGAGATTGCAGATCGGGTACAGATCAGCATGAAGAACATGAAGAAGAAGCAGATGTTGCAGGTTACATTGCACAGGATGCTCTGGTATGTTCTTTGGATAAAGTAGAATCTTGGGTATTAGATTCTGGTGCCTCTTTTCATGCATCCCCACATAGGGAATTTTTTCATGAGTATGTCCAGGGAGATTTTGGAGAAATTTGTGTAGGGGATGGTAAGTCTTGTCAGATTGTTGGCAAAGGCAAAGTGAAGCTGAAACTGCAGACAGGTAACACATGGGTGTTAAAGGAGGTCATGCACGTCCCAGTTCTGAAGTGGAATCTGATTTCTGTTAGAAGTTTGGGTGAAGAGGGTTGCACAGTAACTCTCACAGCGGACTCTTGGAAGGTTACCAAGGGTACACTTGTTGTAGCTAGAGGTAAGAAAGTAGGTACGCTTTATCTATCTACTTGTTTTACTGATTCTTCTTCTGGGTTATCTACTTCAGCTGTAGATTCAGAGATGTGGCTTGATAGGCTTGGTCACATAGATAAGAAGGAGATGCTGGTTCTTGAGTCAAATGATATGCTTTCAAATTTGGAAGGCATGGATCGTGATTTCTGTATGCAGAAGAAGAAGGTGAGGTTTCTTGAGGAATCCGATGTTAGTGACAAGAACAGGAAAGCCTTGGTTTTCAAGGAGAAAGTGACAGACAGAGTTCAGCACAAGATGCAGATGAATTCTAAGCAGAGCAAGGGTGATTTGGACAAGGGTTTGATCCAAAAGGAGCTCGCGGGAAAAAGTCAGGTCTCACAAGAAAAACACAGAGACCGACGTCGGCAGGAAAACTGGCGTCGGTGTCCAGACAGGGACCGATGTCGGCTATGTGCAGCCCGACGTCGGTGACTCGGGGCAGACAGAGACCGGCGTCGGCCAGGGGAAACCGACGTCGGCGGAGAGGCAGTCGCAGGAAACCGACATCGGTCAGCTGTAGACTGAGATGTGACCGGCATCGGTCACTGAGACGAATTTTGGGTGGACAGCAAGCTGTCATGGAGTCTCAAGCGCCCATATTGAGGACTGAAGGTGTAAGTAAGTTCTTAAATTTGTCATTTCCCTTCTTTACACTACTTGTTGCTCATTTATGGCATAGGACCAGGAAGTTATTGAAGAAGCAGAACAGGTAGATCCAGGAAACAGTGGGAGCTAGGCATGGATGAGGATGTGATTCCTTGGAGGAGAACCAAACAGGTGTTTTGGGTAGTGTTGCCAGCTGGAAGTAAGCACTGAGAGACGAATGGATGTTAAGGATGAAGAAGAGCGGAAATGGATACGTGAGATGGAAGATCAGGGTATTTGATCTTGTATTAGCTGCAAAGCAATGGAGGTTTGTTCATTGTGTTTCTCTTTACCAGGTTGGATAGTATTAGCTACACTATCCTATTTTCTGTATGATGTGCTTGTTGCAGGGTTACATATACAGGTATTCCTGAACTAAAGGTAAAGCTAGTTCAGGTGTTTGTCATGGAGAATCTGGGAGCAGCAAGATTCTTTGGCAAGAGTGTGTTCTAGAGACATGGAAGGTCATGTGTTGACTTTGTTTCAGGATGATTGTGTGAAACCGGTCAGCACGCCGATGGTTAGACAGTTCATAGAACAGGTGTCTTGATTCACATAATGAGGTTGAGTGCATGGTATGTACTAAACTTGAGTTTTCCCAAACAGTGGGAGTTGTCACAAGTTAGGAGTCAATCCGGGAGAGAACCATTGGAGGTCAGTTCAGTGGATTCTTACAGGGACTAGTAGCAGGTGCACTTGCTATGCAAGTTCAGGTTTATTTCTACATGGTTGTAGATGCGGATGTGGTAGGTAATTTGGATGACAGGTTTTGCACCACAGATTTTGTGGTGGTTGGTCTTCAAGGGTGATTTTGAAGATGGATACATAGCCAAGGTAACAAACTAGATGGTGTACAGGTACAGGTACAGGTTGCAGCTGTTTATCTCCAAGTGGGAGATTGTTAGGTTGTGGAGCTAAAAGCTTCAACCTTTGCAAACTGAGGAACAGATGGTTGCTGAGTTCTACAGGAACCGGCGTCGGCAGTAGGACCGACGTCGACAGAGTCCAGTGCAGAAGGCCACCGGCGACGGCAGGAAGTCGGTCGACGTCGGCAGAACCAGACAAGCAGGGACCGACGTCGGTCGCCTGTGTGTTCCAGAACTGCTCGTTTCACGGACAGTTAGTTAAGTGAACGAGGAGTTTGCATGTTGAGACCAGTTAGAGTCTTGTGCTGCGAGGACAATTGTCTAAATTAAGAGTCTAAGTTATTGTTTGAGTTAGGGATCTATTTATAGACCCATTGGCATGTATTGTATAAGGCATGAGATAGAAAGGAAGAGTTCCTTCTAGTTGTAAGATCTGTGAGTTGCAGGTTGTTGCAAGCTCATTGGGGATCTACATGTAAGTTTGGTCTTTGAATTGCAGGTTGCAGGTTCATGAGAGATCAGCTTGAAGTGCTATAGAGTGCTTGATGTACCGGCAGGGTTATTACTGACTGGTTGGTGAGGTGAACACCAATTCTGTGTGTGAGTTGGTTGTTGGGACCGTTTTTGTGTAGGAGAGTGTGTGTGAGAAGAATTACTGAACACTTGAGGTGTGGCGAATCTCTGTAAGGTGAAAGAGTGTGGCGGCTCTTTGTTGTATTCTTTTTTGTTAGTGTTAATACAAGATTGTGTATTGTCTCTCATATTCTGTGCTATTGGTGAATTCTAGTTACTTGTGTTTCTGGTTATTTCTGCATATTCAATTGCTTATATTTGGTAATCATACTGTGCTCTTTCTGAGGAGCAAGATCCCAACTAGTGGCATCAGAGCATGTTTGTTGTTCTAGATTCCTGACAGATGTTATGCTAGAGTGTGTCACTTAGCTTTGGTATTAGACCAAAGCTTTAGAATCTCATCTATGTCATAAATAATTTATTCCCTATTTGTCTTAGAGTGTCAATCCCTTCGATGGTGACATCCCATGGAGGAGACCATCACAATTGAAAGAAGAACTACATCAAACCCTGATTTTGAGGAGCAAATATGTAGGCTGCCCAAATTATGGTGGGGGCATTAGGTCTAGATCCTTAGACTAGGTTAAGGTTAACTTGATTGCATAGCAATCGATGTAAATGGTTAAATTAGTACCAATTCTTAGTATGGAAATTCAGATTGTGCTAATGTCCCTAGTGAGATAGTTAACTTTCTGTATTATACATTTTAATTCTATTGCTTGCAGTATTGGAATGTTGAAAATTGTTACTACTTGAAGTTATTTATTATATGATAGACTGAAGTATTTTAGAAAATATGGTTGAATGAATGATCAATTTTAGTTTAAAAAAAAATATTACATTTTCTAAGTAAAACAAGGCGAATTGTAACAGAGTGACTCTCCAAAAAGATAACACTTTGTTGTGTTTCAAGGCTTGAAAATAATGGTAAATGGCCCTTGTATTTATAGGTTTTCTAGATTTATCATGGCCTTTGGATCAAGATCAAGATGAGTGGTCACAATTCCATTCATTTTTGGATGCAAAATCATTTAATATTTTGGAAAGAGGTTACCTTAATAAGGCATGGCTTGCCTTAATCTTGATATTTATTTCAATTAATGCTTAGTGATTGCCAACATTCACAATGATGTCATCATTCCTAATATTTATTGATGATGTCATGATGATATCATCATTTGGCCACTTACCATAATTAAAGGAATAATTCAATTAATGAATTAGGAAAAATAGGTAATTCCAAAAGCTATGGAATTTACAAATAGAATAATATTAGGTTAATTAAAATAGGTTAATTAACTTAATGAAAAGTGGTATGAATTTTAAAAGTCAAAGAATCATTTGACATAATTGATCTCAAAACATCTCATACATAATAACAATTTGACTCAGGATGAATTAAGTGAAGTTGACAGTTGCATATAGTGCATTTTTCTAATCAACGATGGCCCGATACATTTCAAAAAATGCACATCAATTATGCATAATAATTTGAGTGTTTAAGTGATTCATGTGTTATTGATAGAAATAGTTCTAATTGCACTTTTGACATGAGAGTGGTGAGAATTGAGTGTCTACAAGTAGATATCATATCATATCATTTTTATACACATAGTTTTCATGCATCTTTGACTGTGACACATGCATACCACAACCACATGATATATATACATACAAATAGTGGACCTCTCCTCTACTTGCATCATATAATACATTGGGGTCATCTGCTTCATTGATCATGATTGATATAGGTTACATATCTTTTATGATCATTTTTACATTATCATGTTTGAGCTTATATTGCTTGTGGAACATTTGAAGATGTTCCTTGCTTGTTGGCCCCAATGCCATTAAATGTTGTTTAGACATTTGAATATGTCATTTTATGTTGATTGGTCATTTGAATGTCATTGCATTTCAATTGTGTGATATTCGAACATGCCCCTTGTATGAGGTCTCATTAGATCATTCTTTTTACATTAAATTGAGTGCTCTTGTGTGTGTGTGTTTGATTATTTTTTGAGCTTGTATTGTTACTATCTAGATGTTGTCATGATACATATCATACATCTTAGGGATTAATGTGATCACATATTACATGTTTCATCAATATATATACTTAGCCATGTTACTCATATATGTTACATGATTCATATGTAAATTATATAGTTACCTTATCCTCTTGAGGTAAGGTACCTACCATATTCTATTTCCCTCACCTCAAAATGGGGAATATCATTGGGGGCATGTCATAAAAACATGACCTCCACAATTACATAATTTACATATTTTAGTGGGGGCATGTTATAAAGACATGACCTTCACACTTACTCAGTTCTCATTATCTTCAAATTTTAGTGGGGGTAGGTCACAAACACATGACTTCCACACTTACACAATATCCAATACAATTACATGATTTATATATACACTTGGGTCAGAATCCCATATATTGCACTGATTTTGCATATATTTGAAACATAAGTTTTTATATTTATGACATATATACTTTAGTTTGAGACACATTAGAGGGGCATATGCCATACTAGTGCACAACAAATTACAAATTTATCAATTATATTTCCATATTACGATATCCAGGAAGTACCAATTACACCAAAAAGTATTGTTATCAAGCTTTTTTTATATGCAACAGTTGGTTTTATTTATAGGTGGAATTGATTAAATCATTCAACCACACCAAATTTATAGGTTGGGTTGATTAAATAAAAAAACCTCACCATATTTATAGGATGAGTTGATTAAATCATCCACCCTCACAAAATTATAAATTCACACTTTAATTATGAGATTGAGATTTAGTGATCTTAATGGCCATGTCACAACCCATCCTTACACTATATTGGAGGAATATTACATTCCAATCTCCCTCTTAAAATATCTAAGGTTTATGTCTGAAGCTCTTTCAACTCCAATGTTTCATACTGAAGCATCTTTACCAAATCAAAGTACAAAGGGGCAACATGGTTGCATCAACACACATGTACTCCTTCCTTGTTCTCTTTCTTTTAAAAAATTTGAATTCTTTGAAAATTTAGATTATATGCATTGATTTATATTATAAAATGATCTTAGTTACATGTCATACACTAACAAAACACTCAACTTGGGCTCAAGTAAAGGCAAGGTATGTTGTACACACCCAGGTGCACATTTATCTTTAAACCTATTAATTTCATACTTATGAATTACTATTTTAAATGGGGGGAGGAGGATTATAGATATTAAAATTGAATATTCATAACATCATAGTCTTGTACATTTAAAAAATATCAATTAGATCTCTACCTTTTAGTTTTAGATCTTCTCATTGTCAAAAGGCTCGTATTTTTATCTTAGTATGCCTAAATGATTGTATTACAGTTCGACCCTTATAATTATGATGATCCAAACCACATGTACACTAAAAAAATCTTAAAACTTGATATATATTATTCACTATCAGTTAAAATCCATATTTATTTTATAACTTTTTGGACACTACCAACCACATAGAGACACTAACATTGGCACTAGTGTCTAGATCTTTATTTAGTATCTATTACTCAAAAGTCATCCAAATTTAAAACTATTTGAAACCTATGGGTTAGCCTATTTGTATTATTAAAACCTACAGTGAGATATTTTTAGAAGGCATTGTATAAATATAAGTCTAAGCCTTAGATAATTAGTCATTTAGCAAATACCAAGCAAACACCTACCAAGGCTTATTAAATTAGTTTCAAAAATGGGTTACTCTACCCTATTCATTACTATTTATTTATCAGTCATAGGAGCAATTGTACAAAAGGTCTAAAGCATCTAAATAACTATCCATGACCAGTATTTATCAAGTTACAAGCTAGATCACTGCATACATCTACACATAGCAGATTACACCATTGTTCACACACACTCCCACACATATGGGATAACTACACAAGTTTGAAACCCTATTTTGAGTATTTAATATGTAGGCAACACTCATTGATAGGGTGGTCTTTGAGGTTAGCTCAACACTGTGAGGCCATTAACCCATTTTTGGTAAAACTCATTCTAAGGGTGAAAAATAGTGAAGAACTAGGGTTTGATCAATAAAAAGAGAGATAACATTTATGGTGTATATGAAGACATAATTAGAAAGGAAATATACAATCTAGAATAATAAATTTGGTCACATCATAATCGATCACATATTCTATACATGATAGGAGTGTTGCATCACATACAATAATGTTGACGACAATGTCCCAAAGTTGATGATAGTGTCCGTGGACCTAGAAACACCATTTATAGAATATAAAGACTATCTCAAAATCCTTATCATGCACACTTATAGTTATGTCCAACCCATGTTTTCTTGCACACAGTAAACCCATCTAAGTATCATTTCTCTTTAGTATTGTAATCAATTGAACATCTTTCAAATTTGGTACTTTCTATATTTAGCATATCTCAGTTTTATAATTTAGAATATTTATTTGAGTTTAAAATTAATTGACTTGTTATATATTAGTTTATCACCCTTGTGCTTAAGTTATTTATATGTTCTTAACCTTATCCCCACCTAAATTTAGGGTTAAACATAGACCAATTATAAAAGATGCAGAGTGACATTGATTTATTATACACTTAACATTTATTTTAGTAAACCACCCTCCTTGCCTTTTAGTTGCACACCTTATTTTCAATCTAAGGTTTCATATTTGCATATTGTTGGGAATGTGTATGTGTTATAACATGTATTGCCTTTCAGTTGCACACCTTATTTGTAATTCATATTTTCATATTGTTAGGAGCACGTAAACATTATAGTGTGTACATGTTCCTAACATGTACACGATTTTATAATGTGTAGTTTAAAAAACATACCTATAGGCTTAGAAATAGCTTGGATTCTAAAACTTAAGGTTTAGATTTGGAAACACAACTGAATCCATGTTTTTTTATTAAAGATAATAAAATCTAGCTTTCTGTTATCGTAAACACTATGAATTTCATCGAGACATTTCGTAAAACTATTATTACAATGTTGAGTACACTCTCTTCTTTCCAAATATATAAATTTTAAATTTTTTTGATTGCGTTCAAGTTTCTATCTATGTTGATTTTTAAGTATATATTTTTTAGGCTATTATATGCTGTAACCACACACACACATATAAAAATCAACATAGATGGAAACCTTAAAGTAGTCAAAAAGCACACTTTACTCTTTCCGAATATATGATTTATTTTTACTATTTTAAGGTTTCCATCTATCAACATAGATGGAAATCTTAAAGTAGTAAAAAAGCACACTCTCCACTTTCCAAATATATGATTTTAATTTTTTTTACTACGTTAAGGTTTCCATCTATGTTGATTTTAAAGTATGTCTTTTTTAAGCTATATATATATATATATATATATATATATATATATATATATATATATTTCATTCATCCAAATACAAAAAATATTATATGGTCACGAACTAGGCTTAATTTTATATACATTTAAAATTATATATACACACATACATACATACATACATATATATATATATATATATATATATATATATATATATATATATATATATATATATATATATATATATTTGAGGTAGTTAGGGGGAGTATGGGAAACATGATTGACTATATATTTTTTATCAGTTTTCACAGTTTATTTACATGTAAAATCAATAAAATAATAAATATTAGTTATATATGTCACAAACTAAATGAACTTATTTAAATTTTTACTAGAGTTTAAAATAATAATAAATGACATTTAAAAATAAGGGGTTACACGGTCGGCTATCTACTCTATTTTTTCTGAAAAAACAAGAGTTCTTCTTCAAATTTTAGATGTTTGATTTACTTATACTTGACTATTTTTTTAAAAAAATAGTAATTTAGAAACTAGACTTGAAATGATACTATTCATGTTCTTATATCATCTTCAAATTTCAAGTGTATCCATCTTAAATAATCTATAAAAATTCAGATTTCTCTTTCTTTAGAAAAATGTCCACTTAAGACCCTTTTTTAGCCCATCAAATATCTGCACTTACACAAATCCAAATGGACTTCCTCAAAAAGATATCATGTATCTTTTTAATATATTCATATTTAATTATTTTCCATCTCATCTGTATGTGTGTCCTTTGTCTTACATTGACACTTTTACTTTGATGCAGAACCTACTCTTATGTAGTAACTTTATTTTGCATACTTCTTGAAACTCTTTCTCAAATTTGATTTTATGCACTCTTGTGGACCTTATTCATTACCATGCATAATTAAAAATACTTGTGCATTCTTGTGCATACTCTATAAAATACTACCCTTACCCTACATAAATACTAAAGTTAGTCAAAACCTTTATAATACTTATAGATCTCCACCTCCAAGGCTAACATATTTTCTTATTTGGTTTTATTATTCTCTCTTTATTATTTTACATTTGTTTTCCATAGTTGTCTAGACACATTGTCATTGAGATGGTAAGTAGCTATGTCAATTAACCTTAAATAATCTATGTTTGTTCTATGTTCATGTATATTATATTTATGGTTGTGATTTAGTTGATTAACTCATTTTCAACAAATTATATTTAGCCTTGAATATTATATTTTATTTTTTAAATAATTACAAGTTTTTTTAAGAGTCCATGAAATATCCAATTAATTTACATCTCCATAGTGATTTTTCTAAAGATTAGCTAATAGAACTATGCATGCCATCTAGGATTAACTTAAATATTATAAATTTTTTTAGGGGTTCATTCTCAAAATTATCTGTGATACAATTTTTTGAGGAAATGAGTAACCATTTTTCAAGTTTTCTTGAAAAGGCATATTGAGGGGTAAATGTTCTTGAAGAGTGCGGTAACTTTGTATTTGGAGTTGAATTTCAATCATCATATTTTTAGAATAGAAAACTAAAATTACACTTGTCCGTCTTTAATGCTTGTAAATATTACAAATATTTTTTTTATGGCCATACTCATTGCAACCTTAGTAGTAGGTTCCCATGCTTGCTTGATCTAAGAGATCAAATAAAGTTGTTGAAGAGTGATCTCCTTAACTTTCCCAATAAATATGTGGGAAGATTGGTATGTAATCTCTTACAAAAATGATTGTATGTAGGTATATTAAATATTACAAATTATTTTATTTTTTGTCATTGTTGATTGATCACTGTTTTCAAAATCTGAGACCTTGAATCTATAAGTTATTGCCTTAGGCAACCAAAGACCACAACCCTATAATGAGGTTTAGAGGAGGAAGGCATCTTAGAAGGATATCCCAACCCCTCCATAGGGAGGAAATATCTCTTATATCATTAGTTAACCCTTGTCCATAACAAATCTAAGAGAGAGACAAAACACAAGAAGAAAATGGGGAAAAATAACAGAAAAGAATATATTTATTATAACACAAAAATCGCCTTAGGTTCAAGCACAAAGAATAAATAAAAAGAATATAGAAGATGGTTTCTAAATCATAAATATTCATGGAGTTTTTCCTCCTTGACATACAGGTAATGTCCATTGACATCTGCTTAGGCTTGTCGATGGACTAGGCAATATCTTGGTGGTGTTGGACAAGGAATTATTGTAGCGATATTCTACTTGTTTCCATACACTTCTTAGGTATTTGGGTTTGGTTTTTACTTTCTTACTTTTAATTCTTCTCCTTCTTTTCTCTTTGAATCTCCCATATAAATGACATCCTCCTCTCATATCTTTCAAAACCTTATTCATTTGATAGACCTCACATGTTCACATAAATACAAATTGTAAAATATACATTACTACCCAATATATTTCACATTAACTTCCCTCTAATAAATTTTATATAAATAATATTATTTTACATTTGATAAAAATTTAAATATAAAAAAAATTAACAAGACAAAAATGACATAAAAAAGAATGGACAATATCATCTACAAAATCATTTAAACATATAAAACCACCTATTACTCTTTATTTCAATCAAATACTTCAATTCCAACCTAATTTTATAGAATTAAAGTAAGCCCCCAATGGGAGTGTGGTACAAAATAATGGAATGGAAAGAAAATGTTGGGGTGTTTTTAAAACAACAACAAAATAATCCCTTTTAAAATCCTAGTATAAAATTTATCAACATTTTTTACTTCACCATGCTTAATCAGAGTATAAAATTATTGTAATCCATATGGAAATTGACTTCCACAGCTTAATGCGGGGTCCACGTGGCAGACTCCCATGATGCAAAAACAATTTTCTTCCTGCCCCTCGTCGCATCTTTGCTTGTGGATTTTATTTTATTCGATCTTTTTAGACTTATTCGATGGAGACTTGTGGTATCACCGTAATTTCCCTTTTTAAACTTGTAATACAAACCATCCTCAAAACTATTACTTTAATGCATACAAATTATTACTTTGGGTTGTGGAGAATCAACATCTGTTGAGGAATGTCTACATTACATTCCACAAATGGAAAGATTTAAAAAAAAAAAAAAAAAGCGGGTGGAATAGAATAGAATAGAATGAATGTTTCATTTGAATGGAGTAAAATGATTAATAAATATAAACAAACGACGATGGGCCACCTCTCTTAATTTGTCCCTCTCTCATCTTGGATTCTTCTCACCTTACTATCCAAAATTTGGAAGGTTGAACTACTGTCTCATTATTTTATTTTATTTAATGAAAACAATTCAAATTAGAATTATTAAAATTAATGAATTAAGCCTTTTTGCAATCCATGATATTAAAATAAGTTTTTTAAAAAAATGTGTGAATATATTTTTTTTAAATATTTATAATAATAAAATATTCATATAATTTTTTCAATTTCTTTTAAAATATTATTAAAATTGTAAATATCACACTTAATAAGTGGTATCGTTATTAAGAATATATGAATTTATTAATGAGAATTATTGAAATTATAAATAATAATAGTTAATATGTAAATTTTGGACACATGTATGAGTAGATAAAATTGCATTAATTAAAATAATATTTTTTAATAAATTAAATGTAATATTGTACATGCTTTAAATGTATTGAAAGTTAATGGTAGTATTATACTTTTTCTTTACTAATCAATAGTTAAACCATAATCTTCATACATATTAATTATTTAATATTAAATAGTAAATTTTTAAAAAATATTTAATATTTTTAATTTATCAATCAAATGTCATTAATTAAAAAAATATATCTATTTAAAAAAGTGGGTAAAGGTTTTTATCATAAAAATTGTAAATTTTTAATAGAAAAATAAAATAAAATAAAATAATTTACTAGTTGAATATTCACAATAAATAGAATTGGTATCATGTAATAGAAAAGTTACAATTTGATCTATAATTATTATCGATGTTTCAATAATAATTATGAATTAAATCACAACTTTTTCATGTACTGATATATATGTGTGTGTGTGTGTGTGTGTGTGTGTGTGTGTGTGTGTATGTATATGTATATGTATGTATGTATGTATGTATGTATGTATGCATGTATGTATGTATAACCATTGTAATTTATTATTAAATAAAAACTAAATAGTAAAAATATAAGTATAAAAGTCATAGGGAGATGACAACAACCCATATACAATAGTAATAGGAGTATAAGTTGTAGAATGCTTAATTCCATGATATTTGACCCATTTAATCATTCACATTGAAGTATTAATGAGCTATGTAAATTTTAAGCCGGCTAATGCATTTAAAAAGTGAAGAATCATACTTCTATGTTTGTAACAAGAAATCCCAAACAATAATAATAATAATAATAATAATAATAATAATAATAATAATAATAATAATAATAATAATAATAAAAAAAAAACAAGGATAAGAGAGAAAACTAGAAAATAAAGAGAAAATTAGAGAAGAAAGATAAAGTTAAAATAAAATAAAAGTAAATGAGTTCAAAATATAAGAAATACATATACATACAAATTTAATATAAATTGATAATCAACAAATACACATTTTATAAGTAAAAAATTTAGATTGTAAGCTAGTTAAAACTCCAAAAATAAAATTTAATCTAAATTAAACTTAACTTCAAAAATAAAATAATAAATGAAAGAAAGAAAGTAATAATTAAATAATATTTAGGAATGCAAAGCATTCATCACCTTCTCCATTTTGATGAAATAAAGATTTGCTCTTGAATGTTAAATGTGGATGTTCAACTTCTTTCCAAGGCAAAGAGAATTGGACAACAATTTGGGGATGCAAATGATTTGGATGGTTTTGATTTGTAATGGAAATTCAATAGCATTTTGTTAGCTTAAAGGTATGGTTGAAAGTGATGGACTGCACGTCAATTTATAGGTTTACGAGAGGTTAATCGGATGGTTGAGAATTACTTGAATTTGTTGAATTATTGAAATGGTCAATGATGAGAAATTAGTCCTCATCTATGAGGATGATGATCAATTCCATCAATTGAGAAGAAATGAGAGTTGGTTGAATGAGCCCGTAAGAACATGCCAATTTAGTTCGCTGAGTCATTTAGGAGGTTGAAATGTTTTAAGATGACTTATAAAGTAATTGAAGTAGTTGAGGGATTAGTTGGATGAGTCACCACATAGTTGAAACAAATGTGAAAAATGTCTGGGTGAAATAAAAAAACTGAAATTTTAATTAATTTTAGAAAAAAAAATGTATATATGATTATAATTAATTAATTAAAAAATAATAAATTATTTAAAATTTAAAATTAAACGATATTAATTTAAATTTGAATTAAAAATAGTGACAAATTAACATGTCAAAATGAATTTCAACACTAAATAATAAAATTTAAATTTCTATATATATATATAGCTACCTTGAAAACAATACAATTTAACAATTAAGATTATCTAAAATCAAGATTATTTAAAAATAAAGGCAAGCCACTAAAATGATGGAATCCACTATATGAGAAGAAAATGTAAGCGAAGCATGACACGCCAAACATGATTGGATTCGACAACTTAAGAAGCCTTTTACTAATTCTGTCCTAACTTTATCGACCAAAACCTTCACACCGCTACGAGTTGGTGTTTGTGTTCGTTGCCAAACCTCTTTTCGCTTGTAATAATAATAATTATTATTATTATTGTTGTGCGAAATATTTAAGTGCAAGTACTTGAGCTACTTTTATAATTATAATTATAATTATAATGAGAAGAAGTTTCTATAATTTGTTCCTTCCTAACATGAATGATCATCGTAATTATTATAATTGAAAATCGTTGTTTTGTGATCGAAATTACATTTAATATTAATTGTAAATGGGATCGATCATAAGAAAATGGACGCTTTAGAGATCGAAATTAGAAGTGAAAAAAAGTGTGTTTATCATAAATAATGTTTGTCTTTGGTTTGTATGGATCGGAAGAAGATATATATTTTGTGTATAAGATGATAATAAGATAAAATTTACACATCAAATTATTATACATTCAAAAAAAAAATAAAGAACAATTTAATTTAATATATATAAATGATATCTGAAATTTAAAAAGTAAGTTAGAAATTAATAATGATTGTTAATTTCTATTTTAAATTCAATATAGAATTTTAGATAGAGTTTTAAAAGAAGAAATGACAATATATCTTCACTTACTAATTAATTAAGATTTCTTATTTACTAATTTGAATGTGTTATTATAAATGTAGTATGTGATTGTTCAAAGTGAAATCTCTAATGTAAGGGAATTTCAACAATGTAAAGGTAAAATGTAAATGAATTTGATCTCAAGAGAATACACAATATGATAATTCGATAGCAGTTTGATAGCTCAACAATGAATGTAATTCGATAACAATTTGGGATTATCTTCACAATGGAGGAAGACTTGTTAAGTTATAGATATTCATATGACAAAATGGACAAAAAGGATAAATAGATTTATTTGATATCTTGACTTTAGACGGTTAGATTTGATTTCTCATTCAAATGAGAAACACTAATTCCTCAAGTGGTTGAAAAATGTGAGGAAGTTAATTGGGTTGAGTCAATCAAATGAATTAATGAAATTGGTTGCATGTTTGTAGAATAGTTGAAAGATCTCATGAATTAGTTGAGGTAGTTGAATGAATCACCAAGTTTGTTTAATGCTTCAACGAGTTGGTTGGTAATTCAACATTTGGTTACACGAATTGGGGAAAATGGTTGGATGACTCAACATTTTGGTTAAGAGAATTGAAAAAGTGCTTTATGACTTAGAATTTAAAATTTTAATTAGTTTTATTTATATATTTGTAGAATTATATGTACATGATTAATTTAGAAATAGATTAGTTAATTAATATTGATTAATCAACTATTTAGAAATGTGTGGCTGGGAGGGGGAGTAGTAGGGGAATAACGGTTTTAGCGTACTAGGATAAAAATCTATATTTTTTGATGATGGCTTAGTAAAAAATAATGTTTGTGTTGATATTTAGCAAATTTAATCAACATATACTAATGTGACATAATTTTATGTGTCTACATTTGCCCCTCTTTGAAAGGGTGTTATGGCTAGAAGAAACAACACCTTTCAAAACATAAAATAGAGATAGATGCAAAAAGATGCCCCGAGTGGCTTAAACAAGTGAGTTAAATGATGATGTAATGAGTTAGTTAGGGATGATACCCCATTAAGAGGGCATGTAGGGATGAAAGAAATGAATGGGCTCTTGAAATGAGAGGAAGGGAACAAGATAGAAGAATCAAGGGGTGGGTGATGAATGTAGAGAGGTTGGGATGACTGAATAGGAGGATGATGATGAGTATGGATATAGATGATGGTATGGATGTTATGGATAAATGATATTAACTCGTGGATGAGATTAACCCACTTGAGTTAATTCTTGCATAATTTGATTAGATTTGTTGATGGATTGATTTCCCCAAAGAATGATATATGCAAGGAACAAAGTTAAAATGATATATCCTCAGATAAGTTCCACACTTTGATTTGTCCCAAGCAACGATATATGTAAGAAGGTAGATTTAAGAATGATATATCCTGTTGAAAAGCTACGAAGTTGGATTGGATGAATGGATTTATTTAGTTGATAGATACGCAAACATAACTCAAGAAGTTAATTTACTACATAGAGTAATGATGATTGATCATGTGATTTGATATCATAGATTTGATAGGTTGTGTGATCGTAAGAATTTGAGAATAGAGAGGAGGTTAGTCTTGTGTTAGTTCATAAAATAATGAAATCAACATGCTAACATGCTAACATCTCTAAGCCTAGATTTTAGGAGGAACATCTTGGACAAAATACAATTGAAAACCCAACTAAAATGCAAAGAACAATAATCTTTACCTTCCTTGAGAGTGCTAAGTGATTTGTTTGTGGCTTGCTTGGTTTATGCTCAAAGAGTCTTTGGCAATGGAGTATTCTTTGCTCCTTCTCTCCTTAGCACCATTGTTGGCTTGCTGGATGTGGCTTATGCTTGTGATGGCTTGGCTCAATGTTTTGGAATTATAACACTATTGTCATGAGTCTTATGCAAAAAATTGCATTATAACTCTACAATAGCCAAACTCCTAAATGAAGAGGCAAAGGCTTATACTTATAGGCTTAAGAATTAACCCCAACACAAGGTGAGTTAAAAGTGTAGTTTAAACATGGAATGGGTTCAAACCTAGCCTAAGTGAGCTAATTAAACCTGATAGAGTTAAAAGATGTCAAGAATTAATGATTTGAAATGAATAGGCATGGATAAGATATTTTGTGAAGACTTGACAACTCATAAAAGGTAATCATGAGAAGCTAGGATATTTACATTTTTGAATTTTATTGTTTAAAATTTCATTAATTACACATGGATAATTCAACTAAGCATTTAATTAGTTTTAGATTTTTAATTAATTTTGCTTAGACTTTTTAATATTTTCAAGATTTGATTTATGTGTGCACTTGCCACACTTAATAGGTCTATAGGTCAAATTGCATGTTGTGATGTTGTAAGATGCTTAGGGATGAATCTATGAGAGGTTATTATTGCTTACAGTATGATACCCCAATTAGGAATGCTTCAATAAGAATATAAGCTTTGAAAAATGATGCATAAAAAAATTTGGAACGTTAAGTGATTCCTAGGTTTAATTTACAAAGGTTAATAGGAATCAGTTTGAAGTCTATAGTTTGCCCTTGTTTGGAAAGGTATTTCAAGTTATAAGCACAGTAATATCTTCTTAAATAATGAAAAAGGTTTGTATGCTTACAACTTCAATGATAATGGATAAACTCTAGATTTCCCCTTGAGGGAATGGTTGGCAAAGGGGTCGACAATCGATCTTTCGAAAGGAAGGAAATGATTGGACCAAAAGATGAAATGATGGGGTGGAAGGCACTGATTTGCCCATAGATAGTTATAATTAGTGGCATATAGAGCTACCCCAGTTAAGGCAAACGAACAAGATGATTTGCCCATAAACAATTATAATCATCAGCATAGATGGGATAAAAAAGGTAATAATTTGCCCAAAAATGGTTATAATCATTGAAAAAGGCTTAAAGTAACAAGAGAATGATTTGTCCAAAGGTGGTTATAATCATTAAAAAAAAAAATAATGATTTGCCCATAGGCAGTTATAATCATTGGTAGGATAAAAACATGCCCCAGTTGGGTATAAGAAAGAGAATGATTTACCCAAAGGCAGTTATAATCATTAACCTTTAAATAGATGGAAATACAGTGATTTACCCAAAGGTGGTTAGAATCATTGGTATTACAAGTGAGACGGTATACAATGATTTACCCAAAGGTGGTTATAATCATTATGTGATCAAAAAATTTGACAAAGAGAGGAGGCAAAATCAAGTGTTAGTCCATAAAACCATGAAATCAACACACTAACATACTAATATCTCTAAGCCTAGATCTTAGGGGGAGCTTAATGAATAAACAATAATTAAAAACCCAATTAAGATGTAAAGAACAAAAATATTTATCTTCCTTGAGAGCTCCAAATGATTTTTTTCGTTTGGCTTGCTTAGATTATGCATAAAAAGTCTTCATCAATGACATATGGCTAACATCATCTCCTCTATGCACCTTTGTTGAATGCTTGGCTTGATTGATATGGTTTCACACAATTTCAACATTATAACACTAAGCTTTTAGCTTCATGAATCTATTTCTGCATTATAACTTTGCTTTGATTGAGCTTCTCTAAATGAAGAGCTCTAGGCTTAATTTAATAGGTTTTCAAATCCATTGAAATGGGTTAAATCTGACCATGATTGAGTTTATTAACTTTGGTTGAGTTTGGCATATTCTTAAAATATTTTTTAGATATTTTCATCAAGTGACAACTGATAAAGGTAATGAGTGTGTTCTAAAATATTCTAAGATGTTATTGAATTTCCTTTTTAGTAATTGATTTATTAGTTCATGGGTGAACTCAATTAAGATTTAAAATTGATTTAACTTGCTAATTGATTTTGATTAGGATGTGCAAGTTAATTAATTTTTTTTGGCATTTGGTCATTTATTTGATTTTGATTAATTTAATGTGTGTATTTACCTTATTTAATTGGTTTATTAGGCCAAATTAATTTAATACAAGGTTATAAATTTAAATTTGAGACTAATAAAAATTCTTAAGTTAAATGTTTGATGATTGGTAAGAATTGTTCTAAAGTCAGGTATGAAGCCATTGGTCATCAATTTTAGGTATCTATAGTTTACTCCTGTTTGGGAATATGTTATAAGCTATAAGCATAGTAACATCTTTTCAAAGAATAAAATGGTTTTTTATGCTTACGATTGCAATGATAATGATTGAATTTTAGTTTTCCCCTCGAGGGAGAGATTGGCAAGTGGGTTAGCAAACGATCTCTCGAAAGAAATAAGTGAAATAAGAGGACCAAACAAATGAAGATGATTGGGTGATAACATAATGATTCACCTAAAGTTGGGCAAAATCACTAAGAAATGCAAGTGGGACAGTGTACAATGGTTTGCTTAAAGGTGGTTATAAGCATTATACCCCGATAGTGGCAACATGGTATGATAACACAATGATTTGCCCCAATAGGCGATATAATCATTGAGAAGATGGAGATACCCCAGTTAGGATAGAAAAACAAAAAATAAAAATAGTGATAAGACAATGATGTTTCCTAGCAAGTGATATAATCATTGAGAATGCATGTGGGATAGTGTATAATGCTGATGCAATATACCTCGCTTATGAAAAACATGATTGATGACTGATGATTGATAAGTTGATATAGAGGATACAGAGGAATTAGGATAACCGACTAGTAGGGAGATGCTCATTCAAACTAATAAAGGTTGAAATTATTTTGTTACTTAATTACTTTGTTTGGGATATGATTGGGTATTGGATTGGGATTGTGGTTGATGTCGGTGTTGAGGAGATGGTGATGCTGCATTGATGTTGTAGACCTCTCAAAGCTAATTTTTTTTGTAACATTTGATGGTAGGCCTCATGATAGAACACCATAAGGGCTTGGCCAAAATATGCATAAAAACTAACTCCCAATATCCAATACTCAATGGAGAATAATTGTACCAATGATAAAAACCATGATGACAATGTAGACATTTGAATATGGATAGATTTAAGAATAATGTGTAAGGAATAACCTAATGAACACACATAGACTGAATCAAGGCCATAGTGCTAAAAACAAACAAACAGGCACACAAACAAATAAATAAAATAGACAAACAAAGAAACAAACAATTGTTAATCCCTATGTTAGTATAAACAACACGATGAACATTGCCCTTAGAAACTAAGTGACAACTAAACAAACAAACAAGATGGATGAATAAAATAAAAATAAGGGGTGGTCAAGTTATCTTCATATGTGCTAAGAAAGTGGACGCTACCTACATAGTTCCATGGATATGATGATCTAACGAAACTTCAAGCTGAATGTAGTTCTTCCAAGAAATGGGAAGAAAATAATGATTAATAGAAAACATGGTTGATGTGATAGAAGAATTGGGATGAACTCAAAAAATAGTGATAATATAAGATAAAAGGCCAAAAAAGATGAATAAACTAAGGAACAAGTGGTTTGTTTGTGACTTAGTGAGGGTTCGTAGAATCCTTAAGGCAAAGAAGTGGTCAATGTTTTTAGTTTTTTTAAATGATTTTCAAATGTTTTTGAAATTTTTGAATCATCTCAACTCAATCAAGAATGATGAGACACTAAAAAGGTCCAAGCTCATAAAATGATGAGAGTGTTATAATTTAAAGTGATGCTCATAAAATAGTGAGAGCGTGAGAACTTGAAATGATGCTCACAAAATATTGAGAGCGTTATAACTTGAAATGATGCTCACAAAATGGTGAGAGCATTATAACTTGAAATGATACTCATAAAATGATGAGAGAGTGGCTGAAGGGGGACTGAACTGATCTCAACATGAATTAAACATGATCCACATAGTCCCAAAATGGCTATAGCTCACAGTAGTTCACCTCATAGTGGAAGAATCTGACTAGTGTAGCAGCCAATTCAAACAAAATAGGCACAGTTGGTATGATGGCATAGTACAACATAAGAATGGCTAGGTGATATGTCAAGGCACAATAAACAAATGTTTCACCTAATTTTCCCATAGGTAGTTATAACTAAGATACAAATAATATATCAATGATACCAATTTGCCCCAATAGGT
Source organism: Torreya grandis (assembly GCA_037957365.1). Classification (NCBI taxonomy): domain Eukaryota; kingdom Viridiplantae; phylum Streptophyta; class Pinopsida; order Cupressales; family Taxaceae; genus Torreya; species Torreya grandis. Next base: position 423,566 of record JARHVA010006651.1, on the reverse strand, counting down.
GATATAATTAGTATCAAGATCGGTGAACACTGATTTTCCCCAACAGGTGATATAATCAGGTTCACATAAAAAAACTAGATAAGAAGGGAATAAAAAATAAAGGATGTAATTGCCAATTTTTTTATCATACTACTCTAAAATACCAACTTTATCTGAAATGCTTGAAAAAAATTGTTGAAACTAGTTTGATTCTATATGCTGAAAATGTGAAACCAATGGATGAACCAAGGTCAAACAGACTAGGTTGATAGGATTCAAAACATGTTTGGTTGAGTAAGAATGGAATGATTGGATGGTCTAGTATTGATTTGAGGATAATGATAGGTTATGACAATGACTGGTCTGATAGACTGGATAAAATAATAGTAGGTTTGCCCCCAAGTGATAAGGTGAATGGTTAGGATATGCGATAATGGCAAAAGGATTGATAACTTGATATGATATGGTACATGTTTAGTTCTGTCTTGGGTATGATAAATGATTCTATTGTTCCTACTAAAGTGGAGATGCACATCCTAATCAACAAATGATACAACTAAAAATAGTCAATCTTGTTAATTACTAGCTCACACCTTATCTAAATAGTTGCTCTGTCAAGAATTGGTTACAAATTTATATGCCAAGAATGTTGTTGTGATCTTCATCAATCATTGATTTTGATTCCTTCAAGCATCAAGACAAGGTATCTTTATAACCTATGTAAAATAAAGTGTGGCCATAGATGGTAAATAAGGATAAATAATGGATGATAGGTTTGATAGGGAAATGGAATGATGGATGAAAATGGAATGGATAATGGTGGGGAAATAAATGAAGATCAAGATTTTTAGGAACACACAATGTTATTTATTCCAAATTAAACATATCTGTTGATGTTTAAAATTGTGCTTGTTCTAACACCAACAATGGGAAGTTTCAAGATGTGGGACTTGCAACTTGAAACAACCTCCATATTTTTAAGAAGCTGGTCTCTTCTTTATATATCAAGTGTATACTGGGAAAAGGGATAGGAATTTTAACAACAACACAAATGCAAGAAAGAAAATCTAACTATGGCGATGCGCTTGAATGTAATTCGACCTTAATCCTAAGCATAGTGAAACTATATGTAAGATTTCAATTACATTTAAGAGCAAACAAGTGCATGATCAACGTAAAAGATGGAAATAATAGAAATAGAGGGTCACAACATAGACTGCTTTTGCAGTGATATAGAAAATATCAACAAAGGCACAGGGTTCAATCTTCTTATTTGAATTCTCCATTCACATAAGAGGGACAAAAACATGCACAGTTATATAAACCTTCAAAATCAAGAAAATGAAACAAATTCAAATGCAATTCCTAATCATAGCTCTAGAAAGTCTAAAACTCTTGACAACACAGCCTAGACTACTTTTGTAATGACACAAAAAATATCAACAAAGGCACAAGATTCAATCTTCTCATTAATTCTCTAGTCACATAAGAGGCACAAAAACACACACAGTTACATAAACCTTCCAATATAAGAAGATAGAACAAAGGCAAATGATATTCCTAGTCACATCTCTAAAAAGTCTAAACTTTTGACAATAATTCTCTCAAAAAAATTTCCCTAGTATCTGATATGATATCTTTTATGGTGATCTTTGCACCCTTATTTATAGCCTTGGATTCACTATGGATTGTCTGCTTGCTCCCAATCTAACAGCCCAACTGAAATCTAACCAAACTAGAAGTGTCTAACAAAAGATATTTCATAGATTTTGAAATGCTTTGTCTTCTGACAGTTCATTGGCTGAAATAGATCGCAGGACGCTCGCTTCTCTAAATGGAAGATAACACTTAGCCAATTCCTTAAAAACCTTCTTTTTACTTAGGAGACACCAGAGGATGACACTTGGTGAGTTCCACAACCTTACTGAGGACACATGGAGTTCTCCGATTTACCTATACTCTTATTATATCTTTGCTCAAGAATGTTCTGCCTTTGACACCTATTGCAAACTACTTCCTCAAAACTTTAACAACTTAACATAAATAAGACCCACAACATTTCTTACCTGAGTAACTTTAAAAGGGGCATAGGGGTAGGTGGCAATCTCTGCTGCTTCATCAAAGGACATGTGGCAATCTCCTCTTTACTTAATTAGGGTTACGTGGTGGTGTCTACTTCTTTTAGCTACATTTTTAGAAACCTATGGAAGGTGACACATGGTGGTCTCCGCTTTACTCTATTTATATCATAGAAAAACCCTGGTCTCATTTCATATTTATATGAACAATGACACCTGGCAGCTTTCGCTTGCTTTAGATACAAAACTTGAGACCCACCACAGTCTTTGCTATATTGGTGAAGCAAAAATGAAGATAATTTAGATCTTGACACATGGTGGCTTCCACTCTCTCCTATTGGGATATGTGGCATCTTCCATCACTTTTAGAAAAGCAAATTAAGACCTTTCATGATTGCCACTTGGCGCTTTCCACATGATCTTGATACTTAGTTTGAAACCTTTCACTCAAAAGAGATTTGAAATGCGAACGCTGAAATGAAACACAGATTCTGACACTTATCGCATTTTGCTAAATTACTATGGGATACATGGCACATCCTGACCAACTTATAAAAAATATGAAAGGTGCCTTAGACAATGACACTTGGCAGCTTTTGCTTGACTTCAACACTTAGAGAAAAATGAATCAAAAGGAAATTAGAGCTTGCACTCTATTTCAAAACTTCACCATCTCGAACCAAAGTATGTAGGGACAATGGTCTAGATCATGCGATGTTGAAAATTAAAATGAAACGTAGAGTATTTTTTACTCTACAGTTATTGGTGACCCCAAGGACTTTTGAGCTTGCTCAAAAAGAATCTACAACTCCCGCATGATCTAAAATCGCTAGAAACACAGTTTTAACTAAAATGTTTCAAATAGATTCCATTTACAAGAATCTCTTCAGGTTCACCTTCCATCGTTTATAGCTCAAACAAATTTTGCTGTTTACATACCTAAATTTTATAATGGCTAGTCCATAATGCTTTGAACTTAGTGTGTTGACCTGGTTTGGCAGCTCTTGCATCCCATTTCAAGACAATTGAGCCCGTTTTGAAATGAGGATTTAAAGTCCTTTTATCAAAACAGTCTTTAATTATTTTTTGATGCTTTATCAATGAATCATGTGCTGCATCCCTCTTTTCTTAAACTTCTAAAAGTTTTATGAGTCTGACCTGCATGGGGCCATTTTCTTCAATTTCAATTTGTTTGATCAGCTGGAGAGCAGGAATCTCCAAGCTTAGGGGAATTACAGTAGGCTTTCCATTACCAATTCATATGGGGACATTTTGATCACATGTTTAGGCATAATTCTATCAGCCCACAGTTCTAAATTAAGCACTTTATGCCACTCCTTGTGATGATCAGCCCCTATTCTTTTGATCAGTCTAATCAAGTTCTTATTAGTTGATTCTGCCAAACCATTTCCTTGAGGGTAATAATTAGAAGTTTTCAGATATATTCCATGCTTTAATGTAAAGTCAGATACTTTGGACCCTAAAAATGCTTTAGCATTATCTAAAATTATGGTGCGAGGAGCCCCAAAATGAGTAGTGATACTCCCTAGAAAATCTAGGATCACATTTTCTGTTGCTTCCTTGAGTGGTACTGCCTTGGTCCATCTAGTGAAATAATTTGTGGCTATTAAGATCCATTTGTGATCCATACTAGATACTAGATTTATCATTGCAATGAAGTCAAGACCCCATTGAGCAAAAGGTTCATCCATAATTATAGGACTAAGAGGCATTGCTGCATTCCTTCTCATCCCCACATAATATTGACAAGATTGACATATTTTAACCAGCTGATAACAATCTGTAAATAAAGTAGGCCAAAAATAACCTGCTTCACTTATCTTTATAGCTATGGTCTTTGTAGAAAAATGTCCACCTGATACTCCATGATGCATTTCATGTAGTATTTTCTTAGCCTCATCCTTTTCTACACATATTAACAATTTGCCATCAGAATTTCTTCTAAAAAGAACCTGTTCAATTAAAACAAAATGAATTCCTTGCATCCTATAATATCTTCTCTTATTTTGAGGGAGTTCTCTTGGGTAAATCCCATTTTTCATAAAATGAATCCTGCTTGTAACCCAGGATTCCTGATTAACTTCTTGTATTCTCAATACAATTTCTTCTTCTCTTCCTAAATTTATCTCTTCAGGTATCATCTTTTCAAGCTCTTGAGTCATATATTGGCATAAAATCCTACCTCTGACTAATTTAGTGGGTTTGAATTCTACATCATATTCAAGGATCTTAGCTATCTAGTTTTCTCTTTTTTTCAGTAATTCCACCCTCCATGATGTATTCTCTGACACTTGGATGTGCTACAAGTATCAAAATTTTACTTCCTGATACTATATGCCTAAACTTTTTGAGAGCTTTTACCATAGCATATGCTTGTTTTTACACAAAGTTATATCTGGTTTCATATTCCCTAAGAGTTCTTGAGAAAAAGGCTATTAGATGCTTTCCCTCCTGTTTATCATCTTTCTGTGTTAGGATAGCAACAATACTGAGCTCTCCTCCATATACATACATTATAAAAGGCTTAGAAAAGTTTGGGTTTCTAAGTATTAGAGCTGTTGAGATAGATTTATTGACCTCTTCAAAGGCTTGCCTTCCTTTCGCAGTCCACTTGAAAATTAGGTCTTTGTTCAGGAAAAGTGTCACTAGTCTTACTAAGCCTGCAAAGTCAGATATGAACCGACTGATAAAATTAATCTTTCCCAAGAAAGATTGAATTGATTTCTTATTTACTGGAAGAGGTAAGTTCATTATAGCTACCACTCTTTTTGGGTCTATGGAGACTCCTTCTTTAGATATTATATGTCCCAATAATTTGCCTTGAGGGACAACAAAGATACATTTCTTAGGATTCAAGGATATTCTAAATTCTTGACATTTTTTAAACACAGCTTCTAAATAATCAAAATGATCAACAACATTCTTTAAAAAAAATAGTAAGATCATCAAGATAAATCAAGATGATTTTATTTATCAATTCCCTAAATGCAACATCCATAGCTCTCTAAAAAGTGGCTCCATCATTTGACAGGCCAAATGGCATCTTAGCATATGCAAATGTTCTCAATTTGGTAGTAAAAGCATTCTTGTATTGGTCTTCTTTAGCCAACCAAATCTGATTGTATCCAGAGAAACCATCTAGCAAAGAGAATCTCTCTGATTCAGCCACAGTTTGTAGAATTTGTTCCATGGAGGGCAAGGGATAGTGATCCTTCAAAGATGCTTTGTTTAGATCTCTGAAATCTACACAAAGTCGTATATCACCCTTGTTTTTCCTAATTGGTACCAAATTTGATACCCAGGTTGAGTGTTTGATTGAAAAAATTATTTTAGAATTTAAAAGTTTCTGCAACTCGTCCACCATTAGAGGCTCAATCCTTGGATTTACTGGCCTTTGTTTTTGTCTGACAGGCTTAGATCCTTCAGTTAGTTCTATTGTGTGCTAAATGATGTCTCTATTATACCCATGAAGGTCTTCATATCTCCAGGATATGACTCTATCATATTTTTTGCATAATTCAATTAGCCTTTCCTTTTCTAATTGAGTTGCAAAATTTCTAACTTTTAATTTTTTCCCTTCACTCACCTCAATTTTAGAATAATCTGCTTTGTTTTCTTGGAACCTTTTCTTCTCCAAGCTTACATCTTCTGGATCAAAAAGGCTCTCTAAAGTGATTAAACCTTATTATTCTTTAATTGTATAATTTGATCCCCATATGCCTCTTCAATCTTTGGTTACAATTGATTGACAAATTCCCCTGATTATTGTAAGAATGAGAGTACTTGAAAATCATTCTCAAATACTTGCCAATTCTCATCATTATCTGGGATAGTTGGCCTTACTATAACATTTACTGACTCATTGTTAACTAATAGGCCAGTTACTGGATCAAACTATGAACCAATCTGTGCCATCCTATCAGCTTCAAAATTTTGAATCCTGGGAACCACCTCAATATTAAAAGCTTCAAAATCTTCTATTAAGTCCCAAAATTTGTGCTTATAGGATTTCATCCTGACATTCTTTGCTATTGCCTTTTCTCTAATTTGCTTTACTACTAATTCTAAATCTCATTTTACTAATAGATTCTTTATTCCCTTTTTCTTGGCTAATAGGAGTCCATGTAGTAAAGATTCATACTCAGCATCGGTATTAGTACAAGCAAATTGAAAATGGATAGCCCTTAAATTTTTTTCACCATTTGGAATAGTAAGACAAATTCCTGCTCCACCACCATTTTTACTTCTAGCCTCATCAAAATTTAAAATCTATATTTTTGAATCCTTTTTGGATTCTTGAGTAGTTGGCATTTATTTCCTTAAAACATTTGGGATTTCATGGTCCTCATCAAAAATAACATAAGTGCCTAGACCAGCTGAGTTATAATTTTCATATGGGTCACTATGCGTCATAGCTAACAACTGGTTATTTTCTTTTTCCTGATTATGCTTAGTCCAATCACCTATCTTAGTTAAATGGAAGGAATCCGGTTTGGATTTGCTTACCTCTAATGCATTGTTCACTAAGGCTATTGTCTGCAGATGAACTGTGTCTTTGAGATTTTTTTTATCAGCAGGTCTTTTAGCACATTTGGGCATTGCTTGATTTTGAAGAGCTTCTTGTAACAATGTCCTTTGTTCAGGAATAGCTAATATGTCCCAAATTGATACTTGTGCTGGGGTCATCTTCAGTTGATCAACCACATTCATTGATCATAAAGTTTGAATTATTGGAAGATTAGGATATCTTGACCTTTCTTGAATTTGTCCAGGTATTACTTGGTTCTGCATTGGCTGAAACACTTCTTGTATAACTGTTGTGTTTTGATGACCTTGAAATAAAGTATTCTCCATAACTTCATTGTTTACAACTTTAGGCTGTTCCAACATTCTTCTCTTTGATATAGTATCGTAGTCTGATGGCACCACTGGTTTCTTGGAAGCATAAATTTCATTCAAGAATACTGATTCTTCATCTTCAACCCATGATAACAAAGCATATTTTGGAGCTATTTCTTCCTCTTGTTGCAAAGACATCCCTTGCATCTGAGCCATTAAGACTGAATTTTGCATACTAGAAGACTGGTAGGCTTGATTGTCACTTAAACTTGCAAACTGTCCATCCATTCTTCTTTATTCTGCCACCTTTTGTTGTAGATTACCCATAAGACAATCTCTATGTGTATGAGCATTATTGCAAGGAAAACACTAGGCATTAGTGTTATCTGTATAGTTATTTTGCCCTGGAACAATCTCCCTATTTGAATTGAGAGGAATAGTCTGTGAGGGTGTGGGGACTGCAACTAATTGGATTGCTGGCTGAGGGTTATTTTGTCTCAGAGGACCCTGGTATTGGTTTGGCTGAGATGAAAATCTATTTCCTTGATAGCCTTGATATGGAGGCCTAGGAAAAGTATTTTGCTATCTTTTTATATTAATCAGCTCATTAGAAAATGTCCTCAAGCTATTCTTGATATCATCAATCTTAGATGACTAAGCGGGAACAATTTATTTAGTAGGTGGTTGAGGATATGTGTACATAGACATAGGTGGTGTTATAGATTTAAGGGCTTCTTGAGGTAATGGTAAGGAAATTTCTGGGAACATGGGCATGGGAGGCCTTGGGGGTAACTTTTCAGCATCTATTAAATTATTCTTAGCTCTGACCACATAGTCATAAGCCTCAGAGAAAGTGTGTCCTCCAAGTGACTGAATCATAACAGATATATATGAATTCAAAGCCTTAAGATAAAATACTATAGCCATACCTGGTAATGGTCTAGCTATAGCAGGGATTCTTTCCCAAGTCTTTTGAAATCTAGAATTAAAGTCAGTCATGGCTTCTTGTGGTGCCCTTTGAATAGTAATTAATTACTGTAATAAAGAAGACTTATCACCCTTCTCTTTGAATCTTTCAAAGAAAAGATCTTTGAGCTGATTCCATGTAGAGATGGTATTTGGGGTCAGGGACCGATACCATTCTAGAGCCTTCCCTTTAAAAGAAGCTACTAATAGTCTTATGGCCACATTTTGCTGTGTGACAAGATGTATAACACAAACATCTGATACATCTTGTAGATGTTCTTCAGGTGTTTTAAAGTCTTGCCCACTGAATTTGGGCAGAGCTTTTAGGGTATTCACTGGGATAGGGTCCCAAGTGACTAGTGGTATTGGGAGAATCAATGGACTACTAGTGTTCCAACTTGCATAATTTTTTGGGGGTATAGGGGCTCCCATATTTGCTCTTGGTATTGGTATAAACTGATTGACTCTTCTTCTTGAACTAGTTACCAAAGGTGGCAAAATAATACCTAGATTTATAGTAGATTGTGATCTGGTTACTAGTCCACAGCTATGACTCCTTGTAGCCCTCTAGTTCATACGATCTTGAAAGGAACTTCAAGATTGATCCCACCGGGCATGCCAAAAACTGTTGATGTTTAAAATTGCACTTGTTCTAACACCAACAATGGGAAGTTTCAAATATGGGACTTGTGACTTGAAAAAACCTCCAGATTTTTAAGAAGCTGGTCTCTTTTTTATATATCAAGTGTATACTGGGAAAAGGGATAGGAATTTTAACAGAAACTATGGTGATGCACCTAAATGTAATTCAACCTTAATCCTGAGCACAATGAAACTATATGTAATATTTCAATTAGATTTAAGAGCAAACAAGTGCATGATCAATGTAAAAGATGGAAATAATAGAAACAGAGGCTCACAGCATAGACTGTTTTTGCAGTGATACAAAAAATATCAACAAAGGCATAGGGTTTAATCTTCTTATTTGAATTCTCCAGTCACATAAGAGGCACAAAAACACACACAGTTATATAAACCTTCCAACTCAAGAAAATGAAACAAAGGCAAATGACATTCCTGATCACAGCTCTAGAAAGTCAAACTCTTGACAACATAGCCTAGACTACTTTTGTAATGACACAAAAAATATCAACAAAGGCACAGGATTCAATCTTCTCATTGATTCTCCAGTCACATAAGAGGCACAGAAACACACACAGTTACATAAACCTTCCAACCTAAGAAGATAAAACGAAGGCAAATGATATTTCTAGTCACAACTCTAGAAAGTCTAAACTTTTGACAATAATTCTCTCAAATTTTTTTCCCTTGTATTTGAAATGATATCTTTTCTGGTGATCTTTCCACCCTTATTTATAGCCTTGAATTCACTCTAGATTGTTTGCTTGTTCCCAATCTAATGGCCCAACTGAACTAGAAGTGTTTAACATAAGATATTTCATAGATTCTGAAACGCTTTGTCTTCTGGCAGTTCATTGGCTGAAACAGATCATAGGACACTTCCTTCTCTAAATGGAAGATAACACTTGGCCAATTCCTTGAAAACCTTCTTTTTACTTAGAAGACACCGGAGGATGACACTTGGTGGGTTCTGAAACCTTACTAAGGACACATGGCACTCTTTGCTTTACCTATCCTCTTACTATATCTTTGCTCAAGAACGTTCTGCCTTTGACACCTGTCGTAAACCACTTCCTCAAAACTTTAACAACCTAACAAAAATAAGAGCCACAACATTTCTTATTTGAGTAACTTTAAAAGGGGAATAGGGGTAGGTGGCAATCTTCGGTACTTCATCAAAGGACACGTGGCAATCTCCACTTTACTTAATTGGGGTTATGTGGTGGTCTCTGCTTCTTTTAGCTACTTTTTTAGAAACCTACAGAAGGTGACATGTGGTGGTATCCACTTTAATCTATTTATATCATAGAAACAATTGGGTCTCATTTCATATTTATACAGATAGTGACACCTAGCAGCTTTCGCTTACTTTAGATATGTTGAGTTGTGGAGCTAAAAGCTTTACTAATGAGCTAATATGGAGTTTGCTAGGCTTACACAGTAATTGACATTGGTCAGAACCAACTGACATCGGTTAGGGGTTGAATATAATCTATTGACATTGGTTAGTGGTCGACCGGCATCGATTAGGGGTCGGCTGGCATTGGTCATCTTCAGACCGACACCGACTTCTGTGCATTTCCAGCTTTTCTATTTTTAGGAGAACAATTAGTTTGCATGTAAAGACTAAAATTAGTCTTGAGTTTTTTTTCTAATTATTGTTTGCTTTCAATTCTATTTAAGAGACCCATGGGGTAGTATTGTAATTAAGGGGTACAACAATTCAGTAATTGAGTTGATTGTAATTGATTGAAAGAGAGAGATAGAACTTTTGAGGGAGAATTACTGTACATCTTAGAGGTGTGAGGAGAGAGAGATTTCTTCATTATATTTCTTTTTGGAAGAGTTTAATATAGATTGGATATTTCTTGTATCTCTTATTATTTGCTATTTTTGATTTCTGGTTACTTATTACTTTTGGTTTCAATTCTGTGTTTAGTTGCTTATACAAAAGTAATCAATTGTACTCTAAGATCCTAACAAATGGTATCAGAGCTATGTGTATACACTAACAACTGGTATCAGAGTGTGTTAGTGTTTTTTGATTACATAATTCACTCACAGGGGTTTCTAATTGAGTGGGAGTAAAACAATGGCAGAAGAAAGTAAATTAAGAATGGAAAAATTCAATGGCAAGAATTATCAATTATGGAGGATGCAGATTGAAGATTATCTATATCAGAAAGATCTGTATTTACCATTGGGTGGGGTTTCAAGGAAGCCCACAGATATGGAAGATGAAGAATGTAATGTTATTGATAGAAAGGCTCTTGGATCTATAAGGTTGAGCCTGGCAGCTTCTTTGTTTTCCAACTTATCACAGGCAAAGACAACAATAGAGTTAATAGATACTTTGGCAAATTTATATGAAAAACCCTCAGCTTCAAATAAGGTATATCTTATGAATCAATTATTTAATTTGCAAATGCAAGAAGGTGGATCTATCTCTAGTCATCTTAATGATTTCCATACAATAGTAAATCAGTTAAATTCAGTCAAAATAGTTTTTGATGATGAAATTAAGGCTCTCTTCATCTTATGCTCTTTACCTAAAAGTTGGCATAGTTTGGTAATGGCAGTTAGTAATACTACATCTGCTTCAAATATCTTGAAAGTTGATGATGGTGTTAGTGTAATTTTGAATGAAGAAATTCACAAGAAAATCACAGGAGAAACATCAGGTAATGCTTTAAGTGTTGAAAGCAGGGGAAGGCAAAGAGAGAAGGGCAAACAAGGAAAATCAAGGTCAAAGATGAGAAGTAGATCCAAATCCATAAATAGAAGAATAACCTGCTGGAATTGTGGAAAGAAAGGGCATGCAAAGAAAGATTGTTGGTTGAAGGATAACAAAGAAAATCAGCATGAAGGTAATAAAGAAGCAAAAGTTGCAGGTATTGTTGCACAGGATGCTCTTATATTTTCTTTGGATAATAAAGTAGAATCATGGGTTTTAGATTCTGGTGCCTCTTTCCATGCAACCCCAAATAGAGAATTTTTCAATGATTATGTCCATGGAGATTTTGGAAAAGTTTATTTAGGGGATGATGAGCCTTGTAAAATTGTTGGCAAATGAAAAGTGCAGCTAAAATTGTAGAATGGCAACACATGGGTGTTGAAGGATGTCATGGATGTACCCATCCTGAAGAGGAATCTGATTTCTGCAAGAAAGTTGGGTGATGAGGGTTGTATAGTAACTCTCACAGTTGAATCTTGGAAAGTTTCTAAGGGTGCACTTGTATTAGCAAAAGGTAAGAGAGTAGGTACACTTTATCTATCTACTTGTATTACTAATTATTCTCCTTCTATTTTATTTACTTCAGATGTAGATGCAAAGTTGTGGCACTGTAGGCTTGGTCATATGAGTGAGAAGGGAATGAATGTTCTTAAGTCAAAAGGTAAGCTTTTAGATTTGAAAAGAATAGATCTAGATTTTTATGAGCATTGTATTTTTGAAAAATAAAAAAAAGTGAGGTTTCTCAAAATTGGGTCAATAAAGAAGAAGCACAAGTTGGATCTTGTTCACATAGACGTGTGGGGACCAGTTCAAGTAGCTTTTATTGGAGGATCATAGTATTATATTTTTTTCATTGATGATGTGACAAGAAAGGTATGGGTTTATTACATAAAGAAGAAATTTGATATTTTTGACACATTTAAGAAATGGAAAGCTTTGGTTGAGAATGAAACAGGTTTGAGATTGAAGTGCCTTAGATCTGACAATGGTGGTGAGTATTGAAATAATAAATTTAACAGTTACTATTCTATGAGTGGAATACATAGGGAAAGGATGATTCCAAGGACACCTCAGCAAAATAGAGTTGTTGAAAGGATGAATAGAATAATAATGGAGTGTGCACGGAGTATGAGGTTGCATGCTGGTTTGTCCTTACAATTTTGGGCAAAAGCTGTAGATACTACAATTTATCTGATTAACAGAGGACCTTCTACTGCACTGGATGGTGGAATTTCAGAAGAGGCTTGGATAGGTAAAAAGGTAGATCTTTCATTTCTTAGAGTTTTTGGTTCTGAAGCTTTTGTGCACATTGATAAAGAAAATAGAAAGAAGTTAGATGCTAAATCTATGCGGTGCACTTTCATTGGTTATGGTTTTGGAGATTTTGGATTCTGGTTGTAGAATTTAGAAACTAACAAAATTATTAGAAGCCATAATGTAGTTTTCAATGAGAAGGTGATGTACAGTGATCAGCTCAAGAGGCTAAATAATTCTGAGCAGGGCAATCTTGATTTGGAAGAGGTTATGATCCAAAATGAGCTCATGGGTAAAAATCATCACTCACAAAAAAACACAGATACCAACATCGGTCAGGTGGAGACCGATGTCAGTCAGGTGGAAACCGACATTGGTCAAGTGGAAATTGACATCGATCAAGAGGAATCGACATCAGTCAGGTGTAGACTGACATTGATCGGAGATGATCGGGATCGATCACTGTCAGAAGGAAATTTGGGCAGACAACAAGCTGTAAATGAGTCTCAAATGCCCATAAGGAGGTCTAAAAGGGTAATTAAACCTCCAATTCATTATTCCCCTTATTTATACTACTTATTGCTCACTAATGGTGGAGAACCAGAAAGTTTTAATGAGACAATGCAAGTAGAATCTAGAAAACAGTGGGAGCATGGCATGAATGAGGAAATTGATTCCTTGGAAGAGAACCATATGTGGGATTTGGTTGAGTTGCCAGCCGAAAAGAAAGCACTAAAAAACAAATGGGTATACAGGTTAAAGGAAAGAGAGAATAGACAAATGAGACATAAGGCCAGGTTGGTAGTAAAGGGATTTGCACAGAAACTAGGTATTGATTTTGGTGGAATTTTTTTGCCTGTAGTAAAGATGACTTCTATTCGGACTGTATTGTCTTTAGTTACTATTGAGGATTTACATCTTGAGTAGCTTGATGTTAAGACAACATTTCTTCATGGAGGTTTGGATGAAGAGATATATATGGATCAGCTGAAAGGTTTTGAGGTCAAAGGTAAGGAGAAACTTGTGTGCAGGTTGAAGAAAAGCTTATATGGTCTTAAGTGAGCTCCAAGACAATGGTATTTGAGGTTTGACAAGTTTATGACAGAGCATGGATTTAGTAAATGTCAATCTGACCATTGTGTTTATTTTAATAGATTGGATAATGGTAGTTATATTATCTTGCTACTGTATGTAGATGATATGCTTGTTGTAGGTTCACACATGCAAGAAATTACTGAGCTTAAGGTAAAATTATCTCACACATTTGCCATGAAGGATTTAGGAGCAATGAAAAAAATCCTTGGCATGAGTATTAAGAGAGACAGAAAAAATCACAGTTTGATTTTGTCTCAAGAGGATTATGTGAATAAGGTGTTGGAGAGGTTCAATATGCAGGATGCAAAATTGGTAAGCACACCTATGGCTGGACACTTCAAGTTGAGCAAAGAATAGTGTCCTAAATCATATGATGAGGTTGAGTACATGTGTAGAGTTCTATATGCTTCAGCAGTTGGGAGCTTGATGTATGCAATGGTATGTACTAGACCAGATATTACCCAAGTAGTGGGAGTTGTCAACAAGTTTATGGCCAATCCAAGAAAGGAGCACTGAAAAGCAGTTCAGTGGATTCTCAGATATTTGAGAGGGACCAGTAGTAGGAATTTATGTTATGGAGGGTCAAACACTTCTCAACATGGGTATGTAGATTCAGATATGGTAGGTGACTTGGATGGTAGGAGAATCACCACAGGATATGTGTTCACTGTTGGTGGAACAATGGTTAGCTAGATTTCAAAGTTGTAGAAGGTTGTTGCCTTGTCTACTACCAAGGCATAATACATTGCAGTCACAGAGGCTAGCAAGGAAATGATTTGGATGACTCGATTCATGAAAGAGTTGGGAAAGGAGTAAGAGAGTTGTAGATTGTACAGTGATAGTCAAAGTGCAATTTATTTGGCAAAGAATTCAGCCTTTCATTCAAGAACCAAACATATATAGCTTAGGTACCACTTCATTAGACAGGTATTGGAGGATGGACAGTTAAAGCTGGAAAAGATCCATATGGATAAGAACCTTGTTGATATGTTAACGAAGCTAATAACAAAGGAGAAGTTGAATCTTCATTCAACTTTTTTTGGTCTTCAAGATTGAAATTAAAGAGGGAGAAACATGCCAGAGATGTTTAGAGGATGTTTTTGTACAAGTACAGGTGCAACTATTTATCTCCAAGTGGGAGATTGTTGAGTTGTGGAGCTAAAAGCTTCACTAATGAGCTAATGTGGAGGTTGCTGGGCTTACACAGTAACTGACATCAATCAAAACCAACTAACATTGGTTATGGGCTGACTGGAATCTACCGACATCAGTTGGTGGTCAATCGGCATCGGTTAGGGGTCAGTCGACATCGGTCATCTTCAGATCGACACTGACTTCTATGCATTTCTAGCTTTTCTATTTTTAAGAGAATAGTTATTTTGCATGTAAAGACTAAAATTAGTCTTGAATTTATTTTTCTAATTATTTTTTGCTTTCAATTCTATTTAAGAGACCCATGGGGCAGTATTGTAATTAGGGGGTACAATAATTCAGTAATTGAGTTGATTGTAATTGATTAAGAGAGAGAGAGAGAGAAATCTTAAGGGAGAATTACTGTACATCTAAGAGGTGTGAGAAAAGATATTTCTTCATTGTATTTCCTTTTAGAAGAGTTTAATATAGACTAGCTATTTCTTGTATCTCCTATTATTTGTTGTTTCTGATTTCTAGTTACTTATTACTTCTAGTTTCAATTCTGTGTTTAGTTTTTTATACAAAAGTAATCAATTGTACTCTAAGATCCTAACAAGATACAAAACTTGAGATCCACCATAGTCTTTGCTATATTGGTGAAGCAAAAATAAAGATAATTTAGATCTTGACACGTGGTGGCTTTCGCTCTCTCTTGTTAGGATACGTGGCATCTTCCGTCACTTTTAGAAAAGCAAATTGAGACCTTTCATGATTGCCACTTGGCACTTTTCACTTGATCCTGATACTTAGCTTGAAACCTTTTAGTTAAAAGAGATTTGAAATGCAAATGCTGAAATGAAATGCAAATGTCGACACTTGTCACATTTCGCTGAATTGCTATGGGATACGTGGCATGTCCCGACCAACTTATATAAAATATGAAAGGTGCCTCAGATGATGACACTTGGCAGCTTCTGCTTGACTTCAACACTTAGAGAAAAATGAATCAAAAGGAAATTAGAGCTGATGCTTTGTTTCAAAACTTTGCTTTCTCGAACCAAAGTATGCGGGGACAATGATCTGGATCATGCGCTACTGAAAATTAGAATGAAACGTAGAGTATTTTTTACTCTACAATATCTTTGGATGTGGTGAGGCTGAAGATTTCTTCTCTTGATAATACCGCTAGATTATTCTATTATTTGGGCCTGAGAGTAGCTACCATATGATTAGACCATATTGTGGAAGCTATTTTGATTTGATCTTTGATAATATCTTCATCTAGTAGTAAAGAACTTTTATACTCAGCCTTTGGTGCCTCGAAGAGGTTTCTACCAATTAATTATTTTTTATTGTCCCATAACACCTTAGAGAAGGTTTCACTAAGTAACATGGAATTTTGAATTTGATTATCGCCTAGTGCCTTTGAAAAGGTTTCACTAGAAGATGATGAGTGCTAAATTTGATTTCCTCCTATCGACTTCAAAAAGGTTTTACTAAGAGAGTATTCTTCTGTTGTATGATTGTGGTCATGGCCTCCTCACTTTTATTCATCTGATATGTCACCATGGATGCAATTCAATAAGGTATGATTATGTTGGTCCCAATCTACACTTGTGGGAGATGGAATGTCAATAATTGGTTGGTGGTAATGGTATGTGGAACAATAATGGAATGGAAAGAGGCTACACAATCCTTATAGAAGATACTAGGAAAACTTGTGTTAATGTTGAAATAATCATCCTCAAAAACTGTAGAAGGATCACAAATGTATTCATACTGATATGCTAGGCATGCATAATTAATATTATAATAGTCATGAATGTATTCTATTTCTAAATTTGATTCCAACTTAAGGGACTCTAGATCTGATGTTGAGGCTGATGTTGATTTTGATTTTAATGCTAAATCAAATGTTGGTTCAATAATAAACCCTGACTCTAACTTTGATTCTTCATCTAATGGATACTCTATTACAATGATGTCTTGTTAAATGTTTGGTATTGGATAAGTAACAATGTGTGATGGCATAATAGGCTCTATAAAGACTAGTTTATCAAAGTGAGACTCCTTGATGATGGGAAAAAGGTTAAGAGATAACTCTTCAAAGATTGGCTTGTTAATATGAGGCTCTTGAAAAATAGGCATATGGTTAAGGTAATGATTTGCCCAAAGGTTATTATAATCATTAAGAAGTGACTCAATAAAGACTGACTCATTAGAGTGATACTCCTGGATAACAAGTATATAATTGAAAGGTGATCCATCATAGGTTGACTTATCATAAATGGTGGATTCAATAAAAGCATCTTGGATTGGTTGGTTCTCTTGGCCTTGGTTTCCAATGAGTTGGAAAATATCAGTTTGATCACAACTTGGTCCTCAAATGATTGGATTGGTTGAGGGATTGATTGGACTAGTTGAGGTTTTAGTTAGATTGGTTGGGGTTTTGGTTGGATTGGTTGGGATTTAGTTGAATGATTAGTTGGGATCATAATTAGATTAGTTGATATTTGGGTTAGATTACCTGGGGTTTTCTAAAGTGGGGAATGATAGTCACTAGATGAGGAATGACTGATGGTTAGATAAAGGGTGGGCATTGTGGAGCTTGATTGCTCACATAAGCTAAAGGATGAGGTCCTAGAATAGAAATGGCAAGGCATCATGGATCTTGATTACTTACATAAGCCAAAACATCCAAGTTCTCATAAACCATATCATCCTAGTTAGGGTCTTGAGTTGGATTGTAAATCGACTCTTGTCTTTGGTCCCTAAATTGATTATTATAAGGAGGGTACAAATCTATCTCACAATCATCCTCATCATAGAGGTCTACACCCAATTCCTCCTCACCAATCATATCATTTCAGTTGAGGTCTTGACTTTAGTCCCTGATTTGATTTTTGTAAGGTGGATAAAATTCTATCTCATAGACCACATCATCATCAAAGGGGTCTTGAATAAAGCTATAAAAATCAAAGATATTTTATACGACTATTATATCATAATTCAGAATATACATGACTCCACCATAAGTGTAGCTAGACATATCCATATCAATAAAAAAATATTTGAAAACAAAAAGGCTTAGAGTTATGTAAACTCTAAAAAACTATGTCCAAAGGACAAAGGGTTCAAACTTGATTAAAAGGGGTGGAGTTGTATCTCCAAACAATGATTTAATCATGGAGATGTATCTCTAAAATGATTTGTGCTAGAGCTTAACATAAAACAGTCTAAAGTCAAATATCATACACACAAAATATCAAGAATTTGAATAAAATATACATGTCAAAGTCTAGGTCAAAGTGTTCTATACAAGGTCTAAACTAGGAAAGGGAAAAGTTGAGTTGCTAGGGCTTTTGTCCAAACACAGAGTTAAAATCTAGGCTCAAATAAACATGATCTGCTAGAATTTTTGGCCAAATGACATAAAAAACTAGACTTTGAAATAATGGTTAATGTGATTTGATTTAATCTAATAAGGTTGGAATAAATTTGATATAGAGCTAATATATAGAATCAAACATAAACATGATCAATTGGTATAAGTCATAAGGAAAAAGACACTTGGAGAAAAGATTGTGTTTTCATAAATAAAGGCACAAACAATGATGAAGATAGGTTGAATGAATAAATAAACAATAGTTTTTAAATGTGAGCAATCAATTAATCTAAGTTATGCAACCCAAAAGATAAATATCTATGTATTAACCCCTATGAAGTGAGACCTAAATAGAAATAAATCAATGTTTAAATTCAAACTTGGAAAGGTTAATTGAAAACTTAATGGTTGAAAACTATGATTGGACTAAATAAGTTAAATAAGATTGGACAACATGACATTGCATGAACAAGGTCCAAATGACATATGTGACATGGTTTGGTTGGTTTGAAACAATGGTTTTTGATACAAGGTTAAATAAGTCTTGAAATAAAATGAGCAACCTAACGGTGTAAGAATGCTTTAATGATGTGATCAATGTTATGTTTCAAATACTCAAATAATGAAACTTGATAATGATGTGGGCAACATAACAGTGCCCATCTCAAACAAGTAACACACACATAAACATGTTTAGAAAAAATTGCAAGACACAAGTATGGTGTAAAATGGCAAGCATAATGCTTCTTCGATCAAGGAGTGACATATAAACAAACTAATTTTTGGCATGGTTTATAAATAAAAACATTAGTTTTAATCTCAAAACACCATGCAATAAAATGATAAAATATAAGTAATCATCCAAATTCTTATCAAGGGTGTAGCAAAATGGGGTTGAATAAAACTAATTACTTTGTGAATGTTCTAGATGAATCAATTGCACAATGACTTTCATGCCAAATGATAAAAAAAAATGCATTTTAATTAGATGTATGCAACACTTGGCTTGTTACAAAAAGGTCTTACATTTTTAGCAACCACTACATCCATCATTTGTTCAGTGTGGTGCAATGTCTAATGTGCAGATACGTTTCGATGCTTAACCCCAACACTAAAAGGTGGTTTAACCACTCAAATCTTTGATCGTAATGGGGGTGATGAAGTCAATGCTAGAAGATGAAACTCTAGGTCAAAGCTTCTCTATAGAACTTGTGGGAGGTAATGAAGTCCCCTTCACAAGTCAAGATGTAATGAAATAAATGATACAATAGAAAGAATTTATGGCCACCTCAAGATCACTCAATACTATTGCAATTTTTTGGGAAGGGCTTTAAATGACATTCTTTTCATGCCTTGGACTAGGCTCAAAGTGTGATGAGATGATTCTTTTTATCTCAAAAGTTTCCTAAAGGGGACAGATGGGAGAGCATACACGCACATCTCTTTTTGCTAAAACACACAATCAACAAGCAAGTTTGCAAATAATTGAAGTGATTTTAATTTCATTCCACCAATTAAAAGTGTTTGATTAGATTCATTACTATCCCATTGGATTTAAGAAGTGCAAATAGAAATAATTACAAACCACCCAAAAAACAAAATTTGGTGCTTTTTATCCCAAAAGTTCCCTAAAGGGGATGGATGGGAGAGCATACACACATAACTCCCTATTTACTCAAAAAAATTAGAATAAAAAAATTATGAAAACAACTTGCAAAAACTTTGAAGTGTAATCAATTTTATAACACTAAACGAAATGTGTGGTGGTGTTCTTTTAGCCCTTTGGCTTTAAGTTGTGAACTTTAATAGAAACCACAAAAACTTAACCAATAAAACACCCTAAAAAGTTTCCTTAAACACCAAAATAAAATATTCTTAGTTCATTTTAGACATTTAAATTAAGTGTAAAAAGACTAATTTAGATTGAAATATTTTTTTTCAAATAAGTCTTGCAAAGAAAATGTCAGAAATTTGTTTAGCCTTGAAGCTAATTTATCAAATGAGACAAGCAATTTTGAAAGGTAAAATATGTCAACCCAAGGGCAAAACCTTAAAAAAGCAAACATGTTAGGTTAGGCAAAGGTTATAAAAAATCTCAATAAAAAACTCAATAAATCTTAATAAAATAAAATAAACTTATAAAACATGCAAACAAGTTAGAAGGTTAAAGATAAGAAAATCAAACACAAAAATCATAAAAGCATGTAGTCACTAGTTTAACCATAACTTTTAAAATATACATCCATTTGTCACTAAATTTTTATAAGTTATTTATAGGTCCAGGATGCACCTCTATGCAAAAATTTAGGTCAAAATAGTAAATAAAAAAATTTATTAGCTATGTACAAACCATTTTTATCAGAAAATTAAAAAATAGAAAGTCACAGTCACTAAAAAAGTTATAAATTCTGAATTATAAAGAGATTTTGTTTGAATTTTTAAAATAATATCAATAACATATTTATCGATACTCATACAAAAATTTAAAAAAAATATTAAGTAAATAATTTTTTTATTAATTTTTTATGGGCCATTTTTACTCTAACAAAGCAAAAATAATAATAAAAAATTAAAACTATAAATACAAAGAAATTTGTAGGTTGCACAATCATTTAGATAGTCCTATCAAGCATACCATTTATGATAATAGGAATTTAAAAAAAAAAAAAGGTTATATCGAGTGTTATTCTATAAAACCATGAAATCAATACACTAACATACTAACATCTCTAAGCTTAGATCTTAGAGGGAGCTTAATGAACAAACAACAATTGAAAACCCAACTAAAATGCAAAGAATAATAATCTTTACCTTCTTTGAGAGATTCAAATGATTTGTTAATTTAAATTTCTCATATTATGCATAAGAAGTCTTCATCAATGATATATGGCTAACATCATCTCCTCTATGCACTATTATTGAATGCTTGGCTTGATTGATGGCTTGGCTCAATTTCAACTTTATAACACTAGGCTTTTAGCTTCATGAATCTATTTCTACATTATAACTCTATTTTTATTGAGCTCCCTAAATGAAGAGCTCTAGGCTTGCTTTTATAGTCTTTTAAATCTTTTAGAATGGGTTAAATCTGACCATGGTTGAGTTTATTAACTTTGATTAAGTTTGGCATATTCTTAAAATATTCTTTTAGATATTTTCATCAAGTGACAACTCACAAAGGTAATGATCATGTTCTAGAATGTTCTAAGATGCTCTTGAATTTTATTTTTAGTAATTGATTTAATTTATTTATTAGCTCATAGGTGAACTCAATTAGTATTTGAAATTGATTTAACTTGTTAATAGATTTTGATTAGGATGTGCAAGTTAATTAGTTCCTTTTAGGTATTTGGTCATTTGTTTGATTTTGATTAATTAAATGTGTGTATTTGCCTTATTTAATTGATTTATTAGGCCAAATTAATTTAATGCAAGGTTATAAAGCCAAATTTGAGACTAATAAATTTTTTTAGGTTAAATGTTTGATGATTAGTAAGAATTGTTCTAAAATTGGGTATGAAGCCATTGGTGGCCAATTTTAGGTGTCTACACATTATACCTTGGTAGTGGAAAACATGATATGGAATATGATGATAAATTGTTACAGAGGAGAAAGATGAATTTAAGCAACCTACTAACAAGGAGATGTGCGTTTGAACTAGCAAGGAAGAAAATTCTTTCATTTTTTAATTAATTTGTGTAGGATATGATTTGGATTAGATCAGGAATATTTCTAGTACGAAAGAGATTTATCATTACTGCATTACCATGGTAAACTCACAGAGTTAATTTTTTATGTAACACGTGATGGTATACATCATGATAAAACACCATTATAACTTGGCCAAAATATGTATAAGGACTAAAATGCGATCCAATAAACAATTGAAAATAATGCATCAATGATAAAAACCATTATGACAATGTTGATGGATGCATATGGGTGGATTCAAAAATAATAAACAAGGAATCATCTAGTGAATGCATGTAGACTTAATCAAGGCACAATAATAAAGCAAACAAATAGGTAAATTAATAACTAAACAGAGAGATAAAATAAATAACAAACAATAAACAAGCAAAAGAACGTAAAACATAAACAATGGTTAATCACAATGTTAGTACAAAAAACACAAGACAAACAAGATGATGAACATTATCCCTAGACTAGAGGAGACAACATAACAAACAAATAAAATGAGAGAAAAGAAGAAAAGGAAGGAGGTGACCAATATATCTCTAGATGCACTAGGCAAGTGGATGCTACCTACATAGTTCCATGGTATCTCAACTCAAATGAGAATGATGAGACACTAAAAAATCTATGTATATAATACTTGAAACAATTATTGAAACTTGATCTAAATATTCATATTGAAAGCAACTATGTAACCAATGGAATGAAACCAAGGTCAAAGGGCTAGGTAGGGAGGGTAAAAATAACTCAGTCGATAGAAAATGTATGGTAGAATGAAAAAGTGATGGAATAGTATGATACAAAGAAGAAAGTTGATATTATGGTTTAACTTAAAATAAGACTCATTGACAATACAAAAGGTCTATTAAGAAAAGTAATGCTTGAGGTGTATAATGTTCATTGGCTCATCAAGTTCATCCTTGTCTGGTGTAGCTAGCCTGTATGCTCTAATGCCATAGTTTGCAACAATGATGAAAGGGCCTATCTAGTTAGGTTTGAACTTGCCTTTGTGTTTCTTCTCAACCATGGTATTTAGCTAGTTTTATTTAAGAACAAGATCATGAGCCCAAATTCTCTATGTATAATGCATCAATTTTAGTGTTCATGGAATTTGTTCTGGTATGTTTGAAGGTTATTAACTTTAGCCATACATTTCTCATCAAGTAACTGTAGTTAGTATATGCAAGTTACGTGTTAGTCTTCATCATCCAAGACATGCATCAAACATATACACAAAGAAGGTAACTTGACGTCAATAGAAAAAATAACCTTAGTGCCATAAATAAGTGAATATAGAGTGGATCCTATTGGAGTATGGTGGTTGGTTGGTATGCCCAGAAGGCATGGAATATTTGAAGGTGTCAATTATGGCCAACATCATTGATAATATTTTTGATAATTTTGATAATGGTTTTGTTAGATGCTTTTGCCTGGCCGTTACCTTAAGGGTAATATGTCATGGAGAAATGTTGAGTAATATTATACTCGACACATAGTGATTTAACATCCTTATTTTTGAATGATCCACCATTATTAGATATAATGTCAGAGGGGATACTATAGTGACTAATGAGATAGTTGAATATGAATTTGGAAATTTACTTTCTAGTCATGTGAGGGGTAACTTCAACCCACTTAGTGAAATATTTAGTGGTGGTAAGGATATATTTATGGCCATTGAATGAGGTGGGGTTTATCTTCCCAATGAGATTGAGGCCCTATGTAGCAAATGGTGATGGTGTAAGCATTGGTTTTAGAGTCTTAGCCATGCATGGATTAGATTGGTATGTCTTTGACATTTATCACACTTTTTAACATATGTAACTATATCTACATCCATCATTGGCCAATAGTACCCAATACGCAAGATCTTTTTGGACAAGACTACCCCATTGGTGTGGGTTCCACATACTCCTTCATGAACTTATTGTAATGCTAATGTAGATTCTACCAAAGTTAAATAATGAAGTAGAGTTATATCAAAACTATGATGATATAGGGTTGGTCTGAGTAAGGTATAACATGCAGCATGGTAGATAAAGGCTTTAGATTATTTGTGGGATAGGTTTGATGGCATTATTTGGTCATGAAGATAGGTGTATAGGTTTGAATACCAAATAGAGCTGAGATCAATAATATCATAAAACATTATGATGGTTGAAGGTTCATGAGCTAGCACTAACAAATTTTCAGTGATAAATTGATATTCTTTGGCTATATCGATATGTTGAATCAAAGATCTAATGGTGGTCCTAGCATCTGCTATTTTGTTCCTGGTCCTTGGTATTTATTCAAACTAGACATCAATAATTTATTATTTGAGATTGTCAAATATCACCTTGTATGGTACCAACTTGTCATCTTTGGTTTGAAAATGATTTGTAACCTGATTGATGATTAATTGAGATCACCATAAACTTTGAGATGTTATATGCTCATTGTACTACCTATTAAAGCCATACAATGAGTGTTTCATATTTGGCCATGTTATTAGTACAAGGAAAACTGATCTTGAATGACTCAAGGATTAGATACCCTTATGGTGTAATAAATAAAAGGCTTGCCCTTGATCCATGTGTTATGAATGATCCATAAAAATATAGCTTCTAGTGCTACTCCTCAAGAGGTGTTTCAATAATGGTCGTAATGGTCTCATCAAGAAATTGGAACGTTAGCAACTTTATATCTATAAGGGGTGCTTCAACAAGCTGATCTATAATAACTTGCTCCTTGATAGCCTTTTGATTGACGTATTATATCTCAAAATCACATGTGACCTTGTAAAGCTATTTTAAATAGTAGATAATTAAGAAAACCTTCTTTTGAAATAAACATGGTCTTGTTCAACATGTAATGTCATAGTTTTTGAGCTGTGAAGACCATAGCTAAATAAGGTTTTTCAATCAACGTATAATTGTGCTCACATACAACCAGTATATAGCTTAGATAGTACATGACATGCTCTTTTTTATTATTATCATGTTGAGCTAGAAGTGCCCCCATGGCTTTATCTATAGCTAATAGGTATAGTGAAAATGGCTTTTTTGATATAAGAGGCAACAAAACAGGGGAATTTACTAGATAGTCCTTCAATTTTTGGAAAGCTTTTTGGAATTCATCATCCCAATGAAATGTGACCCCTTTCTTCAATAGATGTATAAATGGGTGGCACTTGTCTACCAACTAAGATATGAAGCATCTAACAGATTGTATCTTGCCTTAAAAACTATGAAGTTGCTTCAAATTGGTTAGTGGTAACATTTTAGTTATGGATTTTACTTTGGCTAGATCAACTTCAATACCCCTATAAGACACAATGAAACTAAGTAATTTCCCTAAAGTAACTCCAAAAACATAATTCTTTGGATTGAGCCTGACTTTGTATTCACATAGTGTCTCAAATATCCTCTTTAGTGCTACTAGATTATCGGCCTTGGTCATGAAATATGACAAGCATGGCTCTTTGGTAGGTGGCCCCAAAATTTTTGAGATCAAATGACATAACTTGATAATAGAATATTCCCCACGGTGTGGTGAAAGTTATTTTATGTTGGTCCTTTGGTACAATTCAGATCTAATTATAGCCTAAGAATCTATCCAACAATGAAACTATTTCATAACCCATTATGGAGTCGACAATCATGTCAATGTTTGGCAGAGGAAATTCATCCTTGGGCTAGGCTTTGTTTATGTCTCTAAAATTAGTACAGATTTTTTTTTCTTATGGGTTCTTATTGACTGACACAACATTAGAGATCCACTCTAAGTAGTTGATTAATCGAACACAACCTACTTCCAAGAGTTTTTCCAACTCTTTCTTCACTAATATAACAATGTGAGCATGCATCTTGCATAATTTTTATTTTATAGTTTTAACATCAAGATGTACCACAAGGTGGTGTATAATAAAGGTGGAGTCCAAACTAGGCATGTTAGAGTAGACCCATGCAAATATACCAATAAATTACCTCAAAAGGGTTGTAAAGACTTCTCATTTCTCCTCAATGAGGGATGTGCCTAATTTGATCCATTTCAAGTCATTTAGAGTCCCGATGTTGACTTCTATCATGTCTTCCACAAAAAGTGTTGAACCATCTTCTAGAATAGTTGGCAAAGATTTAAACTAGCATATAATGATAGATTTATCTTTTAGGATTAGCTCCTCAAATTCTCCTAGGCATGAAGAATCAAAATCCCCCAATGGTATGGAAGGCCATGTGAAAAATACTATTGGAAACTCTAGGATGATTCAATTAAAACCCTATTTTTCTTCAAGACTGAACTCAGATCCATAGGTAAATTTATCATTGGTGGTATCTTGAGCCATGTTTGAAGAAGGTTGAACACACCTGTCTAATGGTGCCTGAAATAAGTTTTCACCACTAGATTGGCCTTTTTCTTTACTACTTCCTTAGTCCAAAAGTGCCTCAAAGAGGTTTTCACTTTGGGACCTCAATATTTTATTTAATTATTTGTGGTTAAGGGTGTTCACCCATTCTCTAAAATAAGATGTAAGATCCATATTGATTGAGAACCCTTGTTTATAGTCTCCCAATAGAATATTGTACCTTAGGCCAATAAAATCATAGAAGACCTCATTATTTTTAAACTCATCAATTGGAGCTATTGATTCTTGTTGGTCTTAGTCTATCAATTGAGGGTAATAAAATAGAAGCAAATTATGGTAAAGAACTAGTTAAAGGGTAAAAATGGCATTAGTGTCAAATAGCTAGTTAAAGGGTAAAAATGGCATTAGTGTCAAATAAATTGGTAGTGGCTAGGTCATCAAAAAGGCTATGATTAGAATTTGCTTTACTGTCGACATCATCATCACTAGTCATTGGTGACGTCACATGAATAAGGTACATGGGGTCACCCCAAGCAATTTAAATCCCATACCATATGTTCCTTTATATCGATTGGGAAAAATTAGCTCAAGCATTCCTTCTTGATTGGGCCCAAGTCCTTCTCTTTCATAGGCATGTTATTCCATGATTTTGTTTGAAATAGGATACTTGGCATTTATGTAACAATTGACCTTTTATCATTATGCAAACATGATTCATCATCTTCAAGTGGATTTTATTGTTGGCTAGTGGTTGGTATGAAAATAGTAGGTGCTGGACTATGTAGTTTGGCTTTGACCTTTCTTTGCCATCCCCTGTAAGGTGGTTTATATTTAGGTATTCTAAAGGACTTGGGATTCTATGGAAGCTAGGCAATGTGGAATGTATCATGCATCAAATATTCTCCTAGGCCATTAGCTGAGATAGTATAATGATTAGATATGTCAAGAGGTGGCATGTAGGAAAGTGAATCAAGAGTATTTGGGTCAATACAATTAGTCTCTAGTAAATCAACAAGTAATTATTTTCCCTTATCCTTCTTAAGATGTGTATTCAAGCCAAATCAGTAGTTATAACTTTGGTACTCAGCCTCCAAATGATTGAAATATTTGTATGGCTGCAAATCTTAATGGATAGTAACCTCCATACCTGAATGGGAGAACTTGATATATTGGTGTAATTTTGAAGGGATTGAACAAATTTCATGTATCCAAGGTCTACCCAAAAGTATATTATATGATAAATCGAGGTCTAACATATGGAACATAGTATCATGGGTCAAGGTCCTAATAATGATTGGAAAGTTAATGGTGCCTTGTGATTCCCATTCTCAATTGTCATAGGCCTTGATTGTGATTGTTTCTAGCTAAAGATCGGCTATAGTGTACTCAAAAAGCTTGATGAGATTTAGAGACACAATATTTAGTCTTGATCCATTGTATATGAGGACACATCTTACTTTGTGCCACATTATGACAACTTTGATGTACAATAGATTATTATGTAGTGGGCCAAGGGATGACATATCACTTTGGTCAAAGGTTAATTTTTGGCTTGGAGCTAAATGTCTAACCAAAGCTTGAAATTTATCTAGAGATATGTCATTAGGAACTTGGGATTGGCCAAGGAACTCTGTCAAGATGTTTTTATGGATTGTTGACATATGCAAAAAACCTAAAATGGAGATTTGTGCAAGCATTTTTTGTAATTGTTCTATAATATCAAATGTCTTTTCTTGTAAAGTGATAAATGGGTTGTTCCTAACCATAACAATTGGTTAGATGGGTGAAGAGGTAGATGGTTGTCAGCTTGGTATGGTAATCTTCATTCATGGATTTGTGATTGCATAATTGGGATTAGATACAAGACCATTATTACTAACAAATGAAGGTGGTGGGGGACTAGTAGGATAAGTCTTAATTACTGATGCACTTGTGTGTGGTCATGGGCCAATGATGAGTTATCAATACAATGTCCAAAATTAGGAATCCTTACTTGATGGTATAATTGTATGTAGTCCATAGGTCAAAAAAGGATCACCGACATGGGTTGGCTGATTAGAATTAATTAACAATGGTCTTGCTTGATTGGTACTTGGTTTGGGATTGATGGAGATAGTGGAAATGTGACCTCCTACAATATGGCCTACAACCTTGTTGTAGTCATGTGCCACTACATGGTAGGTCTATTCATTATTGGCATCATTTTGGCCTTGGTTTCATCTATTCATTTGATGTTGTTGGTTTTGTTGGTTCTACCTTGGCTGTTGATAGTTTTGTTGTTGTTGTGATGGCCACTGTTGTTACCATTGCTAGTTTTTATGTTGTGGAAAGGGATTTTGATAAATGTCAAGGTTCTAATTAAGTGTGGAAGCTCCATGATCTAATCTGATCTCCCTATTTTCAAACATATTTTTGATCAAATGTTTAATTTTCACATAAGAATTCAAGACCATTAACCTGATGATACTCGTATAATTCATTTTTCCTATACCAGTTTGGATAGTCAATGCTCTTAGGATAGTGATTTAGAATAAGCCAGTTAATCAAATTAGTAGTGACCGACTTATGAAACATAGATTTGATGGTTTTTCCAAGGTCACTAAAGACATGAAAAGTAGGCGTAGTCTCCTTGGAAGAGGGGTTTGTAAAGGTAAAGGTTATTGCATTTGTTGTGCTAGTCTAAATTGTTGCACTTTCTATGTTTATTGAAGAGGTTATTGGTGAGGAGTAAGTTTCATATGTGGCATAGATTAAGTAGATGTTGTTTACACCATGTAGACATGTTGTGACTTAGTTACTTCATTTCTAACAACATTTTTGTTGAGATTAAATGGCTTGGGTTTATCATAATTATTGGCCTATGCTGGTTCTGATGCTTGTGTTTGGACTTGATTCTGATTTTAGCCATTGTTCTAGTTTAAGTTTTAGCTCTAATTTTATGAGGTAATTTTAATAATCTCTTTGTTAATAAGGGATATTTAGATCAATAAACCCTTATCAATGATTTTCTTAAAGGTATGTGCACACTGCAACTCAAAGTGGTAAGATATCTCCTATGTAAATTTTTGGTAAACACAATGGATAGTTGCTTGTCTAGTAAATTGTGGTTAAATCAGCTTGCAAGGTCTCTCCATCACTACAAATAACTTGAGAAACTTTCACTGACCTTCTATTTGGCTTGCATCAAATCTACCAATGAAACCTCATGCTCAATATTATAGGATAAGTGTTGCACAAACTTGTTTGAAATATCATCAAAATTAGAAAATGAATTCTTGGGAAATTTTAAAAACCACTTCAATGCTTGTCTTGTTAGATTCCTT
Organism: Torreya grandis; assembly: GCA_037957365.1. Lineage (NCBI taxonomy): Eukaryota > Viridiplantae > Streptophyta > Pinopsida > Cupressales > Taxaceae > Torreya > Torreya grandis. The sequence goes on along the minus strand of JARHVA010006651.1, from coordinate 394,071 downwards.
GAAAATAATAGAAAGAGGTATTTTTCACTATAGGCCACTGGTTGGCAAGCAACAAATACTTATGTCAAGTGGGCCTTAGGGTCATCTTTCCCCTTATATTTGTCAAATTTTGGTGGTTCATACCCTAGAGGAAATAGTATCTAAAAGTACTCTATGTTAAAAGGGTAGGAACACACATTTTCCAACTTAAAATTATTAGTTTTTTTTCCATCTTGGATGGCAAAAATTGAATCCTTCATTTGTTGCAGATCTTACACAAGGAAACTAGAGGGAACATTGGCTTGAGATGGAGGTTAGGCAGTCAAAAGTGGATTACTTTGACTGGGGTATAGTGGAGGAATTTGTTTAGGAATGTTGGTTTGGTTTAGGAATGGACCAGAAATATGTATACATGGATTTGGGTGTAATTGTTAGAATTGAACACGTTATTATGTTATATTCTAGTTAAGATTTGGTATATAGGCCTAGTTTTGGGTAAATTAAGGTTGAGATGGAAGGATATGGGTATCTTATGCCTATTGAGGTTAAATAAGGACTTGATACTAACTATTTATACCTAATTGATTGAGGGGAAATTTTGAACCAAGGCCTTATCATTGAGCTTGTGGCACATTTGACATGAAAGGTAATTATTGCCTAATTGGTACTTGTAGAACATTAGAACCTTTTTGTTGTGAAAATATTTATTGGCAAGTAGATGCATGTTGAAGGTTTGACATTTGTCACTGACTAATACTTATATGTTGTTGATTAGACATCATTCATGATTGTAATGGCATGTTGGTCTTCGACTGAAGAGGTATGTTCGTCACTACTTGGTGAGGTGGAACATTTGGTTACTCCCTGTTGAGGTGCCAAAATGTTATACCTCTATTGCATGGGTAAGTTGGATGGTGCCTATTATTTTGGAATGTTATTTATCACCTATTTTTATGGAGTAAAATTCATCACATTTTGTTGAGGTATGGCACTGGTTGTTGCTTGATTGCTTAATCCTTATTGTTGTGTGCTAAAAGAAGCAGTTAGTTGAGTTTTAGAGGTAGTTAGTTGAGGTTGGGAGGTAGAAGTTCCTATTCCCTGAGTTTTCAAACCACTCATTATGTTAACTAAAGGCACATCTTATTTTGGACTATGTATTTGTGCATTTACACCACTTTGGTCAAGATTGGACATTGCTTGTGCATTATCCACTAGGTTTGGCTCATTATTCTTATACATAGAATTAAAAGACACTTATTCAATAGTTGGAGCATTGGACATGTTTTCTACTGAAGTGTTTTGCACAAATATGTCTATACCTTTATTCTCTTGGCCTATCAATTCAATTAAGACTCTTGTTGAAGGATCTATCTCGATAAGAAGAGCATTTGACATGGTCATGTTATTGAAGTTGCATGTTAAGTTCAAATATGTATTGTATGCTATTTGTATTTGTATGAAGTGGTCCTCTATGAGGTCCTTTCCTATGACAATCATATGAGGGTCTTGATACAACATGGCACTATAGCATGAGGATTGCTAGAAGAGGCATGTTCAATGTTCTTATTGTAAGACATGTTGTAAGGCCCTCTTACTAAACTAGGAAAGTTTTTATGAGGAAAGTCTATCAAAAACTTAGCCCCTACCTCTATGGATCTAATTAAGAATTCATCCTTGTTTTCTAAAAAGTGATGATAAAACAAATATGGGTCATAGGCTAATGGCATTGTAACGTAGTATAGTTGCCATTGGACTTATTTTGTAACTAAAGGTACACTGGCAAAGTATTATGCCATTTGTCCTTGGTCCTACTTTGAGTATGGAGGCATGTTTACCAAATAATGGGCCAAAATATATTGGCTTTATTCTCCTGATTGAGTGTTGCAAGGTAGATAAGGATCCATCTCACAAACAACACCATCTCCATAAAGGTCTTGAACAAAGTCTTCCTATGCGACCACATTACCATACATTGGATTGTATATGATGTCACTACATTTATAGTGAGACATGGTTAAATAAATGGTGAATGTTTCATGATAAAAAGGGGATAAATTTTTATAAACTCTAAAAAATAATGTATAAAAAGATAAAAGGTTTAAGCTTGGTCTAACTTGGTATAGGGGAGCTATGTCTATAAAATGGTTTGTGATGAAACTTGGCATAAAATAATCCAACATCAAATGTCTAAATTTAAATGTATCACATAAAAGGGGTCAAGTGGATGAAATAAAAAATAAATGCCAAATTCTAGATCCAAAGTGTTCCAAATAGGTCTAATCTAGGAAAATATAAGTTACTGGGTATTTGGCCAACCACAATATCAAAAGCTAGGCTCAAACAAGGCATGTGCTATGACATTTAGCCGAACATGGAATCAAAATCTAGAATTAAAACAAAGGAGTATTTAATCTAACAAACTTGAAACACTTTGGCATAGATTAGGTACCTAATTTTTAGACATAAAATTTGTCAAATTGGTATGAGGCATAAAACAAAAGGCTTTTGGAGATAGATTATTTTTTCCCAAATAAAGGCACAAAAAAATAGTTTTTGAATTTGGGTAAAGAACTAACTTAAGTTACATAACCCAAAAGATGAAGATCAGTATCTAAGACCCAATTAGACAAGGCCTAAATAGAAATCAATCAATGTTTGAATTTTAACTTGTCAAAGTTAATTAAAAACTCAAAATAGGAAAACTAAGTTTTTGAACAAACAAGCTATATGAACTTAAATGGCATAATGGCACTAGAAAAAGACCCTAAAGACACACATGGTTTGGTTTCAAATGTGAAACTTGGACATAAGACAAGATGAGTTGATGAGATAATTTGAGTAGTGTAACAATGTTATCACTCTCTAAAGGTATATAAAATGGTTTGTTCTAAAGACTCCAAGGCCCAAAAATTGATATGATTTGGGTAGCTTAATGTTACCCATTTCAATCAAGTGACACACATAACATTTTTGACTAATAATTCTAAGGTAAAACAAGGTGTCAAATGGATAACATAATGCTTCCTCAAGTAACGAAGTGATGTTGATATAAGACTCATTTTGATGTGGCCTAAACACACATAAATGGTTTTAGACTTAAAATACCAAGTAATAAAGGAATAAAAGACAAAATATAAATAAGTAAATCATCCTAAACCCTAAATTGAAAACATTGCATCATATTGTTGAAATCCATCTATATATGTGCTCTTAGGACGATTTTAATTATTAATCCAAAAATAATATTGCATGAAGTGTTAGGGTTTTTACACCCCATGATCCAAAAATTAGAATTTTTGGTTGATAAATATCACAATAACATAGAAATAACACAATAACAATGAATTCTCTGAGAAGAGATGTAGTATTACTCAAAATCGCAATACAAATATATGTTTATCTCTGGGAAGAGATGTCTATCTTCACATTTTGGGTTACCTCTTCTTTTATACACAATTTTAAAGCATGGAAAGGATGTGGAAGGCCACCAATATCGAGGGAGATGAAGTGGTATGACTTCCAATATTTAAAACAATACATAATTTGAGGAATTACTATTTTTAGAAACTTACTATTTTTAGACAACACTATTAAAATTGAAATTTGAGGCACTTACATTGGTTTTTCGGGGGTCAAATTTAATTGAGCAAAGCTCAATGCCATTTCATGATGTTCCCCTCGTTTTTAGCTTTCCAACGGTTCAAACGGCGAGTCAATTGGAGCTACGGTGCAAAAGTTATGGCTCCCGAAAGTTCGGTCATCAATTGGGGTGGAACTGTCACCCGAATTGTCGCCTAAATTGATGCTTGGATCATTCCTCCCTCCTTGAAAAGCAATGGTCCCCATTGCGTCAATACTCCCCATCAGGTGTGGTAGTTTTTTCTTGATTTGATTCTCTGTGAGCCACTCACCTTGATGGCTAAGCTGACCCCTTTTGACCACTCGAAACAGCAGAATAGAACGTCCTCTGGTTGTCTTCATCCAGGTATCCACAATCTGATCCTCTTCCACTAGAGCAAAACTTTGTGGATCAAGTTCATCAATGTTGAGTTGTTCTGATACAACTGAAGTGCCCAAGAGAGGTGGATGATATGGCTTGAGGAGCTCCACATTGAATATTAGGTGCAGACCAAGGTAGGCTGGGAGGTTCAACTCAAAAGCATTTTCTCCAACTCTTCTGGTGATGGTGTATGGACCATATCGCAGAGGCCAAATTTTTCTATGTGGGCCTACAAGTCGTTCCTTCTAGAGCTGCAACCAGACCTTGTCACCCATAGCAAAATGGTGTGCAATCCTGTGTTTATCATGGCGTTGCTTGTACTTTTGATTCATCTTCTCCAAGATGTCATAAACTTGTTGCTGGAGGTGTTGCATTTGTTCAATAAACTTTGTAGCTTTTGCTGCCTCAGATCTTCCATGAGGTGTGTATTCCATGGTGGAAAATGGAACTGCTATATCAACCGGTGCCATGGGTTGGAACCCAAAACATACTTGGAATGGACTGTGCTTGGTCAAGCTGTGCAGTGCCCGATTGTATCCATGTTGTATGAAAAGAAGTCCCTCATCCCATGTGCGTGGATGTTTGGAGTGGTACATCCAAATCATGTGAACAATTAAGCAGTTTACCACCTCTGTTTGACCATCAGTTTGTGGATGGAAGGCTATGGACTTCATCAGCTTAGTATCCATCATCTTCCATAAAGTGGACCAGAAGATGCTCAAGAACCTGCTATCTCGATCTGAGACAATGGACTTGGGAAGACCAAAATGGAGCCATACATGACCAAATATAGTTGAGCATTTTCCTCAGCAGATATATTTTTTTTACAGGCAATCATGATAGCCATTTTTGAAAAATGATCAACTACCACAAAAATACAATCCTTACCATGTTTGGAAGTGGGCAAGCCTGATAGAAAATCCATTGAGATGGATTCCCAAGGCCTGGTTGGTTCTGGCAATGGCGTGTACAATCCTTGCTTCTTATTTGTCAACTTGGCTATCGCACATGGGGTGCAAGATTTGAGATATCTTTCTACATCCTTTTGCATATGGGGCCAGTAGAAGTGTTTTTGAAGAACTGCCAATGTTTTCTCAATACCAAAGTGTCCAGCTGTCCTACTGAAGTGTGCTTCCCATATCATCTTTTGTTGCTCTACGACTGGAACATAGATGTGTCCCATATGACAGAGGACATTATCTTGCAAATAAAAATTAGAAACATGTGTACCTTTTTGAAGTGCTTGATATGTAGTAGCAAAGGTAAGATCTGCTTCATACAGGGTACCCCAAGTGGCAGTCTCATGTCCGCACAGGTCCAAAACCATTGTGAGTGCAGTAATTGGTGGGTGGCTCAGACAATCTGCAGCTGTATTTGAGCTCCCCTTTTTGTGTTTGATTATCAGGTGGATTTGCTGAAGATATGTGGCCCACTTCTGATGCCTCTCATTTCAGAGCTTGCTTTGTGTCTGGATGAATTCCAATGGTCTGTGGTCAGTGTGAATGACCGTTTCTTTTCCCAAGATGTAGTGTTTCCATTGTTTGCAGGATTACACAATGGCATATAGCTCCTTATCATATGTTGGATATTTCCTGACTGTATCAGTGAAATTTTCACTGTGATATGCAACAGGATGGCCATGTTGCATGATGACAACTCCCATGGCATATTCAGATGCATCTGTCATCAACTCAAAAGGTTGATGCAAATCTGGCAAGGCAAGAACAGGGGCTGAGCAGAGTCTATTCTTCAAATTCTCAAATGCCCTTTGTTGTATTTCACCCCACTGAAATGTAGCTTTTGCTCCTCCTTTAGTCACTTGGGTTAGTGACTAAGCAACATGTGAAAATCCAAGAACAAACTTGCGGTAGAAATTTGCAAGACCCAAAAAGCTACGAAGCTCTATGAGGGTCCTTGGTGTGGGCCATTCTCGAATAACCTGAATCTTTTCTAGATCAACATGGACCCCTTCTACATTCACAACATACTCGAGGTACTGAATTATTGTCATCCCGAATGTGCATTTGTTAAGATTTGCATACAACTTGTGCTCTCGAAGAGTTTGAAGCACCTTACGAACATGTTGCAAATGTTCTTCCCATGTTTTGCTATAGATGAGTATGTCATCTAAGTAGACAACCACAAATGAGTTGGTGAAGGGTCGTAGGATGTCATCCATCATCCTCATGAAGGTTGCAGGTGCATTAGTTAAGCCAAAAGGCATAACCAACCATTCAAAGAGCCCCTTCTTAGATTTGAACGCAGTCTTCCAGATATCAGTGGGATCCATGGGAATTTGGTGATAACCAGATTTGAGATCAATTTTGGTGAAGAACTTCGCACCATGGAGCTGGTCCAGCAGGTCATCAATCCTGGGGAGAGGATAGCGATTCTTCACAGAGATTTTATTCAGGGCTCGATAGTCAATACAAAGCCTCCATGTTCCATCTTTCTTCAGTGCCAAGACAATTGGGCTACCACAAGGTGAAGAGCTTGGCCTGATGTGACCCTTTTGGATCAATTCTTGAATATGTCTTTTTATCTCATCATTTTCCAAAAATGATCTGTGATACACATGACTGTTAGGCAAAGGTGATCTTGGGATCAAATCGATAGAATGTTTTACCTGGCAATGTAGTGGAACTCCTGTAGGTGACTTGAATAAGTCATCATATTCTCCTGTGATGTGTCCTATCTGCTTCTGTTGTTGTGTTGATTGCGTAGTCAGGACTGCAACATCAGCCTTCGTGGATTTCTGCAGCTTGACCACCATGAGGACAAATTGCTTTGTTTTCTCCACCAATCTCTTACATTGCTTCGCACTGATCAGGGAGACATATGTGGGAGGTGGTACCTCTGGTACCCTATAACACCATTTTCCAAGGGTGAGAGTAATCCTTCAGGTTCGTGATTCATAGATGCCATGTTGCTCATACATGAATGGCTGACCAAGGAGTACATCACAAACATCTAGATTGACTACATCACACCAAACTTCATCTTGGAATGGTTTTATGGCATATGAAAGAGGACACTGATGGGTGACATGGAGGTCTCTCCCTGGGCTTAACCATCCAATACTATAGGGCTTTGGATGAGGCTTCACAGATAGATTTAGACTTTTCACAATTTTAGCAGAGATTAAATTCTTTTGACTCCCACTATCAAGAATGAAATGTAAAGGCGTACCTTTTACCCATAGTTTGGAGTGGAACAATCTTTCCTTGTCATCTGGTCTTTCTCCACGGTTCTATGATGAAGCGATAATGGTGTCCGACTCAGCATCTACAATTTCTTCTTCATCCTCTTCGACTGTGGGTTGTGTATGAGGCAGAGTAGTGGATGCTGAGTATTGTGACTCAGAAAGCAATGACTTGATGGCCCGACATTCTTCTTTGGAGTGAGTCCCAGTTTTGTGGTAATCACACCATTTTCTAGCCTTCCCTTTTTGGGATTTCTTATCTTGAAACTCCTTTTGCTTCCAATTTGGGCCTTGTGTTTGACCTTCCTTATCATTTTTCCATTTTGAGGGTTGACTCTTCGTATTCTTTCTGCCATTCTTCTGTTCAATCTTCACTGCAAATTTGTATGCCTCACCAAGGGTTTCCAAATTGAAGAGTTCCATTTCCCCCCGTATGTACCATTGTAGTCCACCACGATATTTGAGAGTCTTATGTTTCTCACTTTCTTGAATGCCCAACCTTGCAGACAATGAATGAAAAGTGTCTGTGTAATCTTGAACAGATTGGTCCTTACCTTGGCGAAGTTGTTGCCACTATATGTAGAGATCATCATATGCTCCGATGGGATAGTACTCTTCTTTCATTGCTTCTACAAAATCATCCCAGGTAGGTTCTGCCTCAAGGCCAATGTCATCTGTGCTGAACCTCTTTTTGCACCCTTCCCACCAGTTTTTCACAGGCAATGTTGATTTCAAAAGAGCAAAAGTAATCTTTTCTCCATCGGTGAACTTATTTACAGAGAAGTAGGAAGACAGTTGATCTAACCAATTTTCTATTGCATCAACATTGATTTTACCTTCAATTGTAGGAATATCAAAATTTATCTAGACCTTGAAGGGTGTTGGGGCACTGAAAGGTCGTTCCCTGGATGAGGAGCCAGGAAGTGGAGCCATGGAGCCAGGATTTCCCATCGAAAGTGTTTGAAGAATTTGGGCAAATTGTTGTAACATCTGTGTTTGTTGCCATTGGAGAGCCTCATTCACCATTTCCTTAAAAGGATCGGATGTCTCGGTGTCATCCGTCATTTGAGGTCGTTTGGAGTGAACAGGTGGAAGCTCTGTTGTTTCCCACCCAAGCCTTTTATAGCCTGACCTCGTCCTCGGGATCATACACTCTTAAGACAAACCGCTCTGATACCATTGATCCAAAACTCAAAAGTTTTGGTTGATAAATATCACAATAACATAGAAATAACATAGTAACAATGAATTCTCTGAGAAGAGATGTAGTATTACTCAAAATCGCAATACAAATATATGCTTATCTCTGGGAAGAGATGTCTGTCTTCACATTTCAGGTTACCTCTTCTTTTATAGACAATTTGAAATCATGGGAAGGATGTGGAAGGTCACCAATATTGAGGGAGATGAAGTGGTATGACTTCCAATATTTGAAACAATACATAATTCGAGGAATTACTATTTTTAGAAACTTACTATTTTTAGACAGCACTATTAAAATTGAAATTTGAGGCACTTCCATTGGGTTTTTGGGGGTCAAACTTTATTGAGCAAAGCTTAATTTTATTTCATGACATTCCCCTCGTTCTTAGCTTTCCAACGGTTCAAACAGCGAGCCAATTGGAGTTACGGTGCAAAAGTTATGGCTCCCGAAAGTTTCGTCATCAATTGGGGTGGAACTGTCACCCGAATTATCGCCTAAATTGATGCCTGGATCACCCCACTTCTCCTAAGAGATTTTATGGTGACATAGACCTTTAGACTACTCACCCTACATCAATAATATATCCATGACAAGTGGGGTTTGTCTAAAACTTAAATTTTTGACCGTCTAGATGGTCTCAAGCATGGCTAATACTGTAGAAGCCTCACATTGATTAAGTTCAAATTGGTTAACTTAATATGTAATGGTCTATTCCTTTGCATGTCAATTCCATCCATGTACTACTTAGTGTAATCCCTCGGTTAACTAGACCTGCATCAGGTTTTTATTATGAAAGGAGAGGTTAGTCGCTCAATCCCCTAGCTCTCATAGTATGCATACCCTGATTTGTATACCCCACCATGGGGCGGGGTTAAAAAAATGTTGGGAGATGAAACCCTAGGTCAAATATTCCTTAAAAAACTCATGAAGAAGCTATGAACTCCCTTTCACAATCTGAATTACATGAAATAAATGATTGAGTGGAAAGACTTTAGAGGTTACTTTTAGATCACCAAAACCATTCGAGTTTTGAGGAGAACCTAAACAACATTATTTTCATGCCTTAGACTAGGCATAAATTGCAAGTTAAAAATCACTTTTGGTCACCCAAGTTCTCTATAAGGGATGTGGGGAGAGCATACCCACACTCTTCATTTTGCACAAACAAACAAACAAGTAATAAACAAACACTTTTAAGAATTTAAAATCTAAGTGTTAATTTTATGGACTAAATGAAATGTTTGATAATGTTCTTTGGCCCCTTGGCTTATTTGAAAAAATTGAAATAATTTTCATAAAAAACTTAACAAAAATCACCTAGGTTATTTTTAAGCACTTAAATCAAATGTTCAACATTTAACCATTCTTTTTAGGCACCAAAATTAAGTTTTCAAGAGTTTAAACTTTGGAAATTTATTTTCTAATCCCACCTTGGACCTATAAGTGTTAGAAAGTTTCTTTATACTTTGAAGCACATTAATAGATGAGCAAACAATTTTTTAAAAGATAGATCTCTAGTTTCCTCTATAATTTTTACATAGAAACTAATGTCGGTTACCTATGACTAATGTCGGTTACCAAAGAACTAATGTCAGTTGGTAATAGTCAATATTGGTCGATAAAGACCAAGATCAACTACTTGTGAACTTGAAGGCAAAAAATTAATAATTTCAAAAACATTTATTATCCAAATTTAGTACAAAAACTCCTCAAAACCAACAATAATATGGTTAGATAGGGAACATACAAGCCAATGAGACCAAGAAATAACAATTATGAATGCTAAAAAGATTCAAAATCCAAGTTTTGTAAGTCATGTCCCACCCTGTATCCTAACCGATGATGGTTACCTAGAATTGATGTCAGTTAGGTAGAACTGATGATGGTTTAGGTAGAATCGATGTTGGTTATGCTTGCTCGATGTTATTCACCGTGTAAATCCAAGTTAGCATAAAAAATAGGATTATGGTAAAAATAAAGCTAAAACTCCATTTTTTAATATATTCAAGCATTCATTTGAAAAGTTAGGAGTTACATCTTGGTATCCTTAGTATGTGGGGTGCTTTTAGGTCCTACTGGGTGTGTCATTTATGATCATAATAATTTGATAATAGAGAGGAGGTTAGTCTTGTGTTAGTTCACAAAACAATGAAATCAACACACTAAAATACTAAAATATCTAAGCCTATATCTTAGGGGGAGCATAATAGACAAAATATAATTAAAAACCCAACTAAAATACAAATAACAATAATAATTACCTTCCTTGACAACTCCAAGTGATTTATTTGTGTCTTGCTAGGTTTGTGCTCAAAGAGTCTTTAGCAATGGAGTAATCTTTGATATTTCTCTTCTTGAGACCATTGTTGGCTTGCTTGATGTGGCTTATGCTTGTGATGGATTGGCTCAATATTTTGGCATTATAACACTATTGTCATGAGTCTTATGCAAAAACTTGAATTATAACTATACAATATCCAAGCCCCTAAATGAAGAGGCAAAGGCTTGTATTTATAGGCTTAGGAACTAACCCCAACTTAAGGAGAGTAAAAGTGTAGTTTAAATATGGAATGGGTTAAAACCTAGCCTAAGTGAGTTAATTAACCCCAATAGAGTTAAAATGTGTTAAACATAAATTATTTGCAATGAATAGATATGGGTAAGATATTTTGCAAAGACTTGACAACTCACAAAAGGTAATCATGAAAAGCTAGGATATTTGCATTTTTGAATTTCCTTTTTTAAATTTTCATTAATTGCACATGGATAATTCAACTAGGCATTTAATTTGGTTTAGATTTTTAATTTATTTTGCTTAGGATTTTTAGATTTTTCAAGGTTTTATTTATGTGTGCACTTGCCCCACTTAGTAGGTCTATAGGCCAAATTACATGTTATGATTCCATATGATGCTCAAGGATGAATTTGTGAGAGGTTCTTATTGGTTATGATAGAATACCTAAATTAGGAATGTCTTAATGAGATTCTAAGCTTTGACAAATTATTCACAAACAAATTTGGGATGTTTATTGATTCCTAAGCTTAATTTACAAGGGTTGGTAGGAATCAGTCTGAAGTCTGGTCAAAGGCCGTTGGTGGCCAATTTTAGGTGTCTACAAGTTATAGGTAGACATAAGTGATTATTTTATGTATGACTTAACATTCATGTTAGATTATTGATGAATCACACATAGTAATTTATGATTAATGTTGATTTAGATGTTAGTTTAGAAGGATTGAATGTTTAGGAAGGAATGCAGATGAAATGATATGATCCACACCATAGGGCATAAGACCAAGTGTGTAGGGAACAACTGAGTTTGGTTGTGTAGAGATGTATTCATATGAAATAGTCAAAACACATTCAATGCAAAAAAATTCTTACTTGTAAGAAATATAACATCTATTCAATAATAAATAATAGTGAAAATTGGTATAATGTGTTACAATGCATGTATTATAGAATAGATATATGGAACATGTTATCTATGTTATGACTATGTATGGTATCAAGCTCTTGATTGGATGCATATGTTACATATTTAACATGCATGATTATAAGAATAATCACAACAAATATTATAGAGTACAAAAAATGGAGTTGGCACATCTCACCTTATTTACATGTTGATGATGGAGCTTCTAGCTGGGTAGTGACCACTAATTCAGTCGCATGATTCTAGGCTATTCAGTAAATGTCACAATCTCAAGAATCCTAATTTTTAACTAATGATGATCAATCCTAAGATTTTTTGATTGGTTTGGGGCCACTAGTTGAGACATGTAATCAAGGTAGGCTGACACATGATTATGCTAAAGTGGGGTCTGATGAAGTGAGCTAGACTATAAGTAGATGTCAGTAAAGCACACATGACTATGAGCTTTAGAGTACGAGTGAGATGCCAATGTTATGATCTGAGATGATAATTACATGAAAGTCTATGATTAAGCAAAAGAATTGTGCATGGGAAAATGAGCAAGATTCATGTGGAGGAGTGTGCATGATTTCAGAGAAATGCAAGCTATGCATAAAAGAACAAATGAGGAGTGTGCTCAACTATGTAGAGGTTATCCATGGATCACAATATGTGTTGATGTAATGATAAATGGATGAATTGTTACTAACTATGCATAGATTTTTGAATGTTTGAACAACCTTATTTTTATTATGACATTTGACATGATGTACCATGTCATGAAAAACTATGATATCATTGTTGTTACCTGCTACAGGACTGACATAAACACAAGTACATGACATGATGCATCATGATATGGAAAAACATGATGACACTTGTTGTAATATGCATAAGGACTAACACAAGACTTAATAATACAAGTAAACAAATAAGCACATAAAAATACAAAAGTAAAAGCATGTCCTACATCAAGTTTAAAAACCTTATTATTCAATGATTAATGGTGATAGGCTGATTTTGCCCTAGACAATGATATGTGCAAAGTGATTTGATTGCAAATGATATATCCTAATTTTTTTTCATGTTTTGATGTGCCCCCAAGAAATAATATATGCAAGAGGGAGGATTTGGGAATAATATATCCCATTGAAAAACTCCAAGCTTGGATTGGATAGATGGTTTGATTGATTAATTAAAGATTTTAACAAGATTTAAGACAAGACAAATGATTTATGAAATGGGCCACTATTTTATTATTATTTTTGTATTTTTTAAAATTTTAAAAAAAATCCATTATTTGAGTTTTAGGGTTTATTTGATTTCATGATGTTTTTGGATTTTCTAATTTTTCTAATATGTTTTGGATTTTCTATATTTTGTAAATTGTTTTTTGGATTTACTATATTTTCTAAATATTTTTAGATTTATGAATTTTTGATGAGATGATGAGCAAAGGTGAAATCCCATTTTATCACTAATGATGGGATTAATAGTGGATTATATTGTGACCCACATAACCCATTTTCAAGAAATCAAAAAAGGACCCACTTGTCCTAAACGTACTATGTTTGGTCCCAGTTTATTCATTAATTGACCCTGAAATAGTTTCATACTAAAGACTAAATAATTTTATTCACTTTTTATTCTAAAAAATTTGGTTTGAAATTAGGATAATAATTTAATTTTGGTCTTTATTTTTGATTTATTCTACTAACCAGGCTAATTTTTATTTTTCAAGTCTATTGATTTTGCACTTTATAGGTTAGTGTATTGTTAAAAAATGTCATTTATTCACCAAAGTTTCATAGAATATCAATGACTATTCATATTATTAAGCTTTGGGTGTCCTGACTAAACAAGTTCATGCCATGTGTCATAATTTCATTACATCTAAAAGACAAACTTAATATTACAAGTATCATAGCTATGTGACCAACTAACTACACAAGATCATGCCAAGTATCACTATATTATTGCATCCTGCCTTTCAGGAAAAAAGTTTAAATCACAAGATCCAAAGGCCATTCAAGTAAATCAGATTGATCCATGAGTCTCAATATCATTTGATTTCATGCTTAGAGATAGGGGAGAACATTTTAAAATAATCAACCAATCGACTAAGTGAGATCATACTAATTTAACTTATTTTGAGAATATTGGAGTTTTATTCCTAATTTTGTTAAGGGTTTGGAACAATAAATTAGTAAATAATATTTCAATAATTATAGTACTAATTTGTATAATTTATTTGCCTTTTGTAGCTTTCTAAAAATAGTAATAAAAGAGGAGAAATGTAACTTATCTTAAAACTGGACCGAGATAGCTGAGACAGAGACTGAAACTGGCTATGCAAGACTGGGATAGTGTCATGAACCTAGATCTAACTTTCATTTGGTAAAAGGATAGGAGCATCAAAAATAGGAAACTTTGAGGTCTAGTGCTATAGTCCACTCCTACCACTATTTTCTAAATTGGTCATAAAGATTTGAGTTTTTTGAGTTTGATTCATTATCCCTATGTGAGTTTACCTATGAAATTTTGAGTCCTAAATGTTGACGGAGCTCTTTTTAGAGATGATTCAATCTTGAAACCCTAGACCTTAATTATGCTTGATAAAACTCGATAAAGAGGGGGGTTAGTGTGTCTAAGATGTAATGAATGTGTATCCACACCCCTTGTGAGGGCGCGTTACCTAAATACCAATACTCCAAAGAGGGATCAAGCCATATGTAGTTCTTCCACTTGATGCGCTTTATGAAATAGTGTTTTATAGATGTGAAAATACCAAATTGAGAGTGTTTGAGGTGGTTAGGGATTAGTGTGAGGGTTTGAATATGTTTTCATCTATATTGGGAAATTGAATGTAGAGAATAGGGAAATTACCTTAGTGGTTTGTTAGTATTCTTGTTCGCTTTGTAAGATTTGTCACCTCCCTTCTAAATGAACTTTGAATGGACTTTTATAGGGATCTATTGGTCATGGGTTAAATATATTCATTCTAGGATGATATAATGAAGAATAGTAATCTAATGAAAATGGTCATTTGGGCTTGAAATATGATTGGATACAAGTGCCAAAAATAGGACACCTTAGGGTCTAATGTTATTATCCAGATCTGGCACTCCTATCCTACAAGATCAAGACTTGGGGGATAGAATTGTCTTGAGATATAGAGACTAACTGAGCTAGAGTTAGGGTTCATAAGTCTATGGATGATTGAAAATAAGAAAAAAGGTGTCCTATTTTTGGATAGGGGTCATAAAAGCATGCAAGAAGGTCTTATGGATAGGGTGTCCCAAGCCACACTCAAGATACCAATTGGACATTTTATATGACTATATTTACCTCCATTTATTCTAGTGATGCAACAAAGAAAAATACTAAGATAAAAGAAAAGTAGAAAGCATACCAAAAATTACCTGTAAGGTCAAAGTCTATGAAGCTGTGTGATGCTGAGTGTGCATAGAGAGAGCACATCATGAAGTGTAAATATGTAAAAAAAAAGATTAGAATAGTTCTTACTAGATACACTATATCTAAAATAGGAATGTACAAAATCTAGGTAAGAGAGAGAGGAAGAGAAAGGAATGAATATAGCTCACTAGGTTTGTAAACCAATACAAAACCTGTTGTGATGTTGAGTGATATTGTGTATATGCTATACTAAAAGTAATATCGTGAGCAGAGTTGAGTGCTCAATTCCTCAAGAGTGGTTCAAGAATATAAAGACTAGCCCTTTGGCTCCATCATCACCCACTAAGTGAAGCTACGTGATCATGCATGTGTTAATTGATGTTTGGATTATGTGTCTGATCCCTTTGAGTAGGTGGCTCAAGAATACAAAGGCTAACTAGACCTTTGGTTCTATCATTGCCCACTGAGTGAAGCTATGAACTAATACTGGTATGAATGTGCATCAAATGGGATGGATCTTAAAGCTCATTAATGCTCTGTAATTTGACAATGTGGCATGGATAGCTGAATGTGTACTAAAAACTAGGTAACTCTGTAAGGAGGAGATTAGACTTGTATGAAAGTAACTCTAAAACTAGAAATTAGGCTTATGTGGAATCCACTTGATAATGTGGAGGTTAGGCCTATATGGAATCCACTCTAAAATGATTCCAACCACCTATAGATGGAATAAGGAATGCAACTACTAAGATTTTCTAGGTAATATACTGAACTTAGAAATAAAAGAAGTCAAATGTGCCATGCACATTGACCCCAATCACTGGTGTTTGTAACATGGATTTTGATCTGGAAGTTATACCAACTACCCAATCTAAAACTAAAATGAGAGAAATCATGCCATGCATGATGCCCCTATATTTAAATTCTCTAAGAAAAATTGTATTGAAACTATTAAATTTGAACTGATCTGTATATGACAAAACTATAGCTGAACTTACCTTTCTACCTATTTTTAGAAAATATTGGTTTTTGGTTATTTGGATAGGAGCTCCAAGAATAGGAAACCCTGATGTTTGGCACTATTATTCAGGTTTTGTGCTATTGTCCTTTGCAAAATTTGATCACTATTTTGTAATCATCACTATTTTTTTGGTCTGTTCTACCTCATTTGGGTTTTGGTTACTATTCTAAGTGTTTTAAAAATTAATTTTTTGACCGATGGGAGCTCTGATCTCTGTGATAAAACCCCTATTTGTTGCCTCCTCTTTTGAGGGTAGGAATGAAGACCTTGTAATGACTACCCTCAAAATAAAGAGCCCTACAAGTTTGTTATGCTATAAAATACATGATATAACAATGATAATAAGAAAGATGTCTCAAGATATAACATAGTTTGTATTGGAGATTATTAGATCAATAGGGGTATGCCTAGATAGATATAAAAATGTAATAGCATGTGTAATATACTAAATTAAAACTAGAAATATTAGTTTTTAGTTATTAGTTTTCAAGGAGGGATGTCACACGATGTCCATCATGGCATCCAAAAAATCAAGATAATGCATGATGTGGATAATGACATTGAAAAAAGTGAGAAGCAAACACGCAACAAGCACGTAAGGCAAGAAGCATATAAAAATGACCAAGGGGACAAGACAATAAGGGATATGGGCACATGTTAATAAAACTAGAAAGCAAACACACAAGGCATGTTTGAATGCCCACATACACATATAATTTGAAAACAAGCAGGGTTGGCACGAGGGCCACAAGCACATAGAAGAGTACAAGTAAAGGACATTGGTAAATGTCCTAAATCACATACAAGAGAAAAAATAAGAACTAATAAATGTAATCACATCTAGCTATGTAAAGAAAGAAAGGCATGTAATATTATATAAATACAATCACATCTAACTAATTAAAGCAATAAGTGAAAGTATGCAAAACATGTAGTACATGACTAGGTATATGCTGAGAAATACACAAGTGATATATACTAGTGAGTGTCGATAGAATAATATATGTAAACTAGTAATTAATGTACACCATCATGATAACTAGAGTGTGTGGTGTAGGAGTGACATATACCTGGATGGTGTAGTCATATAGAAGATGTCCCTAGTGGGTAGATATGTTGATGTATGTCTTGAATGTAGAAGTATGATGCCTTCTCAATGGGTAGAGTAAAGCAATCAAGGATCTAGATGTCAATGCGTACAATCAAAGAAGATCAAGTGAAGCATGGTAATATAGATAAATTGACAAACAATAACATAGAACAACAAATGTAAGTCTAGCATGGTAGTAGAAATGTAAAGCATGGATAATGCATATAATTGAAATGTTTTTGGTGTTTTTGATTTATTTGAATGTTTTTGTTTTTGAAATGTTATATTATTTTTTGTATTTTGAAATGTTTGAATGTTTTTGGATTTTTTATCTAAGCTATGTACAATCAATCATAAGGAGACTATGTAAAAGTAACTGAAAAGAAGCTATACACAAGTAATATTGAGAAGAAATGATACTAATTGATGAGTCTCATGAGAGACTCCCTATCATGGTGTCCTGTATCAAAGAGAGGGATCATACATGATCATGAAGCACAATGGAAGGGCTGAGACTATGGCTTTGAAATATATGTATTCTATAAATGCTCTGAAATATCTATAGTAGAAACCAATTGTGGGGTCCCCCTATAACTCTATTAAGTGGATGCAATTGTAGGGATCTTAGGGACCCATTTGGTAGTGAGAAGCTCTCTGAATATGTGCTATATGTGTAGAGGAATGAGACCTCAAGGATACTACCTTGGGTGTGAACACTATATATGAAAAATAACTAAAGTCTTAAAACTATGGCTGATCTAAAATATGCCTTTGTTGACATGTATGAACTCTCTGTGTTGGTGAGGAAGGCCTTAACTGTGTCTGAATTTGAACTACAGGAAAAATTGTAACTAGTGGAGAAGCTAAAATTGGTGACTGTAAAGTAGGAGATGGATCTAAAGTGGGGAGTGGTAACTCATATGGAAATCCACCAACTATAACAACCTAATTATCATGAATGAATTTCATGCATATGTATTTAGGAAAAAAATAGAAAAAATACTAGAAAAATCAACAAAGAATTTATCCTAGGGTTTTTAGGGTTTTTATACACAAATGAAGTCAGGTTCACTAAATAATTTAATAGTTTTAGGAATATTGGATTTTTAAACCTAATTTGGTTAAGGGTCTGGAATAATAAATCAATAAATAATATTTCAATAATTACAATATTGATCTGTATAATTAATTTACTTTTTGTAGCTTTCTAAAAATAGTAATGAAAGAGGAGAAATGTAACTTATCTTAAAACTCGACTAAGATGGTTAATATAGAGGCTGAAGCTGGCTATGAAATAATGGGATAGTGTCATGAACCTAGATCTATATTTCATTTAGTGAAAGGACAAGAACATCAAAAATATGATACTTTAGGGTTTGACACTATAGTCCACTCTTATCTCTGTTGTCCAAACTAGTCATAGAGATATGAGTTTTTTGGGTTTTGTTTATTGTCCTTGTGTGATATTGATTATGAAAATTTGAGTCTTGAATGTTGATAGATATACTTATAGAGTTGATTCAATATTGAAACCCTCGACCTTCATTATGCTTGATAAAACTTGAGAAATAGGGGGGTTAGTGTGTAAGATGCACTAAATGTGTATCCACACCCCTTGTGTGTGCATGTTGCCTACATACTAATACTCTAAAGAGGGATCAAGACATATGTAGTTATCCAACTTGATGTGCTTTATGAAATAGTGTTATGTGGGTTCAAAAATGCCAATCTAAGAGTATCTGAGGTGGCTAGGGACTGGTGTGAGGGTTTGAATATGTTTGAAGCTATGTTGGGTGGCTACATGTAGAGAATAGGGAAATTTATCTTAGTGGTTTGTTTTTATTCTTGATTGCTTTGTAAGATTTGTCACCTCCCTTCTAAATGAAATTTGTGTTAAACACGGGATATACTGAGAGGGGGGGGTGAATCAGTATATTATATATCTTATAAAAATTTCCTTTAACCAAATTTCACTTAATCAAACATTCAAGATATGCAATAAAACTCAAACAATAAACACCACACAAGATAGAGAGAGACACCAGCTATAACGTGGAAACCCAATGTGGGAAAAACCATGGAGAACAATCTAAAATATATGAATGAGCACAAACCCAAACAATATTTGCAAGCCAAGCTTGTAGGAGCACCATACCCCTTTGCCGAACACCACCCCAGCTACTATTCATGAGCACCAACCCATAGGAGCACCACACCCATTTTCTGAGCACCAACCCAGATACTATTCATGAGCACCAACCCCTTTGTTGAGCACTAACCCAACAATAATTCATGAGCACCAACCCATAGGATCACCAACCCCTTTGTGTATACCACACACCTATCTCTTAATGTTGCTATCTCAAAAAATGATAGATCAATACAACATCTCTTTCCTCTCTCTCACCTTTGCTCTTCTAAGATAGATATAACAAATACAAATCATATTCATCTTCACAATTTCTCTTCTAAGCGAGATATCACAATATCAAATCAACCTCTATCTCTCATATTACAAATGGCTTCTCAAGCCTTTATTTATATCTTTCCAAATGACCTTTGGCCTTCCCACTTTGTGACCCTTCAATCCTCATGGAAAATGGTGCCAATCTTGGATGACCCTTCATATTCAAGCCTTTGAAAAGTCATTTGGTGACCCTTCATGACTAAAAACGTCCTTCCCACTTTTGTCCTTATCTTTGGTGACTTTTCGTATTCCTCAAAGTGTCCCTTCATGAGAAATTGCACACTTACTCTTTTGTCTTCACTTGGTGACTCTTGGTATTCCCCAAGATGAATCTTCATGGGAAAATGCATCCCATCCTTCTTTAGTCTTTACCCCATGGCTCTTCGACTTCTCCATGGGCCCTTCTTTTGTCTCATATGCAACCAAAAATATATTCGTTAATATTAAATAAATATTAACTCATATTAGCCAAGATATATTTATTAAAAACAACATTAAATGCAATGGGGCCTTTATCACCAATAACACTAAACCTTTGACATCAATGACAATATTTCCAACACTTGGAATGGACTTTTATATGGATATATTGGTCATGGGTTAAATATATTGCACTAGGCTAACATATTGAAGAATATGAATCCAATGGAAATGGTCGTTTGGACTTGAAATATGATTGGACAAAAACACCAAAAATGAAACACCCTAGGGTATGATTCTATTGTATAGGTTTGACTCTCCTATCCTATAGGCTTAGGACCTAGAGGGATATAATTGGCTTGGGAAATAGAGCCTGACTGAGCTAGAATCAGGGTTTAGAAGTCTATGAATGATCAAAAATGAGAAAAAAGTGTCTGAAAGGGTCATGAAAGCATTAAAGAAGGTCCTGTGGATAGGGTGTCACAATCCACACTTAAACTACCAATTTGGATATTTTATATGACTACACACACCATGTGTCAACATATTGTTGTATAAGAAACAACTTGCAAAAGATGAGATATAAGTTAAGTGATTCAATGATAGAATGCCATATGACACCCTTTATATAATTAGAAACCACATTTTATAATTTTATTGTGCCATGTGACCAATATAGCAGGTCATTTTCCATGTGTCATCCTCTCTTTGATCTATATATTGACATACCCAAAGACTTGGTGATGGGGAGAATGGAGTGGCTAAGCATAAAGATGTTATACATCTTATAAAAACACAATCAACTATGAGTTAGCAAAGATAAAATGCCACAAATTAGTGACATAGTGATAATTATAAAAGATCCAAATTATACCAAAATCCAAAATAAGTGACTAAATAGTTAAATACAATGATGATGCACCATGTGGCAAATAAAACTATGAAATTTGACATCATAAAATCAAAATCAAATTTGATGGATGGATGACAACTACCGTTACTTTTTAATTAATTCTCACACATAGAGGATTTGAGCAATTAATTCTCAAGATAATAAAATTGATTTATGCTACACTCCTGAGTCAAATCAAATTACATTTACCAATTTCTAAAGTATAGATTTTTATCTAGAGATTTGTAGTGACTAAAAAACCTAAAACTTGAATTTAACACATATCTCAAATTCTTCAATAATGGAGACACAAAACCAATAACTTGATCCTTTGATGTTATATTTTAGGAATAAATAATAATTTAAAGATACATAATTCAAAAAAATTATTTTACTTGGAGTTTCAAGTAATATACAATAATCTATGTAGAGGTTGAATCCATTTGACCTTACAAGGATGAAGACAACTTGTTTTTGGATCAAATAGATTACATAAATGACCTATTGGAAATCAGAGCTACTAAAATCCATAAAGCATTAGAGAAACCATATATATTCCATTGTGCCAACATGGTGTTTAATTTTTTTATAGTATGTGCTTGCACAAGAGATATTTTTATTAAAAAATATAACTCAATCTGTAGCATTTGTAGCTAGAATAACATTTGAAAAATTATATTGACTGCCACAACCAAATATCTCATATAATCAAATAATAGTCAATAACTGGTTCAAATACAATAACATTAAAATCACCCTATTAGGATGGGCCCATAACCCTAATAAATTTTCCATTAAGAAGGTCAGGATTGCCCAATTCAGGCTTAGGGTTAGAATTACTATGGCCTTATTAAATAAAATACATGGAGCTTCGTCCATCAGTCATGTGTTTGAAGTTTGGATCATGTTGTTATCCATAATTGTAGAAGGAAAGGGCATTCCCCCATTGGGGGAAATCATAAGCTTCAACTTAAAATCCTAAATAGACCAAATGCATGACTAAGTATATGCCAACTTCAACATGATTTCATACTTGGTATATTCTATCTATGAAACTATTACACCGACTAATGTTTTATCATGGGAGTTAAAAGGGATAAATTAGATTTCTGATGATTTTGACCATATTCATATACATGGATATAGGGATCATATGCAAAAAATGGTAGACACTTTCTATCTGATGGTTTAGAGGGAAATAAATGGGCAACCTATGCCTATATTATCTAATCATATTAAAATATCACTCAGGTCATTGGGTGACATTGGTTCTACCCAAATCACACTATCCTCAAAGTCAAGGGCACATTAGTAGCTCCATTCTTACCATCAATAATTATACTAATCAAATTGGTTAAACAAGAGATAACTTATCAGCTATCTAATAGTGTAGATGATAATCTAAGGAAGACTAGATTGGCTAAATATCACAAGACACCCTTTAGCATTGGGAGACAAAAGTTCTAAAACTAGAAGAAATTAGGTAAGAATTCAAAACATGGGTTTTTTCAAGTTTTTACTGGACAATATAAATATTGGGATTCAAGGAAGGTAATAAAATAACATAGAGAGAAATTTTGTAGGCAATTTAGGCAAGATAATGGCCACCATAAGTATGAAAATGACCTAATACTTCTTATCCTTGAGGATGATTCAGATGTTTATATAAGAATTATAAATTATTAGATGTCTACGAGGATCCCTTAGATGATCCAATATGATTCATCTATATCAAGAGAAGATGCAATCAAGATAAAATAGGATGAAAATAACTTTGAACAACTTGGGGAACCTTAAGTAGAGAAACAAAATAAGAAACCAATGAACAATTAATGGAAATAATTATTAAAAATGACCCAAATCTATAAGAGGTGAAACAATAAATTCTAGACATAAGATAACCTCTAAAAATCACAATTATATTCAACCCATCAATTATAATAATATTTCCACCTTAGGCTCCAATAACAAGTCATTTACCTTATCCTCCTCTAGTACAGGTGATATCCATTACTTGTTTAACAACTTATGTAATAAAGTTGTGTTGTGGAGCCTATTTCTAAATTACAGTGTATTTCAAATACTATACATTTAAAATGTAATGTACACTCTATATGTATTATCATCAGGGTTTGAGACTAAGCTAGGCCCTGAGTAGGGGTTTGGGGGTAGTAGCCCCCAAAAAGTGGGGGTTTGGGGGTGGCATCCCCTAATAAATGTTTGGAGGTGGTAGCCTCCAAATTTTTTTTTAGACCCCCTTTAATGGGAAACCATTTTTGGGTTGATTTGGCCCATGGTTTTGGTATCCATTATTTTATAATATTGCTTTGTTGATGTATTATGTATATCTAGATATTTCATAGGTAATACATCATGAGAACAAGGGTTTGAGAAGGAAGAACATAGTGTGTGAATTTAGGAGGGTTTGTTAAGTACAACTCCAAATAATATTTGTGCATTGTAATTGTGAGAAGACTGATTTGAGAGTGGTTTGTACTCTCATGGCTTGTAATAAAATCTAAGAAAATGGTTTTTGGTGGATGTATCCCACATTAGGTGAACCACATTAAATTTGGTCTTCTTATTTTACATGTTTATTTCTATTCTTTCTATATCTCTAATCATATCTATTATTGCGATTCTATGAAATAATTCCACATTGATTTTTATATTTATTCCTAACTGGTATTAGAGATTTAGGTTATATTTGTTGAAGTGTTGAATCATAAGAAGGGTTATTAGTTCAAGTGGGAGCTATGGCTGATTATCATAGATCAAAGGTTGAAAATTTTAATGGATAGAACTTTGGTCTATGGAAAATGTAGATGGAGGATTACCTCTATCAGAAGGACCTCCATACTCTACTGGGAGGAAATGAAAAGCAACTAGTGAGTATGATAGATGAGGTTTGGGAGCTTCTTGATATGAAAGCACTTGGGGCCATTAGGTTAAGCCTTACATCTTCGATCACATTTAATATATCATAGGAGAAGACCACATAAGGTCTCGTGAATGAATTGGGAAAGTTATATGAAAAAGCCTCTACTTATAATAAAATATTTTTAATGAAAAAGTTATTTAATATGAAGATGTATAAAAATGGCTCAGTTGCTGATCATCTAAATGAATTCCATATGGTTGTGAGTATGTTGAATTCTATAAAAATATATTTTGATGATGAAGTTAGGGATTTCCCTATTTTGTGTTCCTTACAGAGAGTTGTAATAGCCTAGTAATGGCTATGAGAAACTCAGTCTCTAATAATTCTAAGTTGAAGTTTGAGGATGTCATAGGAGTAATCCTAAGCAAGGAAATGCAATGGAAAAGCTTTGGGGAGACTTATACTTCAGGTGATGCTATGGTGATGGAGAGTAGAGGGAGATAAAAGTTTGGAGGAAAAGGAAAGCATGGAAAATCAAATGATCCTAGAAGGTCAAAATCAAGGGCCATGATGGTATGCTAACACTGTGTAAAGACTAGGCATGCGAAGAAGGATTGTTGGTCTCTTCAAAATAAGAACAAAAATTAGGAAGACACCAAGGAGGTGAATGTGGCAATAGGTAATGTTTGTCAAGATGCATTAATTCTCTCCATTGATAATATTATTGAGTTTTGGTTTTTAGATTTAGGGGATTCTTTTCATGATACACCATATAAGCATTATTTTATTGATTATGTTCAAGGAGATTTTGGACATGTTTACCTTAGTGATGATGAGCCTTGTAGCATAGTAGGAAAAGGAAGTATTCAGATCAAAGAGATTACATAAATGACCTATTAGAAATTAGAGCTACCAAAATCCATAAAGTAATAAAGAAACCATATATATTCCATTATGCCAACTTGGTGTTTAATTTGTTTACAGTAGGTGCTTACACAAGATATATTTTCATTAAAAAAATAACACTCAATATGTAGCATATGTATCTGAAATAACATTTGTTAAAATTATATTGACCACCACAACGAACTATCTCATACAATCAAATAATAGTCAATAATTGGTTCAAATACAATAACATTAGAAACACCTTGTTAGGATGGGCCAATAACCCTAATAAATTTTCCATGAAGAAGGTCATTATTGCCCAATTCAGGCTTGGGGTTAGAATTGATGTGGCCTTATTGTACAAAATACATGGACCTTCATCCATCAATCATGTATTTGATGTTTGGATCATGTTGTTATCCATAATTTTGGAAGGAAAGGGCATTCCCCTATTGAGGGAAATCATAAGCTTCAAATTAAAATCCCATAGAGACCATATGCATGACTAAGTATATGCCAACTTCAACATGATTTCATATTGGGTATATGATATTTATGGAATTATTACACCAACCAATGTTTTGCCTTGGGAGGTAAAGGGGACAAAGTAGATTTTTGATTATTTTGACCATATTCATATATATGGATATAGGGATCATATGCAAACAATAACATGCACCTTCTACCTGATGATTTATAGAGAATTAAATGGGCCACCTATGCCTAGTTTATCTAATCATATTAAAATATCACTCAGGTCATTGGGTGACTATTGGTTCTACCCAAATCACACTATCTTCAAAGTCAAGGGCACATTAGTAGCTCCATTCTTACTATCAAGAATTATACTAAGCAAATTGGTTGAATAAGAGATAAATTATGAGCTATCCAATAGTGTAGATAATAATCTAAGGAAGACTAGATTGGATAAATATCATAAGACACCCTTTAGCATTGGGCGGCAAAAGTTCTAAAACTAGAATAAATTAGGTAAGACTTCAAAACATGGGTTCATTTAAGTTTTGATTAGAAAATACAGATATTGGGATCTAAAGAAAGTAATAAAACAACATAGAGAGAAATTCTGTAGGCAATTTAGGCAAGATCATGGCCACCATAAGTATGAAAATGACCTAATACTTCTTAACCTTGAGGATGATTCAAATGTTTATGTAAGAATTATAAATTACTAGATGTCTACAAGGATGCCTTAGATTGTGTAATATGATTCATCTATATCAAGAGGAGATGAATTCAAGATACAATAGGAGGAAAATAACTCTGAACAAATTGGGAAACCTTAAATAGAGAGAAACAAAATAAGAAACCAATGAACAATTAATGGAAAGAATTATAAAAAATGTCCCAAATCTATAAGAGGTGAAACAACAATTTATAGACATAAGATAACCTATAAAAATCACAATTGTATTCACCCCATCGATTATAATAATATTTACACCTTATGCTCCAATAACAAGTCATTTACCTTATCCTCCTCTATTATAGGTGATATCATTCCTTATGTAACAACTTATGTAATAAATTATCTTCCTACCTCTCTACAAACCCCTATTGTCACACAACAAGAGGAGACAAAAGAGTATTTATATGAGCATGAAAAAGAGGGATATTTAAAAGTAGGTTATGGTGGA
Organism: Torreya grandis; assembly: GCA_037957365.1. Lineage (NCBI taxonomy): Eukaryota > Viridiplantae > Streptophyta > Pinopsida > Cupressales > Taxaceae > Torreya > Torreya grandis. Next base: position 367,539 of record JARHVA010006651.1, on the reverse strand, counting down.
AACCTAGAGGTAGAAGCATCATTGGATATCTTTCAGAAGGTGCCTTTACAAATAATTTTTAGGACTTCAAATATCAGTTCTCCTCGTACTCAAGAAAAAAGACAAGAATAAATTGAAGAAAAGGACCAAGATCCTATTGTGGATGAAGTGATAGACCGAACAAGCATGGCAATCAACACTTTGATGGTCACATAAAATACTTTAGTTTTCCCACTTGTGGTCACTTTAATAGCTTCTCCAAAGTGCTTGACATAGGTCACCATTTCCCCTATTTCAATAGTAGTTCTTCTAACTACCACAACTCTTATAGATTCAACTAGTATGGAACATACTACAATTATATATTCTTTAACTAGCATTATTTCTACCACTATATCCTTGACTATTGTACATACCTCAATTGAAAAAATATGAAAAGTCTAACCTAGGTTGCCATTATACAAATAATTCTTCCCACACCTGATCTACACACTATATTAACTATTCCACATTTTGAAGACCTAATACCCCAATCAATTTTTGCCACACAACCCCTACAGGCCCAATATTTACCCTATTAGGTGTGTCCATTACACAGGGTATCCTGATAGATTCAATAATTATATTGGTCCAAGAGTCTCTTAACCTCAATAAATGTATTTATAACCCCTCCTCAAACAAATATCTCCAAAGAAAGGTTGTTCATCCCACCTTCTCCTTCATTATCTACACCACCTCATTCCACTTCATCATCTCCTTGCATTCTCATGCCACCTCCATAGAGTCCTCCATCTCCTTCCACCCTCATGCCTCCATCATAAATAAATTTACTCCTCACCTCTCAGACCTTTCCCCAAGACATGCAATGACTCCCACATGGATACAAAAATTACAAGAAAACCATTTAACTAGGCAAGATTTGGTGATCACTGAGGATCCCAAATTAATCCTAGAGTTTGATGATACTTCAAATAAAATCAAAAGGGTGAGGTGAAGCATATTTATAATTAGTGGGAATCCTAAAAATTTTGTGAGAGAAGAATAACTCTTCTCATTAACATAAAAAGGAAAACTAGACTTGGGGATGAAGATGAGATTCATGAAGACCCTATTTCCATGGTAGATGCTACTAGACGAGTTTTCAATAATATGTTTCATGGGATAAAAAATATTAATAATAAACTTGAGGCACAATGCAAAATATAGCCTCCAAAGGATATAGTGTAAAATGTACATAGTTCAACCAAAACCATCTATGACATAACATGATTTATTCAAGAGTCAAGGGCATAATCAAAACCATAGTGGAATAAAGTTGTAATTTTTTATGAATTTGTGAAGAGCTTGGATGCCAAATTACATTTTATTGACATGTCAATTAATAAAAATTAGAATCAACATCTCAATTTGAGACAACTTCAAGATATTACTTTATATTAAAATTATGTGACTAAAAAGAGAAGTCAACTAATGGAATGAAATAAATAAATGCAAGAGATAGTTGAGAACATGATAAGCCAAAAAAAAAAAGGTCATCCAAATTCTATGAGTTATGTATATTAATGACATATAAATCCCACTAGGGTAAGTTGTAACTAAACCATTTTTTGATGGCTTATTACAAAATACCACCAATAGCTTCAAAGCAGAGTTTGAGAGCACAATTTCAAGAAGTAGTGATGAAGTGATTTAGCTGATCACTTTTCTAGGGATAAGGTGGCATAATCAAAAGCCTTGGGTATCTCTTTTAGACCCTGAATGAATATACATAGGAAATTAATAAATAAGATCCCAATTTTGTTTAGGCTTCATATCATCAAATTTGAAGAAATTAAACTAGACTTTATAACATGTATGACTGAATATGAAAAGATAAATAACATGGATGTTTTTTCATTCAGGCAGGAGATTCATCTTCAAAAGCTCAAGTTTAGATGACTATGTCTCATTCTCCTTGGTATACCATAGTATACACTCCAATAGGGATGGCAATGGTGACCTTACCTTCTACTACCATCCCTTTTCATGTTCAATTAGAACTAACTGTAATTACAACTACAATGGTACCTATAAGAACTTAAATAACTATAACTATGTGATGATAGGCTACTATAGGTTTCATTTTAGTGACCCTTATGGTATTTATGGTTGACCAATTACAACTATAGTTTAATCTAGTTTGAATACAACTTCAACCAACAATGCTACCCATATTTAGTGAATTGACTACTAGAGTCCATTTTTGATTGAGTTATTCATATTTTTGTACATGAGTAATAGAGATAATTTAATAATTTTATTTATATACATTTTAAAACATGTAGAGTCTATATGATTAGATTAAGAGATGGTCTTATTTTAGACTTAGTAAATTTAGACAAGCTTGGAGGATGAGGTGATCCCATCCAAAAGGTATATATGCATGTCTTTTATCTATTGTAAAGAGGATAATTTTGGTAATTAATACAAGTAAATAAGATTTTTATGATTATTCCATGAGTTTATGTGAATGTGATTTCTCTTCCGATTTTTTGTGTTTGATTGGAGAATTTACATTACGTTGATGAATATATAATAGGATAAGTGTATGTTATATGCAGAGATAAGATTGAACATTTTGTTAGTCTTGTTAGTTGTTTAGATATATATCATACTTACAACTTGTTAGTGACATTGGATATGCATAAAAATCTAGTATTAATAACATCGTTAAGTATTATCATTGAACATTTTTACAAGTACTTCCTTAGACACTTCATTGTGTTTGTATGTGTTATGTGATTTCAATTAATCCACAACAAATATTGGTTTGTGACATGTGTTTGGTCTAGTACAATAAGTTAGCTTAAAAGGATTCAATCACTAGTAGGATTATATGACCCCTTATTTTATGCCTTACCCTTCCCTTCTTTTTATCTTTTTAGACTTGTTCACCTTAGCTTAGATTTACACATCCACCTCAAGTAGGATTTGTTAGACATCCATCATATTTAAACCATTTGAGGTAAATAACTATCCCACTCACTGTTATTCCACCACATGGTTATTTACAAAACTAAGACTTAGCAATCATGCCTTAGAGTTAATTTTTCATTGATCCTAAAATGTTAGGGACCTTCTTGTAAAACCCCTAGTGTGCATAAAATCCACATTAATAGATTTAAATAGTGGAAGGATTCAAGATGAGAACTCCAAGGAACACATTGCCTCATAAAAGTCCCATTCTAAGGATACACTAAGATGTTTCTTAGAATAGGGCTTTACTTCATGTCTTTATCAAGGTCAAAATTGGGGAGAAGGATGATGGTATGATGGTAAGGATTGAAAGGATAAGGATGATTTTTAATGGGTTTGGATGGGTAAGGGGGGTAAATATGGTTTCAAATGGGTAAGTATGGTTTATGATTGATTGAATAAGGATGATAAGATTTAAATAGATACGTACGATAAGGATAGTATAGTTTTGGATGGATAAGGATGGGTTTGGAATGGATCTACCCTAAGTGTATAAAACTTGTAGAAAATAGAGTCAGGGACTTTTTTTCATCATCGTACTTTCCCAATACACCATAGAAATGGTTTTCACCTATGGATGAAATTATTTATCTTTCTCAAATTTTTGGATATGTGTGTGTGTGTGTGTGTGTGTGTATTGGTTTATTGTAGTAGCATTATATCTTTCAGATAGGCACTCAAAATATGTCTTTGGGAAATTTGTTGATTTCTTCTAAATTTATTAGGATATTATCATAGTCCTTATGATATAGGTCTCTACAAAGAAGGGTGAAGTCGAAGGTGTGTTAGATAAGGATGTGTGTTAAGTGTGTGAAAGATTTTGATGGATGTTAATATTATGATGCAAAGGGGGATTGGGACCAAAAACCTCACATTTTTCAAGATTGAGGATAGTCACAAGTTGGATGATTTGAGGATTTTATACTTCTTTGATAGTGTTTTAACAAACAATGGGGAGTGGTATTGTGGTTGTGCAGATGCAAGAGGGAGACTGAGTTATTTATCCACTGGTACATTAGAAATGTTTTCACAAAGGGAATAGTATTAATTGTGTCGATTGTGATTTTGATTTGGATTTTTGAATAATGCCTTAGAGATTTTCACTAGGGGACATTGATTTTTTTACATTAATTAGTTTTATTTATTTTATAAAATATTCATCTTTTGTGCTCTTCTCTTACTCCTCTTGGATGTACTTCAAATATATGACACCTCTTAGAATTTGATCATAAATAATTAGGAATGGGAATTTTATAGTACTTCCATTTTTTGAATTATTATATGTGAATTTTGATTGCACCAAATCTAAGTCAAATGCTTTGGGATTTTCTTCCACCAGACATAGTAGTAGGTTTACAATGATATTTTAAACTAACTTTGATTAACCATTTATCTAAGAGTGATATGTTTAACTAAAATGGAATTGAGTATTTACTTTCTTCCATATGTGTGTTATAAGTGTCCCATAAACTTAGTATCTTTATTAGACATAATATTGTGCAGTAAACCATATAGTCTTATAAATTCCTTGAAAAATATATTTTAAACTTATTTATCATTGTTAGTTTGTTTAAAATCCATAAAATGAGACATTTTATAAAATATATCTACTAAAAATAGATAGAATCATATACCTCTTTCATTCTAGGCAATCCTAGAATAAAATCCATGCTCAGGTTCTCCTATGATTTTTTAGGTACTAGAAAAGGTTGATACAACCCTGTGTTCGAAATTTTTCCTTTTTCTAACTAGAAAATAATACACCCATTTATATAATTTCACACATTCATATACATGTGTGGAAAAAAATATCTCTCACAAGTAGTTGCGCCATTATTTTATCAATGCAAAAATGAGTATCTAATTTGCTTACATGATTTTACTGAATTAAGTTATCATGCATTGATCATTTGGGTATGCATAATTACACTCCCTTGAATAAAAATTATTATTTTATAAAATAATCTAACTAGGGTATTATATATGCATGTGAAATATCTTCTCAAAACTTCCATGATTCCTTGAAGTATTCATCCTATGTGTACAACTCTTTCATGGAACAATATCACATGAAATCCACACTCATCTTGCTCATCAAACCACCTATCTCACTTACTATGTCTAAAAATTGGTTATATTTTATGTTAATATGTTTCAAGTTAGATGATTAGCTTTCCAATATTTCTACCCCTTTCATATGTCTTTAATTCAGCTTACCTTATTTGTTGATGAATTTTAGCACTTGGTAGTTTGTGTACAACATAAATTATTTTAACAACTAATAATGCCTCTATTTATTTGATGATTTAAAAATAACATATAATTCCCGATAATATACTAAATAATTGCACCATGATTTTTTAAATTTATCATTCAATGTATGTACAATTACACTGCCCTAAATAAAAATTATTATTACATAAAATAATCCAATTAGGGAATTATAAATACATGTGTAGTATCTTCACATGCCTTCCATGCTTCCTTGAAGTATTTATCCTCGACATAAAACTCTTTCATGGAATAATATCTCATGAGATTCACACAAATCTCTCTCAACAAACCACATCTCCCACTTAGTGTGTTTGTAACTTAGTTATATTTTTTATTCCTATATTTCAAAACAAATGAGTAACTTTTTAATATTTATAACTAATTCATATGTATTTGATTCAACTTACTTTGGTTGTTGATAATTATATCACTTCATTGTATATGTACAACATACATTATTTCATATATAGATAGTGCCTCCACTTATTCAGTGCTTGTAAAATAATTTATAATTCTTGATCATATATAGACTACTTGCACCATGAATTTTTAACTATATTGTTAAATTAGTTAATACACTTAGCTTCTTGTCTCAACACAACTCTAATGGTTGTTTCAATTGCGTCACAATATACCTAAAATAACTTGTTTAAATTAGGTAGTGCCAACACATGATATTCCTTTACCTTCCTCTTCAATTTTTAGAAACCATACTCAGTTTCCATAATCCATAAAAAAATCCATCATACCAACCTTAATTACCTCTATGATAGGTCGGAAAATCCCATTGAATTTTCTTATGATCTTCCTATGGAAACTTGCTAATCATGGAAAATTTAGGCTTCAAAAGAGTTCATTAATGATGGTCACTCAAGGATAGCTCTCACCTTCTTAGGATCCATCCTTAATCATTATTAAGATATTAAAAATAATAATCATCATATTTATGCCTCTAGATGGTCATATTTCCTACATTTTTCTTTATCACAAGCATTGATTTCAAATTTTCACTCATTTGAGTCTTTTCTCCTATCTTTGCATGTCTTTGTTTGATTTGAGTTTGTAATTTTTGTTAATTGGATGTTTTTATAGTCATTTTATCTTCCCTTTTATTTAACTTAAGTTCTTAATTTTATTACATTAGATGACATGTTTAACTATTTTCATATCCTTATTTGATTATAATTTGCATTTTATTACATTTGATGTCTATTTTTATAGTTATTTTTCACATCTTATGTTTTACTTTGTCTTACATTTTGATGAGATTCATGAATTTTTATTTATAATGTCTTACACATATAATGTTTTTCTTAATATTTTCATCTTGCTTAATTTTGATATGTTTTATATTCATTCATTTTTATTTTACATCTTTTGTTTGTCAATTTTTCTATTTACTTACTTAAGATTCCATTTTTAGACACTAGTTTTTTAATTTTTAACAATGTACTTTCACACATTTTATAGAAAATAATAAAACATACATCACATAATAACATTCCTCATACACATGATATTATAACCACACTATGTGCTAATGAAAGAATTTTACAACCATATGTGAAAATAAGCAATCACTAACACACACACACACACACACACACACACACACACACACACACACACACACACACACACACACACACACACACACACACACACGTGTGTGTGTATGTAAATCATTTAACACATAAATATATATCCATCTAGATATATGATATAATTTCATCCCCGTGTGTGTGTGTGTAAAACATTTAACACGTAAATATATATCCATCTAGATATATGCTCTAATTTCATCCCCACTTGGTAGGTGAGGCACTATGCTCCTAAGGAAGTTGTGGTTATGGCCTCTTGAAAAGATGGTTCTAGTGACAAAGTACAAGATCATAATCCTATGACCTTTCCTTGTACTTTGGGTAACTTTATCTCTCACTGATGTACTTGCCCTATAGTCACTCTATGTAAAATAAAAGTTAAAATTAAGGCATATTAATCCAAAATCACCTATTTCCATCTTATATCCTCGCCTCTTACTAGGACTATGATCAGAATAGTAGTAGAATCATTATTATATCATTGTATGTCTCATGTATCTAATTTATCCATTCTAAACAAGCTTGCATGTTACCTAGAAAATGATACAAAAAGAACCCCCCATTTGTTTTGTGTCATGCTTTGGTAGCACATCATATAGGATCTCGTAATAGGTGATTATTAACATTATCCTTCATTGTACCATATCTATTATTATGTATACAAAAATCAATCTAAATATATCATCATATCACCATATATATCTCAAATCCTCAAGTAAATATATCACTAATACCTAGTATGTATATCTCTAATAATAAAAAATGAAAAGTGATAGTGGATACTTAATATTATCTTTACCTTTTCATGGGTACTTCTCAATGACAATCTCTCCATATTCCATGCCTCCAAGGAAAGGCCTACTATCTTGACTTAATTTAGGTTGAGATCATGCCCATATCTCTCATAAAACCATAAGTACTTGGCCTTACCTCTGCTATAGAAACATCAAGACTTGATCTTGTTTGATCCTTTACTCTCCTCTCCTACTCTTATTTACATCTTCATCTCCTACCATGTGGGAAACTATTATGTCCCAAAACTAGGATTTTAGTTAGTATACTTCATCCCTTTGTTCCTTGTGGTTCCATCAATTATCTTATAAATAGGGTAGTACCACTAGATGTACAACTAGGTATACCTAGCTAAAATTTCCTATAACTTGGTCACATGATTGAGGCTTAGATAACTAGGTGTAATTCCCTATGATATAATCCAATACCCATGTTTGTATTGTGAAGGACCAAGATGCCCATGAGACCATAAGCCTTTATATGGTGTCCATATAATATAATCTCTATGAATGGTCTCTAGTGATGGCTATAGAGGGATCCATATCACGATTCAATCTTGCGCATGCATCTAACATAGGGTAGGTGGTACTTGATATGATGTGGTAGCCTTATTGGTATATACATGGGAAATCTGATACGGGCACCAATTTAGGTGACAATTCGGGTGACAGTTCCACCCCAATTGATGATGGAACTTTCGAGAGCCATAACTTTTGCACCGTAGCTCTAATTGACTCGCCGTTTGAACCGTTGGAAAGATAAGAATGAGGAGAACATCATGAAATGGAATTTATATTTTCTCAAGGAAGTTTGACCCCAAAAAACCCAATGGAAGTGCCTCAAATTTCAATTTTAGTAGTGCAGTCTAAAAATAGTAAGTTTCTAAAAATAGTAATTCCTCGAATTCTGTATTGTTTTAAATCTTGGAAGTTGAACCAATCAATCTCCATCAAGATTGGTGACCTTACACATCCTCCCCATGCTTTGATAATGTGTATAAATTAAGAGGTAACCCAAAATGTGAAGACAAACATCTCTTCCCAGAGATAAACATATATTTGTATTACGATCTTGAGTAATACTACATCTCTTCTCAGAGAATTCATTATTAATGTGTTATTTCTATGCTATTGAGATATTTATCAACTATAAATTCTAAATTTTGGATCAGTGGTATCATAGCGGTTTATCTTGAGAGTGTATGATCCTGAGGATGAGGTCAGGCTACAAGAAGCTTGGGTGGGAAACAACAGAGCTTCCAAATTTTCCACCTCTTCGATCCAAATGACTTCAAATGGAAGACGACATTGAGACATCCGATACTTTCAAGGAAATGGTGAATGAAGCCCTCTAATGGAAACAAGTGTAGATGCTACAACAATTTTCCCAAATTCTTCAAACACTTCTGATGGGAAATCCTAGCTCTACGGCTCCACTTCCTGGATCCTCATCCAGGGAACATCCTTTCAGTGCTCCAACACCTTTCAAGGTTCAGAAAAAAATTTGATATTCCTACATTTGAAGGCAAAATCAATGTTGATGTAGTAGAAAATTGGTTGGATCAACTATCTTCCTACTTCTCTGTAAATAAGTTCACCGACGGAGAAAAGATTAGTTTTGCTCTTTTAAAATCATCATTGCCTGTGAAAAATTGGTGGGGAGTGTACAAAAAGAGGTTTAGTATAGATGACACTGGCCTTGAGGTGGAACCTACCTGGGATGATTTTGTGGAAGCGGTGAAAGAAGAATACTATCCCATCGGAGCATATGATGATTTGTACATACAGTGGCAATAACTTCACCAAGGTAAGGACCAATCTGTTCAAGATTACACAGACACTTTTCATTATTTGTCTGCAAGATTGGGCATTTAAGAAAGTGAGAAACATAAGACTCTCAAATATCATGGTGGAATACAATGGTACATACGGGGGGAAATGAAGCTCTTCAATTTGGAAACCCTCGGTGAGGCATACAAATTCTTAGTGAAGATTGAACAGAAGCATGGTAGAAAGAATATGAAGAGTCAACCCTCAAAATGGAAAAGTGATAAGGAAGGTCAAGCACGAGGCCAAAATTGGAAGCAAAAGGAGTTTTAGGATAAGAAATCCTAGAAGGGGAAGGCTAGAAAATGGTGTGATTACCACAAAACTGGAACTCACTCATAAGAAGAATGTTGAGCCATCAAGTCACTGCTTTCTAAGTCACAATACTTGACATCTACTACTCTACCTCATACACAACCCACAGTTGAAGAGGATGAAGAAGAAATTATAGATGCTAAGCCTGACACCATTGTCACTTCATCACAGACCCATGAGGAAAGACCAGATGATAAGGAAAGATTGTTTCACTCCAAATTATGGGTAAAAGGTAAGCCTTTGCATTTCATTCTTGATAGTGGGTGTTAAAATAATTTAATTTCTGATAAAGTTGTGAAAAGTCTAAATCTATCAATAAAACCTCATCCAAAGCCCTACAGTATTGGATGGTTGAGCCTAGGGAGAGACCTCCATGTCACCCATCAGTGTCTTCTTTCATATGCTATAAAACCATTCCAAGATGAAGTCTTGTGTGATGTGGTCAATCTAGATGTTTGTGATGTACTCCTTGGTCAGCCATTCATGTATGAGTGATATGGCATCTGTGAATCATGAACCCAAAGGATCACCCTCACTCTTGGAATATGGTGCTATAGGGTACTAGAGGTACCACCTCCCACATCTGTCTCCCTGATCAATGCTAATAAATGCAAGAGATTAGTGGAGAAAATAAAGCAATTTGTTCTCATGGTGGTCAAACCACAGAAATCCAAGAAGGCCAATGTTGTAGTCCTGACTACACAATCAACACAACAATGAAAGTGGATAGGATGAATCACAAGAGACTATGATGACTTATTCAAGTCACCCACAGAAGTTCTACTGCATTGCCAGGTAAAACATTCTATCAATTTGATCCCAGGATCACCTTTGCCTAACAGTCCTGTGTATCACAGATCAATTTTAGAGAATGTTGAGATAAAAAGATGGATTCAAGAATTGATCCAAAAGGGTCACATCAAGCCAAGCTCTTCACCTTGTGGTAGCCCAATTATCTTGGCACCGAAGAAAGATGGAACATGGAGGCTTTGCATTGACTATTGAGCCCTGAATAAAATATCTGTGAAGAATCACTATCCTCTCCCCAGGATTGATGACCTACTGGACAACCTCTATGGTGCAAAGTTCTTCACAAAAATTGATCTCAAACTGGTTATCACCAAATTCCCATCGATCCCATTGATGTCTGGAAGATTGCATTCAAATCTAAGGAGGGGCTCTATGAAGGGTTGGTTATGCCTTTTGGCTTAACTAACGCACCTGTAACCTTCATGAGGATGATGGATGACATCTTACAACCCTTCACCAACTCATTTTTGGTTGTCTACTTAGATGACATACTCATCTATAGCAGAACATGGAAAGAACACTTGCAACATGTTCATAAGGTGCTTCAAACTCTTCAGGAGCATAAGTTGTATGCAAATCTTGACAAATGCACATTCGAGATGACAATAATTTAGTACCTTGGGTATGTTGTGAATGAGGAAGGGGTCCATGTTGATCCAAAAAAGATTTGGGTTATTTGAGAATGGCCCACACTAAGGACCCTCACAGAGCTTCACAACTTTTTGGGTCTTGAAAATTTCTACCGTAGGTTTGTTCTTAGATTTTCACATGTTGCTTAGTCACTAACCCAAGTGACGAAAGGAGGATCTAAAGCTAAATTTTAGTTGGGTGAAATACAACAAAGGGCATTTGAGAATTTGAAGAGTAGACTTTGTTTAGCCTCTATTCTTGCCTTGCCAGATTTACATCAACCTTTTGAGTTGATGACAGATGCATCTAAATATGCCATGGGAGCTATCATCATGCAACATGGCCATCCTATTACATATCACAATGAAACTTCCACTAATACTATCAGGAAATATCCAACATATGATAAGGAGACCTATGCCATTATGCAAGCCTATAAACAATGGAAACACTACATCTTGGGGAAAGAAATGGTCATCCACACTGACCACAGACCATTAGAATTCATCCAGGCGCAGAGAAAACTATGAAATGAGAGGCACCAAAAGTGGGCCACATATCTTCAAAAATTCCATTTGATAATCAAACTAAAAAAGGGGAGCTTAAATACAACTACAGGTTATTTGATCCACCCACCAATTACTTCACTCATAACAGTTCTTGACTTGTGCAAACATGAGACTGCCACTTGGGTTGCTTTATATGAAGCAGATCCTACCTTTGCTGATACATATCAAGCACTTCAAAAAGGTAAACATGTTTCTAATTTCTATTTGTAAGATAATGTCCCCTATCATATGGGGCACATCTGTGTTCCAGTTGTAGAGCAAAAAAAGATGATATGGGAAGCACACTTTAGTAGGACAACTGGACACTTTGGTATTGAAAAGACATTGGTAGTTCTTCAAAAACACTTCTACTGGCCCCATATGTGAAAGGATGTGGAAAGATATCTCAAATCTTGCACCCCATGTGCAATAGCCAAGCCAACAAATAAGAAGCAAGGATTGTACATGCCATTTCCAGAACCAACTAGGCCTTGGGAATCTATCTCAATGGATTTTCTCTCAGGTTTGCCCACTTTAAAACATGGTAAGGACTGTATTTTTGTGGTAGTTGATCATTTTTCAAAAATGGCTATCATGATTGCTTGTAAGAAAAATATGTCTACTGAGGAAACTGCTCAACTAAATTTTAGTCATGTATGGGTCCATTTTGGTCTCTCCAAGTCCATTGTCTCAGATCAAGATAGCAGGTTCCTGAGCATCTTCTAGTCCACTCTATAAAAGATGATGGATACTAAGCTGATGAAGTCCATAGCTTTCCATCCATAGACTAATGGTCAAATATAGATGGTAAACCATTTGATTGTTCACATGACTTGGATGTATCACTCCAAACATCCATGCACATGGGATGAGGGACTTCTTTTCATACAACATGGATACAATCGGCGCTACACAACTCGACCAAGCACAGTCCATTCCAGGTATGTTTTGGGTTCCAACCCATGGCACCAATTGATATAGTTGTTCCATTTTCCACCATGGAATACACACCTCATGGAAGATCTGAGGCAGTAAAAGCAACAAAGTTTATTGAACAAATGAAACACATCTAGTAACAAGTTCATGACATCCTAGAAAAGCTGAATCAGAAGTATAAGCAATGCCATGAAAAACATAAGATTGCACACTATTTTGTTGTGGGTGACAAGGTTTGGTTATGGCTTAAGAAGGAATGACTTGCAGGCCCACATAGAAAGATTTGGCCTCTATGATATGGTCCATACACCATCACGAGAAGAGTTGGAGAAAATGCTTTTGAGTTGAACCTACCAGCTTACCTTGGTTTGCATCTAATATTTAATGTGGAGCTCCTCAAACCATATCACCCACCTCTATTGGACACTTCAGTTGTAGCAGAACAACTAGACATTGATGAGCTTGATCCATATAGTTTTTCTCTAGTAGAAGAGGATCAGATTGTGGATACCTAGATGAAGACAACAAGAGGATGCTATATTCCACTTTATCGAGTGGTCAAATGGGGCCAGCTTAGCCATCAAGGTGAGTGGCTCATAGAGAATCAAATCAAGAAACAACTAGCACACTTGATGGGGAGCATTGATGCAATGGGGACCATTGATTTTTAAGGAGGGAGGAATGATCCAGGCACCAATTTAGGTGACAATTCAGGTGACAGTTCCACCCCAATTGATGACAAAACTTCTAGGAGCCATAACTTTTGCACTATAGCTCCAATTGACTCATCGTTTGAGCCATTGGAAAGCTAAGAATGAGGAGAACGTCGTGAAATGGCATTGAGATTTTCTCAATGAAGTTTGTCCCCTAAAAAACCAATGGAAGTGCCTCAAATTTCAATTTTAGTAGTGCAGTCTAAAAATAGTAAGTTTCTAAAAAGAGTAATTCCCTGAATTCTATATTGTTTTAAATCTTGGAAGTTGAACCACTTAATCTCCCTTTAGATTGGTGAACTTTCACATCCTCCCCATGCTTTGATAATGTGTGTAAATGAAGAGGTAACCTGAAATGTGAAGATAGACATCTCTTCCTAGAGATAAGCATATATTTGTATTGCGATCTTGAGTACTAATACATCTCTTCTCAGAGAATTCATTATTACTGTGTTATTTCTATGCTATTGAGATATTTATCAACTAGAACTTATGAGTTTTCAATCAATGGTATCAGAGCGGTTTGTCTTGAGAGTGTATGATCCTAAGGACGAGGTCAGGCTACAAGAAGCTTGGGTGGGAAACAACAGAGCTTCCAAATTTTCCACCTGTTTGCTCCAAATGACTTCATATGGAGGATGACACTGAGACATACAATCCTTTCAAGGAAATGGTGAATGAAGCCCTCTAATGGTAATAAGTACAGATGCTACAACAAATTTCCCAAATTCTTCAAACACTTCTGATGGGAAATCCTAGCTCTGCAGCTCCACTTCTTAGCTCCTCATCTAGGGAACGTCCTTTCAATGCCCCAACACCCTTCAAGGTTTAGGTAAATTTTGATATTCCTAAATTTGAAGGCAAAATCAATGTTGATGCATTAGAAAATTGGTTGGATCAACTGTCTTCTTACTTCTTTGTAAATAAGTTCACTGATGGAGAAAAGATTATTTTTGCTCTTTTGAAATCATCATTGCCTGTGAAAATCTAGTGGGAAATGTACAAAAAGAGGTTCAATATAGATGACATTGGCCTTGAGGTGGAACCTACCTAGGATGATTTTGTGGAAATGGTGAAAGAAGAATACTATCCCATCCTAGCATATGATGATCTGTACATATAGTGGCAACAACTTTGCCAAGGTAAGGACTAATCTGTTTAAGATTACATAGACACTTTTCATTCTTTATCTGCAAGATTGGGCATTCAAGAAAGTGAGAAACATAAGGCTCTCAAATATCATGGTGGAATACAATGGTACATACGGGGGAAATAGAAATCTTTAATTTAGAAACCCTCGATGAGGCATACAAATTCATAGTGAAGATTGAACAGAAGCATGGTAGAAGGAATATGAAGAGTCAACCCTCAAAATTTTAAAGTGACAAGGAAGGTCAAGTACGAGGCCAAAATTAGAAGCAAAAGGATTTTTAGGATAAGAAATCCCAAAAGGGGAAGGTTGGAAAATGGTGTGATTACCACAAAATTCGAACTCACTCTAAAGAAGAATGTCAAGCCATCAAGTCACTACTTTATGAGTCACAATACTCGACATCTACTATTCTGCCTCATACACAACCCACAATCAAAGAGGACAAAGAATAAATTGTAGATGTTGAGCCTGACACCATTGTCGCTTCATCACAAACCCATTAGGAAAGACCAGATGACAAGGAAAGATTGTTTCCCTCCAAATTATGGGTAAAAGGTAAGCCTTTGCATTTCATTCTTGATAGTGGGAGTCAAGAGAATTTAATTTTTGCTAAAGTTGTGAAAATTCTAAATCTATCGATAAATCCTCATCCAAAGCCCTATAGTATTGGATGGTTGAGCCTAGGGAGAGACCTCTGTGTCACCTATCAGTATCTTCTTTCATTTGCTATAAAACCATTTCAATATGAAGTCTTGTGTAATGTGGTCAATCTAGATGTTTGTGATGTACTCCTTGGTCAGCCGTTCATGTATGAGTGACATGGCATCTATGAATCACAAACCCAAAGGATCACCCTCACTTTTGGAACATGGCACTATAGGGTATCAGAGGTACCACCTCCCACATCTATCTCCCTTATCAGTGCTAAGTAATGCAAGAGATTGGTGGAGAAAACAAAGCAATTTGTTCTCATGGTGGTCAAACCACAGAAATTCAAGAAGGTTGATGTTGCAGTCCTGACTACACAATCAACACAACAACAAAAGTAGATAGGATGAATCACATGAGAATATGATGGCTTATTCAAATCACCCATAGGAGTTCCACTGCATTTCTAGGTAAAACATTCTATCGATTTGATCCCACAATCACCATTGCCTAATAGTCCTGTATGTTACAAATTAGTTTTGGAGAATGATGAGATAAAAAGATAGATTCAAGAATTGATCCAAAAGGTTCACATCAGGCCAAGCTCTTCACCTTGTGGTAGCCCAATTCTCTTGGCATCGAAGAAAGATGGAACATGGAGGCTTTGCATTGACTACCAAGCCTTGAATAAAATATCTATGAAGAATCGCTATCCTCTCCCCAAGATTGATGACCTACTGGACCAGCTCCATGGTGCAAATTTCTTCACAAAAATTGATCTCAAATCTGGTTATCACCAAATTCCCATCGAGCCCACTGATGTCTAGAAGACTACATTCAAATCTAAGGAGGGGCTCTTTAAATGGTTGGTTATGCCTTTTGGCTTAACTAACGCACCTACAACCTTTATGAGGATGATGGATGACATCTTACGACCCTTCACCAACTCATTTGTGGTTGTCTACTTAGCTGACATACTCATCTATATCAGAACATGGGAAGAACATTTACAACATGTTCGTAAGGTGCTTCAAACTCTTTGGGAGCACAAGTTCTATGCAAATCTTGACAAATGCACATTTGGGATGACAACAATTTAGTACCTTGGGTATGTTGTGAATGAGGAAGGGGTCTATGTTGATCTAGAAAAGATTCAGGTTATTCGAGAATGGCCCACACTAAGGACCCTCACAGAGCTTCACAGCTTTTTGGGTCTTGCAAATTTCTACTGTAGGTTTGTTCTTGGATTTTCACATGTTGCTTGGTCACTAACCTAAGTGACTAAAGGAGGAGCTAAAGCTACATTTCAGTGGGGTGAAATACAACAAAGGGCATTTGAGAATTTGAAGAATAGACTTTGCTTAGCCCCTATTCTTGCCTTGCTAGATTTGCATCAAGCTTTTGAGTTGATGACAGATGCATCTGAATATGCCATGGGAGTTGTCATCATGCAACATGGCCATCTTGTTGCATATCACAGTGAAAATTTCACTGATACAGTCAGGAAATATCCAACATATGATAAGGAGCTCTATGCCATTGTGAAAGCCTGCAAACAATGGAAACACTACATCTTGGGGAAAGAAATAGTCATCCACACTGGCCATAGACCATTGGAATTCATCCAAACATAGAGCAAACTACAAAATGAGAGGCACCAAAAGTGGGCCACATATCTTCAAAAATTCCACCTGATAATCAAACATAAAAAGGGGAGCTCAATTACAGCTATAGATTATCTGAGTCACTCACCAATTACTGCACTCACAATAGTTCTTGACCTGTGCGGACATGAGACTGCCACTTGGGGTGCTCTATATGAAGTAGATCCTACCTTTGCTGATACATATCAAGCACTTCAAAAAGGTAAACATGTTTCTGATTTTTATTTTCAAGATAATGTCCTCTATCATATGGGGCATGTATGTGTTCTAGTTGTAGAGCAACAACATATGATATGGGAAGCACACTTCAGTAGGACAGCTAGACACTTTGGTATTGAAAAGACATTGGCAATTCTTCAAAAACACTTCTACCGGCCCCATATGTGAAAGGATGTGGAAAGATATCTCAAATCTTGCACCCCATGTGCAATAGCCAAGCCAACAAATAAGGAGCAAGGATTGTATACGCCATTGCCAAAACCAACCAGGACTTGGGAATCTGTCTCAATGGATTTTCTCTCAGGTTTACCCACTTCAAAACATGGTAAGGACTGTATTTTTGTGGTAGTTTATCATTTTTCAAAAATGGCTATCGTGATTGCTTGTAAGAAAAATGTCTGCTTAGGAAATTGCTCAACTATATTTTAGTCATGTATGGGTCCATTTTGGTCTCCCCAAGTCCATTGTCTCAGATCGAGATAGCAAGTTCCTGAGCATCTTCTGGTCCACTCTATGGAAGATGATGGATACTAAGTTGATGAAGTCCACAACCTTCCATCCATAGATTGATGGTCAAAGAGAGGTGGTAAACCACTTGATTATTCACATGATTTAGATGTATCACTCCAAACATTCATGCACATGGGATGAGGGACTTCTTTTCATACAACATGGATACAATTGGGCATTGTACAACTCAACCAAGCACAATCCATTCTATGTATGTTTTGGGTTCCAAAACATGGCACCAATTGATATAACTATTCCATTTTCCACCATGGAATAAATACTTCATGGAAGATATAAGGCAACAAAAGCAATAAAGTTTATTGAACAAATGCAACACATCCAGCAACAAGTTCATGACATCTTGGAAAATCTGAATTAGAAGTATAAGCGACGCCATGACAAACATAAGATTACACACCCTTTTGATGTGGGTGACAAGGTTTGGTTGTAGTTTCAGAAGGAATGACTTGCACACCCACACAGAAGGATTCAACCTTTGCGATATGATCCATACACCATCACCATAAGAGTTAGAGAAAATACTTTTGAGTTGAACCTACTAGCTTACCTTGGTCTGCATCCAATATTCAATATGGAGCTCCTCAAACCATATCACCCACCTCTATTAGACACTTCAGTTGTAGTAGAACAACTAGACATTGATGAGCTTGATCCATAGAGTTTTGATCCAATAGAAAAGGATCAGATTGTGGATACCTAGATGAAGACAATAAGAGGACGCTCTATTCCAGTTTATCGAGTGGTCAAAAGGGGCCAGCTTAGCCATCAAGGTGAGTGGCTCACAGAGAATCAAATCAATAAACAACTACCACACCTGATGGGGAGAATTGACACATTGGGGAACATTTCTTTTCAAGGAGGGAGTAATGATTCGGGCACCAATTTAGGCGACAATTCGGGTGACAGTTCCACCCCCATTGATGACAGAACTTTCGGGAGCCATAACTTTTGCACTGTATCTCCAATTGACTCACCGTTTGAACAATTGGAAAGCTAAGAATGAGGATAATGTTGTGAAATGGCATTGAGATTTGATTAATGAAGTTTGAACCTAGAAAACCCAACGGAAGTGCCTCAAATTTCAATTTTAGTAATGCAGTCTAAAAATAGTAAGTTTCTAAAAATAATAATTCCTCAAATTTTGTATTGTTTTAAATCTTAGAAGTTGAACCACTTAATATCCCTTGAGATTGGTGACCTTCCACATCCTCCCCATGCTTTGATAATGTGTATAAATGAAGAGGTAACCCAAAATGTGAAGACAGACATCTCTTCCTAGAGATAAACATATATTTGTATTGCGATCTTGAGTAATACTACATCTCTTCTCAGAGAATTCATTGTTACTTTGTTATTTCTATGCTATTGAGATATTTATCAACTAGAAATTCTAAATTTTGGATCAAAATCAATTATAGATCTATATGGATAACAATGTGATGGGACCCATGGTTAGTTTTACCTTTCTCAGCATCTTATAAACATCATTTATGAGCTACACCCATATCATAGTTCCCATATCATATATAATTCCTTGATTTATGGAAAATTGACACATAATAATAATTCATATGAATAACTCCATCTAAATTATGACACAACACATGCATGGCCATAAGGCCAATGATGGCCTTATGATTATCCAAAATTATAAAGACATATACAATGAAGAGTCTAACAATCATCTTGTGTTTATTAAACTCATTAGACCCTATAGCCCATTAGGCCATCTAATGATCCACTATATAAAATGGTACATCATAAATAATAAAAATGTGAGCAATGGTGGCCATAGTATAACATTTGAATCCTTCAAGGTGATGGCCACCTCCACCATGTCCCCATCCACATCCCACCTAAACATGTCCATGATCCATTCTTAATGCCTAAGAAACACATCAAATAGTTGCATGCTAAGAGGGACCTAACACATCTCCATGCTCTTGTGAAAACCTTGACTAATTAGTCATTTTTTCCACATATTTGAGTTTTACTAGTAGATGTACAACTAGTTTGCATCTATTTTCCTCTAGAGTGACCTATGTTGCTATGAAATATCAAACAATAGTGCATAGTTATAATTTTTATCAATTTTTTTGAAATCAAATCAAAATATATGTATTTATTTTCTACATCAATTTTTAAAATGGTCTTTATTTTTACTTTATTAACCAATCTTTTTATTTTTCTACTACATCGACCACTTATAGTTACATTATACTAGCCATGTATTTTTTCGAACTATATGAATGATACCCCTATTGTATTGGCCATCCAATCCCTTCCTACAACATCAGTCATATACATATTATATAAGACATGTTATTTATTTCTCTAATGCATTAACCATTCAAGTTTTACTTTACAGTATTGGGTGCATATTAACTATATCAACCATGCTATTTTATTTTTATTTTGTATCCTCCATACTGTAGATATCAAAAATATGCACACTCAAAGTACCCTTAAAATTCCTTAGGACCCCTTGGGACCATTTAACCCTCTAACTCTTAATTGAACCTAACCCATAATTAGTTTAATTAAACTGGGTTAACCTAACCTTTACCCTAGATTTTTCCTATTTTACCCTTCACCCCAACCACCAATGGTCAGGTTGACCATTGATGATCACCTTGACCATTGATGGTCAGGGTGCACCTCCTTAACCTTTACCATGCAAACTACACACCTTGATTTTCTAATTATAGCCCACATAACTCTAGTTAGAAGCCATTATATGGATGAGTTAATTTTAGGAGGTCCAATTCATGTGATGTTGCAACTCTCTTGCCTTGTATACAAGAGAGAGGAGTAAAAAAGTGAAAATCCATCTACAAATATCTGAAAACATCTATGAATCTATAATTGTTATCAAGAGCTTTGTACATATAAGAGTTTATTTCTTTTAGGTCAATCATCATTAGTAATCCACCAATCAAATTAGAAATTTAATTTGTCATTGCTTCTCTACTAAGCCTTCATATACAGTTACTTTGCTAGAATCAAACTAGATTCTACCAATAGACAAACTACCTCAACCATCCACCTAATCAACTTCTAGTAAGACAATTACTTGATTCTTAGTATTTATTTACTTTATTTCCATTTTAAAACTAACCCAGGCCTTAACCACCTCTCAAAATCCATCTTTTGGATCCCATCAAACAAATTTTTATCAACCTAGATCTAGACACATTAACCGTCAATGGTCTACCCAACTATCAATAGTTTTCCCAACCATCAATGGTTAGCTTGACCATCGATGGTTACCTTAATTGCCGACGGTCATCCCAACCATTGATGGTCACTGTGGCATAAAAAATAGAAAGATAATTTCACCTACCTACACCTAATCAAACATGACCTTCTATGTTCTTACCTATTCACAAACCCCTTTCGGATTTTCTAAATCATACCCCAACAGCTTAGCACTAGTGTTGATTGGTTCATTACTAATTAAATCATTTTTATTTTATTTTCTTAGCAAGCACTCTTGTATTCAATATCAATACATTTTGATTCATTTATGTAATTACATTTCTTTTCTATTTATAAGCTTAATTGTTTAAAATGTGTGGATTGATAGCCCCTAAGGAAGCTCTAACTTTTAGGATCTATCTATCGCTAGGCAATCCACCCAACTGCCTGTCTAATAAACAAGTTTGATTTAGTGATTTTTTATCTATAGGTCATCTTTGCAAGCTAAATAAGAGCTCTTCACAATATTTTGATTTAACATGTGCTTTATCAGTTAGGTTTTTTAACCATACCCATACTTAGTTTCTTCTTTTCCTCTTTCCAATAATAAGCAAGAAATTCACTAAAACATTTGCCACGCTCAGTGGGACCCTTGTGTCTCTACTTGGGTTCTTATTTTCTTGCATTCTCTCTCGATTATTTTCTCATTAATAAAATCAAAATTTTATTTTGGGCTTGAAATTAAGTGCATACATCGATTTCTTGAAAGTTTAGTTCACATAGCTTAACTTAAGGGCAAAGTAATCCATCATAGCTTCACTCTTTGTTGCACACACTAAACCACACCACTTTCACCAATTAAGCATCAAACAAACTTGAGATAAGGTTTAACTTGTATTTCATCATGTAGCAGTAACCTTACCCTTTCTTGGCAATCTTACTTGGAGGTCATCACCAAGGGAAGGACCAACTTAGCTCTCTAGTTGAGTATAATCTTTATATATCAATATATATTGGCTAAGCACCTGACACCCTTATCACTATGGTGTGTGAAATGAAGGGGTGAGCCCTAATACCAAGCCACATATTTATTCTAATACATATTTTTTTTGAGCACCTACACATAACCTGAAACCAAACTTAGATTTCCTCTTTAATACCTGATCTACAAACTAATTTTAGTTACATGTCTCTTTAAGGCATAAGACAAAAGTGAGATTAATTAAAAATCTAGGGCTTAACATATATTTTAGAGTGTGATTTGATTTCTTTAATTATTTTCTTGTCTTCTCTTTGTTTGAGTAGTGAGGTTGTTTGTGATTTATATCTCTCTTATCTCATATGGTTCTCACTCGCCAATAACTAAGAGACCTTGTAGAGAAAAACCCATCACCAAGTCAACTTACCTCTTTTACCTCTTCATCTATGGATTATGTTTCTAAACCAATAGAATCTCCTCACCCCTCAATAATTCCTACCTTCCCTCAGGAAGTCCCTTAAGGAGATGCATATTTTGTCAATTTCCTAGACAATAATCTTGTGGCATTGCAACATTATCTTACAACCACATCTTACTATATTCAGGCTCTAGCCCCATCCATAGATCCACCTTATGACATGCCTCTCCATATCATGGGGAGTACCTCCATTTCCATGGTTATTAAAAAATTGTTGATTAACCAAGCTTCCTCATCAACCAATAACCCCTTTAAAACTACCATTGGAAACCAACCAACCCAAACTACAACCACCCTTATACCTTTTACTCCTAAAAACCACTCCTCCACTATAGAAGTGCCTACCTCTAACACTACCAAACATCCTTTAGTTATGTTTAACCCATCAACCACCACTTCACTTCAAAGCCTTGTTGTGTCCATACCCTCTACCTTGCCACTGATTAGTATAAGGGTCACCACCCTTCCATTGGTTACCAACCCAACTACCATTCCTATTCAAGAAGCATACCTTAGATGAGACTTTGGATACATCCATAATCTACAAGGGTATGCAACCAATACCCAACCACCTACCTTTACCTACCCTTATGTGTCTTCCACCTAACCATTAACATCCACTTACTCATATGTGGCATCCTCCCAACCTTATACCCACTATCTGTATGTCTCTCAACCACCTTAGCAATATGCATATTATAACCTCTTGGCTACACAACCCCAAACTAACCTAATGAAGATGCTTATGGACAAGATTAACACCTTAGAGTCTTTTATCTTGGTTACTCACAATATCTTTTCATATGACCAAATCTATAATGAGCCTCTCCATCCATCTGTACCTATTAAGCCATATCCTCCCCAATGGGAACTTCCCAATTATCTAAGTTTCAAAGTAAGGAGGATCCCCAATAACACCTTAGGAAATTTAGGCATGCTTGTTATCTCATCAATTGTGATGATAACCTTCTTCTCCACACTTTTCCCATGTCTCTAGTTGGTCTAGCCTTAGATTGGTATAGTGCCTTACCCAAACATTACATCTTCTCCTTCACCCAACTAGCTCAAACCTTCTTAGACCATTTTTTGATCAATATCTCAAAGAAAGTGTCTATCACTAGCCTGTATTTTATTTGATAGTTGGAGGATGAATCCATTGCCAAATTTTTGGCTCATTAGAGGAGCCTTATCAACTCGTTATCCTTCTCCCTACCTCAACTTGAACTCATAGAGCTCTTTACTCAGGCATGTGCCAAGCATATCTCCTCTACCCTATGTGTTCAAAGATTCTGAACCTTTGATGAAGCTTTTACCATGGTGCATAAGTTAGAGAATTGAGCCATTGATGAAGGAAAGCTTAAACTCAAGAATAATAATTCAACCTATAAAACCAAAAAGGCCTCTTCCTCTACGTTAAGTAACTAGTCCAATACCAATACCAAAAACAAGGAAACTACAAATGTGATTTTCCTAAAATATGCTCCTCCACCTTCCATAAAATGATCTAATTCCTCTAGTTCCTCAAATCAAAACTTAAATAACCAAACCCAAAATAACCAAAAGTAATTCACTCCACTTGGAGAATCCTATGCTTTCATCTTGGATAAGTTATTAAAATCTAATATCATTCAATTTCCTCCTATCAATCCACCCCAATAATTTGACTCCTTTCATTCCATACCTAGTTGGTACAATAATAATGATTTATGTGCCTTTTATCGAGTGATAGGACATGATGTTAGTAGGTGAAACACTTTCAAGAGATTTGTCTAAACCCTCATTGATAAGGGGGAGATTACATTGGACAACACCTATGCACCATCAAACCAAGCCCTTGATATATTTAGGAAACCTTTCCTGAACTATGCTCTCATGACACCTATACAGTTAATATGGTCCTTGACACATTCATTACTAAAGAACATGTTGACCAACCATTTTTCTCTCACCTTATTCACTTATTGAGATAGTGGAATTACCTTCCCTTCCTTTAGATACCTAAGCTGAGGAAACACCATCTTCTCCCCCTCCACTTATCAAGGTAGTGGAGCCACTAGTCACCCTTTTAACTGATATACTAGAACAACCAGCCATCACTACCTCACCTTCACCATTAAATACCAAACAAACCACTTCCCCTTTAGAGATCATTCTCAAAGAGACCCCTATGTCTAATCCTTCCATAGAGGAATCACCTATCTCAACCCCAAATCCTTTGATTGAGGAAGAGGATGAGGTTCCCATCCTTGTGTCTCCTTTTAGGGTCCTATCTTTCAAGTCTACCATTTAGGGAATTAATCCAACCTATAAACCATTCTCTAGGCTAGTGAAAAAATTATATTTTATCGCTAACCTTGACATAGATCAAGCCACCTTTTTCTATCACTTAATCATCCCTTATATTACTTGACTGGGACCTCTAACCCTTTCTCAATTAGACTAGCCTGAAACTTCCATGGGATAACCTCTTACCATATCTACCCAAATAAACAAACCCTATAGCTAACCAACTAAAACCTCCACCAAACCAAACAACCCTCAACCACTCAAGCCAATTAAGACCCAAGTATCCAAGCCCTCTCCTAGCATCCCAACTAGGTCTGCCAAGAATCTTGGTATCCTCCCTACACCAAGCCTTAGTCACCCATCTACGAAAGTGGACCTAACCTCCTCAATCCCACTAACTAAATGTCAAACAAAAGCAATAAAAGTGGTGAAATCACATAAAATCTAGAAGGCCTAAGTTTTGCCTCCCTCAACCTTGCCCTCCATTCTGGGGCCTCATCCATCTACCTTGAATAAGAGACCAATTAATTCTACAAAAACCCTACCACCTCTATTGGTTATGTCTTTGTAGTTGCTCTTCAATGCACATCTTTTCATTGTGCCAACAATACCTAAGATACCTACCTTATAATCTTCCATCTCTATCTCATCAACCTCCTCACCTCAATTGAGTCCATCAACCAAGTGTACCACCTTAACTAGAGCACCTACTACCAGACCTATTTCCAAACAACCTCTTACTCTAACCACCAAAGCCAAAACCACTATGCCTTGATGAACTTTATCCAAGTCTTACTTGACCATTCTCTATAGGTTAATGTAGACTTTTTGTTTATCACTACCTCCCATTATAACCTTTGACCCTCTAGCTTTAAAACTTACCTAGTACAATGACCACCATGTGTGTTCTTATCATAGGACACCATGTCATGATACAAAGGACTAAAAGGCTCTCTACACCATTATCCACCATCTTTATGATAAGGATGATCTACTAAAAAATGAACCTCTTATTAGCCCCATACCAATCAAACCACCCACCATACCTACCCAACACTCACCTACTCCTCTAATCTTACCTCAAAGTGAAGAAGAATCTGACCAATCCTCTAGATCAACCTATTCTTCAATCCATACTATCAACTAGTTATAAGAGCACAACATAAGGATAATGGGAAGGCTAAGGTGTCCATTCCTTAGACATACCCATCTTCAAAATCTAAACCAACCTACACCCAACCATCTTCATCTTCAACCAAAACCAAGGTGTCTATCTTAGGTGCCTCCCAATCTAACCCCTCAAAATCCATCAAGAGAGTTATCCTAAAACAACTTCATCAGACCCCAATGAAGATGAGCTTGTAGGAGTGGATCTCTTCCTCTCCCCATCACTACTAAACACTAATAAAATCTTTACAATCCATTGAGGTCTAGCTTAAGGATCACCAACCTCTAGCTACCTTTTTTTGTGCCCTTCAGATTTCCAAGCTTGTTACCTTCAAGGCTTTATAAATACCCTCGATCTATCTTGAGGACCTAAATCCTCCTCTCTTTATCACTTCCTACATCAACCAAATCTGTATCAAATGGGTCATTATTTATGGGGGAGATAACATAGACATCATATCCTCTCACACCTACAACCAACTCAACTTGCCAGATAATGTCATGTCTAAATCCTCAATCATCCTTCACTCCTTCAATGATACAATGGCCACTACCTTGGGAAATATCATCTTTCATAACCATGTATTACCCTATACACTCCCTAAACTATTCTATGTTGTATAAGGTCAATTCTAGTCCAACATCTTATTGGTATGACCATGGATTTTTTCTATGGGTTGTGTTCCCTCTACCCTCCATCATTGCATTAAGTTTGAGCATGAGGGATAAGTCATCACCATCTAAGTTGACCTGAGTCCTTTCTCAACAACATGACCAATAATCTTGATGATGTGCTCATACCCCCATCCATCATACCCTCGATGGCTAAAACCCAACTTTCAATCACTAAAGTGGATATCATATCCCCTTTCACTGACGAGGCATCAACTAGTTCTTCCATCCCTTTAGACCAAATCCCCACCATAGACCCTTTGGAATCCATGTTCTATTATCTTTCATTGAGGGAGTATAACCTTTTAGCTCTTATCACTTTCCCTACTCCTCATGAGTAATGGCAACTTACCAACCAACCAAGATATGACCCCAATGTTAGAACTATCATTCCCTTTGGACCTTCACACTGTCAGACCCAATTTGTTTATGGTGGACTTGACAAATCCATTTATTATCCTACTATATCTCTTTTACCTCAACCATTCACCATTAGTTCCTCTTACCTTTAAAATCTAAGCTTCAATAAGACATACCTTCATCAGTGTGTCTAGAAAGGCTTTGGTCCTAGGTAATACAAAAATGACCCACATGAGTTGGTCTCTATTGAGACCAAGAAACCTCACAAGAAGCATATATTTGGTTTCATCTTTCCTAATAAAAATAAATCCAAACAACCTACCATTGCCATTATTGAGGAGGATGTCCCTTCCTCACTGACCTCACCTCCACCTATGTGTGAGGATGATGACATTATCCCACCTAACATTTTTTTCATCAACATGATCAACCTAGGACCCATAACTTATCAAAAGGAGTGGGAGACTATAACCATCCCTTTGATCCATCCTAAAATGATAGGGGAGGACTCTCCTACCATTAACACTATTTAGTGTCAAGATGATGATTATATCCTTACCTAGCTTGGTGCCCCAAAGTATTCACTCTATAGATCCCTTCTTCTTGAGTCTTCAACTATGTTAAATGAATCCACCATGGAAATCAACTTGGGTACTTTGAATAAGCCTTGCATCATCAAGTTGGGCCAATTGTTCAATATCAAGGAACTTGGAGACTTCCTCTCTTTCTTCCAAGACTATAGCATAACATCCACTTGGTTTTATAGTGATATGCCTAGAATTGACCTCACCATTGCTACCCATAACATAGTCACTCATCATGATTCCAAACCTATCAAGCAAAAGCTCTGATATATGTATCCTTGCATAACCCTTCTCATCAAGGAAGAGTTTTAGCATCTTCTATCTATCAACTTCATTCAACCTATTACTACCCCTAATGGGTCTTAAATGTCATACCTATAACTAAAGCTATAGGGGGACTAAGAATTTGTATGGAATTTCATGACCTCAACCTTTCCTACCCCAAAGATGACTTTCCTCTACCTCGCATTGACCAGCTTGTTGATCTTACATCCAACCATGAGATGTTATCTCTCATGGATGGATTCTCAGGCTACAATCAAATCTTGATTTCTCTCAAAGATAAACATTCAAATTACTTTACCACTGCTTAGGTAACCTTCTACTATAAAGTCATGCCTTTCACGTTAAAGAATATTGCTGTAACCTACCAACATGCCATGACCTATATCTTCCATGATCTTATCCATAAGATCATAGAGTACTATGTAGATGACCTTCTCAAAAAATATAAACTCTAAAAAGATCACTTAGCCATTCTTAAGATCATTTTTGAGTGACTTATCCACTATCATGTCCATCTTAACCCCAATAAATGCATTTTTGGGGTCTTGTTAAGGAAGCTCCTTATTGTCTCCCTTCATGGAATTCAAATAGATCTTGTCAAAATCAAAGCAATCCTATACATGCTCCCTCCTACCAACCTTAAGAAAATTTGAAACTTGCAAGGGAAGTTTCAGTCCATTCATCATTTCATTTCTCAACATTTAGATCAATGCCAACCTTTCCACCACCTTCTAAAGAAGGATTCTCTTTTAAGTGGAATAACAATTATCAAAAGGCCTTTAATTCACTCAAAGAGTATCTTTTGTCACCCACTGTCCTTACCCCTCCCAAGGATGACCAACCTTTCTACCTATATATCTCTACCATCAACCATTCCCTACTGGCAATGCTAGATCATTAAGATGAGTAACATAGAGAGAAAGCCATGTACTACATTAGCCACATGCTTATAGAGTATGAGACTTGTTACACTCATACTAAGAACTTTTGTTTAGATTTAGTCTTCTTAGCCACCAAGATTTGCCACTACCTTCTTAACCATAAAAACTATATCGTAACCAACACTAACCTACTTAAGTACATGCACTCCAAGCCATACCAAAACTAATGTATGGCCAAGTGGCTCATTCTCTTAGTAGAGTTTGATCTTGATAGAAAAATTCAATTAAGGGGCAAGTCATTATCGACTAATTAGCTAAAGCATCATTTGCAAACAATAAACATCTTCCTCTTGAGTTCCTTGATGAGTCCATCATGACCCTATCTTAAGTGGATTTCACCTATCAAGTAACCATGTTTTTTTATGGATCAAAATGCCAATGTGGTAAGGGAATAAGTATCATCCTTATTCCCTTTGATGGTGAACCTCTTTCTTTGTCCTTCAAGCTTGAATTTGAATGTACCAATAACATGGCTAAGTATAAAGCCCTAGTGATAGGATTTCAAATCAACTTATTCCTCAAAGTCAAAATAATCAATATCTTTGGTGACTCCCAACTTGTTGTCAATCAAATCAATGGCTCTTACTAGTGTAATAATGATGTTCTATAGTAGTACAAACAACTAGTTGATGAAATCCTAGCATCATTTGAGCATTACCTCATCCAATCAAACCCATAATCTACCAATTAATTTGATGACACCATGGCTTCCCTTACCTCTTAGATACCATCTGCACCTTCAAACTCTAAGTTATCTATCATTATTCATAGGCTTATCCAACCTTCGTATATCAAACCAGATTTCCCCACCATTTTTAATATGGAGACTGAACTTGACCTTTAGTATCAAAAAACCTTTAACTATCTTAACCTTGGCATAGTTCCTCGTAACCTCTACAGGAACATTTTAAGATTGTTTATTTAGAGTACCTTATGCTCTACCATTATGGGATGAATTCTTTATAATCATGACTTTTATGGCCTCCTTTTTTGTTACCTACGTAGTCATGAAGCCTCTTATGCTATCAAGGAAATGCATGATGATATCTATGGAGGCTACTTTAGTGGCCTCACTGTAGCTAAGTGCATCCTTTGTCTCAGCTATTATTGGTCTACCCTTAACCAGGACTGTTATGATTACATGAAAAAGTGTGCTAAATGTCAATGATATGCTAATTTGCATCACACACCTATCCATAGCCTTCATGTTTCTACCAAATTTTAGCCCTTTTCATAATAGTATTTAGACCTTATTAGGGAAATTAATCCCCATTCCTCATAATGACACCATTCTATCATCATCACAACTGATTACTTTACTAAATGGGTAGAAGCTATTACTCTAGTCTCAATTAAAATAAAAAAGATTGTCGACTTTATCAACCATCATATCATCTATCACTTTGGTGTTCCTCATAATATTATCACTGATAATGGTAAATCCTTTAAGAATAATCAAGTCTAGGGTCTATGTGATGCATTCAACATAAATTTAAGATTCTCCTTGCCCTATCACCTTTAAGCTAATGGATAGGTAGAAGCCTCTAAAAAACTCTTAATAACATGCTAACTAAAAGGGTCAGTGCATCTGGTCAAGATTAGCATTTTCACATCCCTTTCACCTTATGGTCATATTATACTAACATTAGAACCTTTATGGGTACTTCCCCATTTTCTCTTGTATTTGGAGTAGAGGTTGTCTTTCCTCTTGAAGTCCAAATCCCTTCTCTTCACATATCTTTGCAAGAGTTTCTTTTGGAGGATGATTATCATTAGCACTATTCACCCCATCTATAGTTACTTGATGAGCATAATCTAATAACCCTCACCTATCTTCATATCTATCAAAAGAGCATATCAAATGTTCCTATAACAAACACCTTAAAGTGTGGGAATTCAATATCAGAGACCTCATCCTAAAGGAAAATCAACATGTCACTAACATGGAAAAAATCAAATGGGGAAAATTTTCTTTCAATTAGCTTGGACCTTATATCATAACCCATAAGTATGTATTAGAAGCTTACAAGTTGTCTTCTCTCAAAGGCCACCTATAGCTTGAGCTCCTCAATGCTTTGCATCTGCACCTATTATTTTATTAAGAAGAATCAAGTCTACCTTTTGTCTAACTTGAGCTCATCCCTTGCTATCTACCCAAATTCATCTCCCTTTTTTAGGGGAAAATTGATTAAAAATGAATCATGTGATTATCTGTCATAGTCATAACCTAATCTTGAACAATGGGTATCACAACTCTACCCATGGCATGTTTCTCATAGTACTTTCCACACCTTCACAAGATGGCTTCCCATGATCATTATCACCTAAACCTCTTCATACCTAATAAATATTCTTGTGATTTTAGTTTTTCCTTCATAAAGGTGAACCACTAAGCTAGCCTAAACAAGTCTATGTCAAGCAAAAATCAAAGTAACATAACAAAATTCATATCATTGTAAATCATGGGTCATTCAAACCATTCAAAGAATACTCCCTTGAAGGATAAGTATTGAAAACCTCTTTGAAATTGCCAAAATGTAAGGTGGACTACTCCCTCGAAGGACAAATAGCAAAAGCATTTAAGAAAAACACATACACTCAGACCACTCCCTCAAAGGATGGCTAGGTAGGCAATTGTCAAAAGCATAAAAATTTCTTGGAAGCTTCTCACATCGATCAGCGTCTCATATACAATAATTAGTAGAAGAACCATTATCACAGTCAAAGAAAAATCAAAATAATCTTAGAAGCCACAATTGGTTTTCAAATATCACAATAAGGTGGAAGCCAAAATCATCTTCCACAAGTATACTTCACACATCGATCAATCTACATAGCTTGGCATATTCTTATTTATACTGACTCTCTTGACACCTATAGAGGAGGCATACTAGTCTCACAAGAAGGTTCCTTTTTTAGCCATCCCCCCTATATGCAAGAGATTTTTGAGCTTACTTAACATTTCATGGTCTTCATTAAGTCAATCCAACTTTGGTTTTATTTTTAGTCCTTGTCAATTAAGAAGCACCATGCTCTCTACTTATCCTATAATTAGTAGTTGATATTTTCATTATGACATTCACCTCTTGATTATATTCTCTATTCTGCCATCTAGTGTTTTTTATTAAACCATTTCATATGTCTTATCATAAATAATAAACACCAAAAAACCATAAGCATAAACATAACCATCCACATTACCATGCCATACATGATAATCACATCCATATACAATAAAGTCAACATTAACATGTCTAAACATAATGAAATTCAAGACACTACCTACCTCATTTCTCAATCTCTATCATGGTCAGAGCTTGTGTGCAGTTGCTTGGCCACATCCATGTGCTCCCTATATGTCATTCCCAAGAGATCACCTCTAGCACATGCCTCCAACCAATCATAAACTACCAACTCAATAAAATTCTTAGCCAACACCTTTGTTACCCAAATTTCCCTTAAGCACCCTGACCATCGATGGTCAAGATGCTTAATTTCCTGCATTGACCTTGACATGCCCCATTTTTTAACAAAACTAACCCAAAACTTGAACCTTTTGGAGACAACCTTCCCCACCCACCTTGACCACCTTTTCAGCTCGTCATTGGTCCATTTTGGCCCAACTAGCATGCTTTTTTATGATACTTTGTGCTTGATCCCTTGACTGTAGTGATAACATTACCATGTTGACCACTTTTTAAATTTTTGACATCTCATGCTTACCAGACCCATATGTATCTTTTGGGAGCACTTCCTACCTTGGATAATCATGACATTTGACCTATTTGTGTTTTCCATAGGAACACTTCCTATCTTGGATACCCATCAAAAACACTGACCTTATTTAGGAGACTAACAGTTATACCCAATCACCTCACCTACATGTGGTCACATGGTACATTGGTCACTTGTACTTTGACTGACCTTTATAGTTATCAACCATGGTACCCTTATCTTTACATGATCTTATTTATCACACTTTACACATTTGTTTATGCTCTAGTTCCCAACCTATCACCCACCTTAATGACACTCTACCTTCATCATCACTGTCACCAATCTTATTAAACCCAAACCTAATTCTATTTTACCCCATCACCTCCCAATTTAAGGGGGAATATCTCCTCACATACTTGGGGAAATCAGTAAGCCTTTGACCAATATCAATTTTTGTTTTGCATCTAGTTGATTCCAAGATGCACAAAAAAAGGGGGAAAAATGTAGACACCAAAAATATGCACACCATAATTCCAAGTGTTGAAGTACCCTTAGAACACCTTAAGACCCTCTTGGGACCATTTAACCCTCTAACCATTAACTAAACCTAACCCATAGTTAGTTTAATTAAACTAGCTTAACCTAGCCTTTATGATGAGGCTAGGATATGCCCAATAACTATATAATAAATGACCTCATCTTACTCTCTCTTTCTATTAAGTTTGATTGCATTTTGTAACTTTTATTTTAATCTGAGATGAGAAAGGATGTGATTATCCATCTTTCATTGATTGTGATTCTAACATTTTAAAAGACCTATAATTCCTAACAAGTGTGTTTAGTAAATTTGCATAGTTTGATTCCAATAAGGTTTTAACCATGAAATCCTTGAGACATTAAAAATACCCCCAAAAACAAAATAAATAAATACAAATACCTCCATTCAATTACTAAATATCTAGGATTCCTCTTGTTACATATAGCTTTAGACATAGCCCTGGTTAAATATGACATCAACAAAAAGTTGATTAAATAAAGGGAATGATGACACCCATCATTTTTGGTGCCGTTGCTGGGGAACACTAGTCATAATTTTCTAATTAGGTGTCAATAAGAGCAATAGTCATTCATTTAGTAATTAAACAAATATTCCCTAATT
Organism: Torreya grandis; assembly: GCA_037957365.1. Classification (NCBI taxonomy): domain Eukaryota; kingdom Viridiplantae; phylum Streptophyta; class Pinopsida; order Cupressales; family Taxaceae; genus Torreya; species Torreya grandis. The sequence continues at coordinate 334,059 of JARHVA010006651.1, read as the reverse complement.
TATGAGTAGACTATAAGATTCCAAGGGTGGATTTCTCCCTAAAATATTTGAAAAATAAATTCCATCATCCTCTAGTTTAAAAAAGGATGTTGAGAAAGAATTGGAGGCACCATTATCTCCTATAAGACAAGAAGCAAAATTGTCATTTTTGGAATCTTTGGATCAGTCACTAGAACCAAGTAAAACCTTAGGAAGGAAGATTATTCCTCAAGATCCATTGAGGGAAAGTTTTGATTCTCAATTGAGTCGTCAACCTCTTACTCCTAAATTTTCACCATCCCCAAAATGGACCATATACCACATTGATTGGGAGAAGGGACTAGAAAATACTAGAGAGATGGCACGAGAATCTAGAAGAGAACCTGACAAAACATTTACCTATCCCATTCAGATCGAGGATGATGAAACCACTATGAAAAACATTTCACTTGCACACTTTCCCACATTTAGAGGAATGTCATCTGAAGATCTTGACCAATTTCTATTCGAGTTTAAAGTACTATGTCAGACTTATGACTATAAAATAGATAATCAAAAATTGAAGTTGTTTCCATCTACCCTGAAGGATGTAGTAATGAGGTGGTTTATGGGATTAACATCTAATTCTATTACCAATTGTTAACAAATGGAAACTATCTTTCTAGACAAATATCAAGATTATTGTAGAGGAAGAAACTAAAAGGAAGAATTTTTCAAAATCAAACAGGAAGAAGATGAGAATATGGAAGATTATTTGGATAGATTCCTCTTTGTGAGTAAAAGATGTGGATTTGTACTTCAATAAGATCTAAGTAAAACCATTTTTCTTAAAGGTTTGGATGATGAATCTAGGGAAACCCTTGATTTAATTGGCGGAGGAACCATTGCTTAATTAAGAATGGATGAAATCATAGAAATTTGTAGAAACTATTCAAGGACAAGGGGTGGACCTAAAAAAGAGAAAATGGTTAAAAATTTAAATCAAATATGAACAAATTGATAGATGAACTAGAAAAATTTAAAATAGACATATTAGTTCAATAAACCTCCACCATGGATGGATTGCAAGCTAAAGCAAATGCCCAACTTAAACCATTAGCCATGTATTGTCCTAGATGTAGGAAGAAGCATACAATACAAGAATGTTCATTGGATTAAATAGAAGTATGTCTTATTTTTGAATCTAAATAACATGATACTCATGCTTGTTTTCTTCTTCCACATAAAAAATCAGCTCAAACAAACTAATACATCATCCACTATAGAAGAATTAAATTTTGTTCAGAGACAACCTAATCAAGGACAGTTTATGCCAAGACTAGCTCCTAATCCCTGGATGATGTCGTGGGCAGCTCAAATAGTACCACAAAGTTGGGGATAGCCACCTTGGACCCCTCAACCTACATGGCATCCTCAAGATTGGGGAAGTCAATCTTGGTATAATCAAGGACATCAACAACCTTGGACTGGTCAAGAAAATCCTTATGCTTGGCCACGACCTAGATGGAGACCTAATAATTATGTGCAAGGGAAAACATATCCAAATTAGAGGCAACAAGCTATAATGGGACCTCCAGCACAAAATCCATCGGTTGAAAACATAGTCCAAACACAAATGGCATCACAACCAGTAGCAAATCCAAGAAACAAACAAATAACCCATGTATACGAAACATAACTAAAAAAATTAGCTGATATAAATACAATGGATTGTAAAAATATTCAAACCAGATCTAGTAAAATCATTAGTAGTCCACCTATTATAATCACTGAGATGATAGAAGAAGCTAAAATCCCTAGCACAGTTACACCTAAGTATGATGATAAAGAAAAAGATAAGGAACCAGAAAGTAATTCTACTAAGATTCCATTTCTAGAAAGACTTAAAGAAACCATAGAACTTAAGGAATCTTAATTGGTGCAGGAACTAAGAAGATTGAATATTTAAATACCATTGTTACAATTAATTAAGGATATTCTAGAGTTGAACAAGTTAATCAAACTGTTATGTTTCAAAAAACCTAGAAGGAAGTAGTACCCTAGGACTATTCAGGTAGATGGGAAACTTGCTGATTTATTAGCAGGAAAACTCTTACTACCTAAATATGGAGATCTTGGAGGCCCTGTTATTTCTATTTCCATAGGGAATAAGGATATACATAATTTTTTGATTGATTTGGGCATAACTATCAATGTAATGACAATGGAAACTTTGAAAATGTTACCATTAATAGGCATACAACAAATACCATATTACAAATGGTAGATCAGTCTGTAGCAAAACCAGAAAGAGTTATTGAAGATGTTGTAGTAATGGTGGAATCATAGGAATATCTAGTTGACTTTCTTATATTTCAGCCAAAAGGTAAAACACTTAGTTATCCCATTATTTTGGGGAAACCATGGTTAGCTATAGTTTCTACCTTAATTGATTACAGGTCAAGTGATATGACTATTTCAAATGGTAAGAATTTTAAGCATATTTCATTATATCCTTTTGCTCGACCTTTCATTGATAATCAAGCAAAATTATGGGTTAATAATATTGATAGTAATGAGCAAAATCTATCTTCTTTGGCTATGATAACATTGTAGGATCATGTCTGAGAAATAGATGATATGGTTAATCCTTCATTAAATGAACATCAATCATCATTGGAGCAGTCAGGATTAGATCCAGAACCATCACAGTTAGTTCTAGAACTTTCATAGTTAGTTTTGGAACCTTCATAGTTAGTTTTGGAACTATCACATTTAATTCTTGAACCTGCACAATTAGTTCTAGAACCACACCAATTTTCTACAAATGAAGATAACTTCACTCCAAAGGAATGCAATTTATCTTTGGAAAAAGAAGGATATGTAGCATCAGCTTTATAGATATTAGGAGATGGTCAAGAATTTTTGGAAAATAGTAGTAAAAAGGAATTCGATCTACAACAAGATAAGTATCATAACTCTTCTTGCTGTCCTTTGTCTATCATTCTGCCTCTGGGAATATTTGGAGATGTTGCTATATATCATATGTTGTTACCACATATCTATCCATTAAACACCTTAATGGAACCTCTTCAACAAACCAACTCATCATATCCTGGAACCAAACATGTTGAGATTCTACCAGGAATTTTTTTAAATATTAATAGTTAGTTAAAGAATGATGTAGAAACCAAATTATTTGATGTTCTAAAAGATCACACTAAAGCTTTTGCTTGGGACTATAGAGATATGAAGGGAATTCATCCAAGTATCTGCACCCATCACATGTATATTAAAAACATTAGACCAATTAGGCAACCTTAGAGAAGGATTAATCCAGCCTTAAGGGATATAGTCAAACAAGAAATTGTAAAACTATTACAAGTAGGTTTTATCTACCCTATCTCAGATAGCTAGTGGGTGTATCCTCTTGTAATTGTCCCTAAAAAGAATAGAAAATGGAGAATTTGTGTTGACTATAGGAAACTAAGCAAAGCTACCCTAAGAGATTATTTTCCCTTACTATTCATAGATCAAGTCTTAGACAACCTTTCAGGTACACAATACTTTTCCTTCTTGGATTGATTTAGTGGATAAAATCAAATTAGATTTGCTACTGAGGATCAAGACAAAACTACATTTACTTGTTTATGGGGTACCTTTGCTTACAGGGTATTGCCATTTGGACTATGTAATGCTCCAACAACCTTTCAAAGAGATGTATTAGCAATTTTTGTAGACCTAAAAAATGACTGTGTGGAAGTATACATGGATGACTTAACTGTGTATGGAGATACATTTGATGATGCCTTGAAAAATTTAGACAGAGTATTAACAAGATGTGAACAACATCACTTGTCTCTTAGTCATGATAAATGTTTGATGATGGTTGATGAAGGGATCGTATTAGGGCACCATATTTCAAAAAGAGGAATTTAGGTTAACCAAAACAAAATCAAGATTATTTCAGACCTGCCTATTCCTCAAACTCCCATAGATATTAAATCATTTTTAGGACATGCTGGATACTATATGCGCTTTATCAAGGATTTTAGTAAAATTGATGTTCCCATGTTTAAATTACTTACCAAGGACTATGAATTTCTTTGGGATGAACAGTGTCAACATGATTTTGAAAAAATTAAAGAGAAATTAGTAACTGCCCCAATATTGCAAGGATCTAATTGGGAGAAACCTTTTCATATCCAAACTAATGCCTCAAATACCTCAATTGGTGTAGTTTTGGGACAAAAAAATGAAGAAGGAAGAATGTATGCTATTTACTCTCTCAGTAAAAATCTTACTCCCACTGAAAAAAATTATACTACCACTAAAAAATAATTTCTGGATGTGATCTATGCAATCAATAAATTTAGACATTACATTACAGGGTACAAAATATTTATATATACAGATCATTCAACAATTAAATATTTAATAAACAAACTAGTGGTTAGAGGAAGAATAATTAGATGGTTATTACTTTTACAAGAATTTGATATTACCATTGTGGATAATCTTGGAAAATCTAATGTGGTAGCTGATTTCTTGTCAAGATTGACCAGTACAGGGGACCAGGATCCAGTCAAGGAGAACTTTCCAGATGAACAATTGTTTTTTATTTTAGCTAACACACCATGGTTTACTAACATAGAAAATTATTTTATAATAGGGAAGTTTCCTCCTTCTTTCACTAAAAAATAAATAAAGATGTTAATCAAAACCAATGCACAGTTCAAATGGTTAAATAGAATACTATTTAAATGTGGTCTTGATTTGGTTTTATGTAGGTGTGTAAGAGAAGATGAAAATTTTGACATCCTCCAGGCATGTCATGATGAACCAAGTGGAGGACACTATTAAATGAAAAAAATAGCTCACAAGATACTTGGCACTAGTTACTATTAGCCATCTCTATACAAAGATGTGAAGAGATATATCAAGTGGTGTGATCCTTGTCAAAGGATGGGACAACCAACCATTACCAATGAAATGCCTCTGCAACCACAACTAGTGATTGAACCATTTGAGAGATGGGGATCAGACTTTGTTGAACCTTCTAATCCTCCTTCACAAGGAAAAGAGCACATTCTTGTGTGTACTGATTATGTAACAAAATGAGTACAAGTGCAGGCTTTAACAAATGCCACTGAAGAAGTAGTTGTTGATTTCCTTTGGCATAGAATTATGGTAAAATTTGGAGCACCGAGAAGCTTAGTTTCAGACCAGGGACCATAATTTATGTCCAATATGATCTAGACATTCACAATGTATTATCAGGTCAATCATAGGAAGTCATCTCCCTATCACCCACAAGCAAATGGACAAGTTGAAGTAATAATTAGAGAATTATAAAACATCCTCACTAAAATAGTTGAAGCTAAAAGAAGAGATTGGGTAAAAAGACTACCTAAAGCTGTCTGAGCTTACAATACAACTTGGAAAACCACAACCGAGTTTTCACCATATGAGTTAGTCTATGAGAAAAAGCCCTTATTGCCTATTGAGTTTGAACTACAGACATTGAGGACAACAGCTAAGGTGGGAATTGAATTGGATATAGCTCAAAAGGAGTGAATCCTTCAACTCAATGAATTAGATGAATTCAGAATGGAAGCACTTCACTAGATAGAGATAATCCATGGTCAAAGGAAACAATGGCATGATTCACATATCAAGGAAAGACAATTCAAAGTAAGAGATTGGGCATTGCTGTTTGATTCTAAGTACCAATAATTCAAGGGTAAATTAAGAACCAGATGGTTCAGACATTACCAGATCAAGTAGATATTTGACAATGGTTCTAACTAGTTACTTTCCATTGATGGCAGTAGAAGAATACTCTTGGTCAATAGACATAGGCTGAAACTTTATAAAAAGACTCCTACTAAGGATGAATTATTGAAGCAAATTGAAGTAAATAAAGAATTTGATCATATGGAAGAACCCAGTTCTTCCAAAATGATCAAATAATCAGATAAAGAGATCTAGAATAAAGGGAAGATAATGAAAACTAGTAAATGGCATTGTCTTCCCCCCACCCAAAAAAAAAAAAAAAAAAAAAAAAAGAAGAGAGAATGAAAACTAGTAAATATCATTCTCTTTTTCCAAAAAAAAAAAAAAAACCTTCTTAAATAAGTAGCTAATTCAAATAAAACTTTTTCTTGAATTCTAACTATTTTCTAATCATATTTTTAGGAATATTGAGTCAACATAATGGAGGGATTACATCATCAAGGATGGTAATTATGTTTTTAACTTGTTAAAGGTTTAATGAAAGTTTGCATGTGTGATTAGAATTGATTTAGAAAGGTTAGTATGATGAGCCATCTATTGTACATCATGGTTAAATGTGCAAAATCATGAGAAGGATATTGATGATGGAATGAGTTGGCAGATAGTCATAAAGACTCATTCTTATGATTGGATCAACAAAGTAAAAGCCACCTATAGAAAAATTTGAAAAGAGACACTGTGAGTTAACTCTATTAATTTTTTAGCTAAGTATAGTAGTTCCACAGCCAAAATCATTAAATTTTCAGCTGAGTATAGTAATTTTGCAATTGAATTCACCAGATCAACAACTGAATCTACTAGTTTTGTAGCCAAAAACATCAATTTTGTCGAGAGAAGTAATTTTAAACTAACCTATGAAAGATTCAAAGAAGAATGAATCATGAGAATTAAAAAGAAATCAGAACCAGACAATGATACCCAACTCCTTGTAGATGATGAAGTACCAACCATCTTTCAATAGGCAGTATGGTTGGAGTTTCTGAGGAAGTTTCCCAAATACAATGAGTAATTGGTAAGAGAATTTGTTATTAATTTAGAACAAATAAGGACCAAAATTTAGAAGGTTTTTATTCCTTTTTCTGTGAATATAATAAGTGAAATATCTAGAATACCAATAGTGCATGTCCCAAACCCTATTAAGGGAACATTAAAAGACCTAGGTATAACCTTGTGAAAAGTAAGGGAGGTTGAAACCCAGTATATTTATAATAAAAAGGAAGTCATCAAAGGAGTCAAAAGGGCTAGCCTGCCCAAACCCTTTGACATAGTAGCATTCTAGATAGTCAAATATTTAACCTGTGATGGACAGTTTGGGACAGTAGGGAAAGAAGTCCTCAAAATCCTTATACACCTTAGATATGGAACCAAAAAACTAGAATATAAAGTAAACCTTCCAAGGTTTATTTTTGACTCCATCCATGCAATGGCCCAGAGGTATTCTTGGGGTGTAGGAACAATCAGATATCATGGGTTAGTGCATTTAGTATGCCAACACCATTTTCTTTCAAAGAAAAATGGGGAAGAAATGTGGGACAAATTTCTTGGCAAATTTGGGCAAAACCCTGGTATTTCTAGAAGGACAATAGCAACTCCTCTTGCCCCTTCAATTCATTTGAAAACTAATACCATTTTTGGGGAAAAGAAAAGACTAGGGGAAGAGGAAGTATCAAAAAGAAGAAAATCTAGGAGAAAAGTTAAAATTGTAGACCCTACTGTACCTTCTCAAGAAATTTCTTCTTCTACAGAAGCTACAGAAGAACTGATACCTATCTTTGATAGTGATAGTTCACCTAAGCCTGAGCAAAAGGTAAAAACTAGAAGTTCTAAGAGAACACCTATGTCTACACATTTTGAGACTCCTCAAGAAAGAAAATGTCATAAAAAGTCTAAAGAAAGTTTAGAGTAGCCGGAAGAACAGAAAAGGCTGGAAACTAAAGCTACTGATATTTTGGGTAGCATGGCCATGACTCCTCTTGGACCAAGCCAAACAGAAAAGGAAAAAGAAGATGAAAGATTTGAGGAACCAATTTTCCAAGAAATGGGTGAGATAGAAACACCATCAGATATAGAAGATGAATAAGATGTTGAGACAATAGTGCCATCATATGCAGAAGATGAACATGCATCTTGGAGAAGAAAGGGGAAATACCCTATGGTGGAAGAAGAATGTTTAACTCCTTAGGAAATTTCAAAAAAAGAACATAACCAATAGATTAAATAGGCTCAATTTTTGTCCAGAGTAGAACTCATTATCAAAGAAAAGGATGAGGAATTAAACTTCCTCAAACTCAAGTTAGAACAAAAGGAAATGCTCCTTGCAGAATTAACAAACTAGTTCATAGCTAAAAATTAGGAATTAGTAGAAGTAAAAGGCAACTGGTGGAAAATGAGGAAAAACATACAAGACAAACCTCTGTGTCAACAGTCTCTGCACAGACTGAATTAACTTATCTGCCACTCAAATAGTTATGGGATGACACATGCAGAGAACTTAGTGAAATCAAAGCATCCAATACAAACTTGAAAGGCAAACTGGCAGAAGAAGAAAAGGCAAGGAAGGAATGGGAAGACAAATTTTATAAGGAGGAAAATGATAAGTATAAATGTCTTGTGAAAATACAAATAGTCTATATGATGAGTGAAAAGTTGCTTGCATGCAGAAGACTTTCTCCTGTTTATAACATGTTTTAGAAGAACAATTCATTCACTAGTAGTTGGCAAGGATAACATGTGGCTTTCCACATGAAATCAAAGATGAAGTTGATTTCTCGACTGCCTACTCCTTAGTTAATGCAGAACAGAAAAACCTTCTTTGTGAATTTTACCTCTGCAATTTTATGCTAGAAAGAAATACATGTTTTATCATCAATTTGTATGTAGGAGAAAGCTAGCTTAACGCATTTGTCTCTGTTCTTCAAAATCAGATTGCATGGAAAGAAAGGGAGTTAGAGCATTAGTCAAAGGCTAGTTCATCTGGTCTCTGTATGAGAATTCATTATGGTAATCCATCCACCTTAGCTACATATTTCCAATCCCATGCATTTAATGATAAATTCAAGGGACCTTATCTTTTTAGTTTATAGTAAAGCATGGATATCTTCACCTCTTATGAAAGGGAAAATTTTGATAATATCTATGATGCATGTTTAAAAAGATGGGAATTTCTCCTGGTGGCATTGAAAAGAAGGGAAGTAATATCCCTTTCAAATTTGATCTAGAGTTTAGAAAGGGTAAAAGCTTTATGCACAATCATTCCCCATATCAATCAAATTCCCCTAAACATATGAATAGGAATGTGAACAAGACCACCTCTACTTCTCACTCCCATATCTCTTTGGAAAAACAGAGAACCTCAACCTCCCACTCAATTTGAGGAATGGAAAAGAAAAGTAGAAGTAGGAGCAGGGTATAGTACTTCTGAGTCAAAGCATTAGGATATTCAGTTTCAGCCATTTTATCTAAGCAATCAAATGGAATGCAAGATATACAATCCCAAATTTGAAGAATGAATTTTGTAAAGGGACTTACAAATAAGTAAGTGTGGAGGAAATGATGAGGCCAAGATATGCCCAGTAACTGTATAATAAATGGCCTCATCTTACTCTCTCTTTCTATTAAGTTTGATTGCATTTTGTAACTTTTATTTTGATCAGAGATGAGTTAGGATGTGATTATCCATATTTCGTTGATTGTGATTCTAACATTTTAAAAGACCTGTAATTCTTAACAAGTGTGTTGGAAAATTCTAGTTTTGAAATAAAATAGGTCATCATCAGGCTAAAGAACAAATATGAAGCAGATTGCATGTTTTGAAAGCATTGGACTCAATTCAAATTAGTTCCAGAACCTTCAAAATCTGTTCTGGAATCATCATAGTTAGTTTTGAGACCTACAGAATCTATTCTAGAACCATCACAATTAGTTCTGAAACTCCACCATACTATTTCAAGTCATCACATTTTCCGACTTAGCTTTGAAACTCTATATTTAGATCTGGTACTCTTATAGATAAACTCTAGAACTTTTACAACTAGATATGGAACTGATGAGGATCTATTCCAATGATCCCATTAAATCGGGAACAAATTCCTAATTTTTTGAACTTGCAGAATCAAGACATTTATCACACAACTGGACATCCAGCTGGCTGTGATTTAGTTCCATCATATCTATGAAGCAGTTACAATAATCAATGTGCCACAAGTAGAAGAATATATAAAGACCTAGGAATTTAGTAGAGATAGGGAGATATATAAAAATAAATAGAAAAACATTGAAGAATAGAGAGATAAGGACATATTAGTACATTTTATAATATAAAACAATTTATCAATGAAATAGCCATTTCTATTTTGAAAGCAAATTAAATCATTCAATCCTATTTCTAGGTGGAGCAAGGGCCCACTCCTCCAAAGAACCAAGATCTTCATTTTTTTTAGTATTTATACTTCTATTTGAAAAATTAACTAGGTAATTTTTTTAAATTTATAAATGCTTCCAACTCCTTATAGTTAAGATTTGTTGTAAATTTGTTCTTGCAGGTTGTTTTTAGATCAATTTCATTTTCGCAACGTGTGTTTGTTTCTAGCAATCAATTTCATTTCTACAACATGTGTTTTTTTCCAGCAATCAATTTTATTTCTACAATGTGTGTTTGTTTCCAGAAATCAATTTCATTTCTGCAACGTGTGTTTGTTTGCAGCAATCAATTTCATTTCTGCAACGTGTGTTTGTTTCTAGCAATCTACTTCATTTCTACAAAGTGTGTTTACTTCTAGCAAATTCACATAATTTGATTCCAATAAGGTTTTAACTTCAAAATCCTTAAGACATTAAAAAACCCCCCAAAATTAAAAAAAATAAATACAAATACCTCCATTCAGCTACTAAATCGCTAAGATTCCTCTTGTTACATATAGCTTTAGACATAGCCCTGGTTAAATATGACATCAATAGAAATTTGATTAAATGAAGGGAATGATGACACCCATCACTTTACCCTATATTTTTCCTATTTTACCCTTCACTCTCGATCGTCGATATTTAAGTTGACCATTGATGATCACCTTGACCATCAATGGTCAGGGTGCACCTCCTTAACCTTTACCATATAAACTACCCACCTTGCTTTTCTAAATATAACCTAATTCTAGTTGTGAGCCATTACATGGATGAGAAAATTTTAGGAGGCCCAATTCACATTCTATTGCAACTCTATTACCTATAAGAGAGAGGAATAAAGAGGTGAAAATTCATCCACAAATATCCAAAAACATCTATGAATCTATAATTATTCTCAAGAGCTTTGTGCATCCAGGAATTTCTTTCTTGTAGGTTAATCATCATCAATAATCCACTAATCATATTAGAGAGTCAATTTTTCATTGCCTCTCCATCAAGCCTTCAAGTATCATTACTCTATTCGAATCAAACTAGATTCCACTAATAGACCAACTACCTCAACCATCCACCTAATTGATTTCTGATAAGATAAGTACTTGATTCTTAGTATTCATTTACTTTATTTCAATTTCATAACTAACTCAAGCCTTACCCACCTCTTGTAATCCATCTTTTAGATCATGTCAAACAAATTTTTATCAACCCAGATCTAGACATAGTAACCATCAATGGTCTACCTAACCACTGACGCTTTACTAAACCATCGATAGTTAGCTTGACCACCGACACTCACCTTAACTACCAACAGTCATCCCAACCATTGACATTCATTTTGGCATAAAAAAATAGCAAGATAATTTTACCTACCTACACCTAATCAAACTTGACCTTCTATGTTCCTACCTATTCACAGACACCTTTCAAATTTTCTAAAGCATAACCCAACACCTTAGCACTAGTGTTGATTAGTTCATTACTAATTAAATCATTTCTAGTCTATTTTCTTAACAAGAACTCTTGTATTCAATATTAGTACATTTTGATTCATTGGTGCAAGTACCTTTCTTTTCTATTTATAATCTTAATTATTTAAAATGTGTGGATTGAAAACCCCTAAGGAAGCTTTCACTTTTAGGATCTAGCTATCGCTAAGCAATCCTTCCATCTATTTGTCTAATAAATAAGTTTGTTTTCATACTTTATTATCTATAGGTCATCCTCCCAAGCTAAAGAGGAGATCTTCATAATCTTTTGATTCAATGCATGCACTATCAATTAGGTTTTTCAACCATACATGTACTTAGTTTCTTATTTTCCTCTTTCCAATAATAAGCAAGAAATTCATTGAAACACATACCATATGGTATCAACCATGAATTTTACCATTATAATAATAGACATGATTGTATTATATTGACTAGTCTTATTCTTTTTTCTATTGTATTAGCCAACTTATACAATACTAGCCTCTAAAGTAATTTATGATACTTGATTGCATTATCCTTTCTAGATGGTATCAACCATAGTTACAATTATACTTCACTTTATTATACCGACTTGGATGATACAATTTCCTAGTAGTGGAAATTGATTCCTTCGACCTTAATAAATATCCTTAACTTTAAATTTGATACTTGGTCTAACACCCACCACCCATAAATAATTTCTCTACATTTTGATTCTTATTTGTAAAAATTCCACCACAAGGATTTGCCCTAGGGCATAGTTTTCTTAAATCTAGTCTATTTTGACAAATAAAATAATTAATGCATCACCCACCTATATGAATCCTATAATTTCTCCTTGGTGATATATAAAATGTATACGCCATCATCATCATCATCTATCCACTGTCTTCATCATGCAAAAAATTATTATCCAAAGTTCTTGTTTTCTCAAAATAGAAAATTTATAATTCAAATTATTCACCTATTTAAAGTAAAAAAAATCAAAACTTCATGTAATTTACTAGACCCATATGTGTCTTTTGGGATCTGTTCCTACCTTAGATACCCATCAGAAACACTGACCTTGTTTAGGAGACTAACAGGTGTACCCAGCCACCTCACCTACATGCGGTCATTTGGTACACTAGTTACTTGTCTCTTTGATTCAACTTTATTGTTATCAACCATGGAACCCTTGTATTTTCATGATCATATTTATCACACCTTTTGTCATATTTTACACATTTGTTTACGCTCTAGTGCCCAACTTATCACCCACCTTAATGACGCTCTACCTTCATCATCACTATCAACAATATTATCAAACCTACTCCTGATTCTATTTTACCTCATCACCTCCTAGTTTAAGGGGGAACACCTCCTCCCATACTTGGGTAAATTAACAAACCTTTGACCAATATTAGTTTTTGTTTTGCATTTGATTGATTCCAAACCACATAACAAAAAGGGGGAAAATGTAGACACCAAAAATATGCACACCGTAATTCCAAGTGTTGAAAGTACCCTTATAATGCCTTAGGACCCCCTTATAACCATTTAAACCTCTAACCCTTAACTAAACCTAACCTATTTTACCTATTTTACCCTTCACCCTTGAAGAAATGACTTTTTGGTGCTAAAACAAATTCTATAAATCTGGATTTTTTTTTTATTTTTTAGGTTTTCCTATTTATATTTCTAATTGGCACCTTCCATTAGATAAAACACACGCAAACTCACCTCTAGATTTAGCAAGGTAAGTGAAGGTACATATTTATCTATGTTTTTTACTTTCATTTACTTTCATTTCATTTTAGCATTTATGTTTAGTGTTTGTGTTACTATGTATCTTTCCCAAAGCACCATCCCACGTTAAACTATTCTGACATGTGATTAGATTTAGATGGGACATATTTATACACCTAATATTTATCATTTTACTACTTTACTCATGGTTTCTCTTGTAAATGTTTATTAGTGCACCAATATCCCTAAGTGTTTGTCCTAAAGAGTGCATTGTAAATGGGGTGGGATTAGCTCATGGTACTTTTCAAGATATGTTTACATATTATTTTGTCATACCTTCATTACTATTAGTTTTACCTACTTTGATTCTCTTTCTATCTTGCCTCCCCATTTACTTTCCATTCAATCTTACTAATTACCCTATATTCCTACTATATCAACTACGCTGATATAATGTGTATCAAGCTTGTCTTCCCTTGTACTATGTTACTCTAATCAATATAGTTTTGAGTCTTATCCCTATTATTTTTATTATATAACCTTAGCTAGTATAGTTCTATGTTATTTGTCATCTTTCAAACTATATCAATTTGCCTAATACCATCAGCTTAGAGGTTAGGTTAGTTTTGGGTATTGGATTCATATATATATATATATATATATATATATATATATATATATATATATATATATATATAGGGGTCATATTATCATTTTAAAATATATAACACATTCATCTATTCTATTTTGGTTCGCATCGCTGATCTTAAGTAGTATAAGGAAGAGTTATAAATTAGTGTCATTTTGGGAAGCACTGAACTAACTAAATTAGGCAATGGGAGGGTCCTTGTTAGAAGTGATATGTTTCCAAAGTCTGTATTCATGCTTGCTACTAAAGGTACACCCAAAGGAGGCATCGATAGGACTCCAAGTTGTGAAATAGAGGGAGAAAAAGGGAATGAGGAGGAAAGGATGCTTGGGATAACCAAGGCCAAAGGTACTTGGGTGAAATATGGAGAGGGTATTGGGAAATAGAGGAGGCACCACATGGGAAACTTGTGGGGGTGAAGCAAAAATAGTGGGTACTAGAACTAGGAGTTGGAAGGTGGTGGGAGTGAGTGGTAGAATATAAATGGGAAGAGATGGAGGTATGAGAGGGGGAACCTAAATGGGTGCCTCACTCTAGGCTCACTCATAGGATTTTAGCTACATCAAACCTTAAGGGATACAAAAACTGGGGTTGAGATGCTAGTGGATGAATAGGCTACACATAGGCTACCTAAAATTATGTAGTTTAGGGATACCTATGTTGTAACCTAGTTATTGGAGCTACTAGGGGAGGTAAAGATGGAGTTGAACCTTGAGGAGCAACTCAAGAAGGTATAGGTGAAGCTAAAACATGGGGAGTAGAAACTACTAGAAAAAGTAGAGCTAGACTTAGAGCTCATGGAGGAGAAGTTGGAAGAATTCCTTGTAGGATCCTCTAAAAAATGGCTAGAGTTATTATATTTGGGTCTTTTATAGATTGAGAATTATTAGGAGGAGGTGTGGAGGGGATTTCTTGAGCCATATTTCCCTTCTTCTTCTTCTTAGTCACTTCTAAGATAACACCTCTTAGTCATCGATGACATTTAGTAAAGATCATCATAGTCTTTAGCTTGATGACCATAGTTCATGTTCAGGTAGGTTGAGTACCATGCAAAATAAGAATGGATTACCTCTTTAGGGTCTTATTTCTAGACCTTATGCTTTAAAATGGTGAATAAGTTTTGCCTAAAGACCATATTCTATATTGAGGGGAAGGTCTTGTAGATAAAGTGTCATATGGTGATCAGGAGCTATAAGTATGCCTTATATTGATGCTATATGTAGATCCTAAAGATGCCTTCTACCATTTGATAGTTGATCTCTTATTCTACTAGGTGGTCTGGGAGATAATATGGCAAGTGAAGGGGTCATTGAGGAAACCTACAATCTGGATCATAGTGTCATCCTTGTACATCTAGTAGTCCCTAATAGATATTATAAAATCTTTAATTACCTTTGAGAGTTGGGGAGTCAGAGCTTCATTGATGGCCTAGTATAAATATTGATATAAGTGATCACAAATGTCACATACGTGATGGTAGAATTGATGGCCATATAACTTATATAATATGACATGGAATATTAATCCCCTAAGAACCCACACAAGAAAGGCTAGAGGATTGAATGAGAGCTTCCTGTAGAATACATCTAGAAGGTATCTCATCTTGTATAAGTTTCCGATGGTAGAGGCATCTATGATGATATAGACCAAATTTAATTTGGTCAATCCCCTAATGTGTAGGATGTCCAAACACGTAAGGATCATGTGTAGGAGAGGTACCCATAGCTCATTAATGTGTTGGTAGTCCTAGTCCCCAAATAATAATTTTATTAGGATCATGCCTACCTTTACCTCCTCCTAGAAGGTGCAAACTATGTAAGCATTGATATTTTATTTTTTGACCCATTTAGAATCTTGGTTCTCAGTGTTGATAAGTGTTGTCATTGATGTCAAGGTTGATGTCATTGATGTGACAAGGAAGCCATGTGACAAGAGAGAATTTCAAGGCAAAAAAGAATTTAAAGGCAAGAGAGAATTTTAAGGCAACCTAATGTATCTTATATTGGTTGATGTCAATTTTGATTTCAAGGTTTAAGTCAACTTGAAGTTGTCAATGTTATCACAAAGAGGTATGATGGTCAAGTGAGAATTTAAGCATGGTTATGAGGATCTAGGTATGCATGAGGACATGAGAGAATGTTGATAAAAAAATATTGTTGTAGTGGTATGAGAGTGTTGTCTAAAGAGTGTTCTTATTTAATATCATTGAGGTAAGCATGTTTTGTACTAATTATTGAGTACAAGGTATCTTGAAAAGCCTAGTCTAGACCCTATGAGAAGGTGTGCATAGTGAATTTTGGTGAAGTAAGTAAGTACAAGCTTGTGAGAGGTTATTTGGCATTGTTTAATCATGTAATTAAAGTGTAGATACTTTAAAAAGTGTTTCAAGGTTAGTTGTCAAGTTTCAAGTGTTTAAAAATCCTAGTCATGGTACTATTCATGGCATGTAAAGTCCTTGTGAGAAGGTATGAGCTTGGAAGATTGGTGAGATGAGTGCACAAAGGAATGAATGGATGTATGAGGTTGATTTGGTATGCGTGTGAGGCATTAGATAACTCATAAGAGTCTCAGGGTGAGCTTAAAAGGGTAGGACCTTCAAATCAAGTTTGTAACTATACCATTTCTTGATCTTTCTTAGCCTAATGAGGTATCATGATATGTTGTCGAAGCATGTAAAGGATGTATGGAAATAATTAATCATGAGATAGGTTTCTTGAGTATGTGAGTAAGGTGGAGATTTCATGAAAAGAGGAAGGAAGGTCAATTTTAAGACCTAATGTGGTTTACAAAACAAGGTCTAGAGAGTAAAGAGAGAGTGTGGCCTAATAAGGGGTCATGATTAGATTTCAAGGTGTTTATACTCATATAAGCATTGCCATAGGTAAGTTATGTTGTTTCAATTTTGTTCATGTAGTTTAAAGGACAAGGCATGAAAATTGGTTTTTCGGTCTCTCGAGTGATTAAAATGAAGGGTTCTCAATCCAAATAAGATTTTATTGTGATTTTTAACTTTTTAAACCTTTACACGAGAATCTAAGATATTTGTGATAGATGGGGAAGGGTCCTAGCTAAAAATTCTAGGCATTTGTTTTTGGATTAAGGGGTTATGCTTTATGAATGAATGTTAAGAATGGAAATAAGTTTAAACCCTCTTAGAACCCTAATAAGGACTTAGTGTTGATAAAAGTCCCAAAATAGATTTAGTTAAGATATTGGGTCTTATAGTGGACTCTCCCAGGTACCTCTAAGTGGCATTGGTTAGAGATAGGAGAGAAATTGATGAGTTACACATTTGTTTCTAAAGAAGTTATTATAAAAGTCAAAACTTGTATTAGACTAGGTAATAAAATGGATGGAGAAAGAAGGTAGAGACTCATGTTTCATGTTGATGGAGTTTTTGGGTAGTTTCTTATCGTCAAGTGTGATAAACTAGTCATCTAATTTATCCAGTCATTAACAGGCTTAATGGTGCAAACAATGAGAAACCTAGGTAGTAGTGAGAATATGAATAGGAATGTGTTATCATGATAGAGTGATAAAACCAAGTGAATAGAGATATTTTTTTGGGATGATATGTATTATTAATTCTTGGTATAAAGCTTGGAATTTAGGTAAAGTGGTGAGAATGATGAAGCTAAAATTCCTTGTCTGGCTTAGTAAGGTCTGTGTACAGTGAGGTCATAAGATTTGTCTGCAAGACCAATATTTTACATTTGACCATATGATATTTATATCTAAGAATGGTATAATGAGATCATAGGATCATATAATTGTATAAGAATTCTTTTAAAGTTGTCATATAGGTGTTGAAGGTCAATGCCACCATGACTATGCTTTAAGGTAAACTGGTAGTTCTAAGTAAGCAAGTTATAGTGACGAGTTTGAAGCTCTATGCCATGAGTTGAAGTATCTAATGCATATGGTGTTGTTTTTTATGACTTTAAATTACTTTTAAATCTTTTATAAAGATAGGGGGTTAGTGTAAGAGGTTAAACAGTTGAAGTCAAAATGACTTGTCTAGTTCATGCAAGATTGTGTGAGGTAAGGTCATAAGATTGGTCTACAAGACCAATGTTTGATATTAGAGCTTATGTTTTTTGTGATTGAGGTTGTTATAAATATGTTATAGAATATTTTAAATGCATTGAGGAAAATTGAAAGTGTATTTTCAGGTTTTGTATGTCAAATGGTTTCATAAATGGCTTTTGGTAGTCTTGGTAGATCTAAGTGAGCATACTGAAGAAATGAGTTTAAAATTGTTTTCCCTAGGTTGAAATTTTTCAAGAATATGGTGATTACCATGAGGTCATATATACTCTATATATGTACTTTTTTTAACATGTTAAAGTGGCTTAATTAAGTTTGAGCCTCAATATTGAAAGACAAATTTTTGGTATAAATAGGCCTAATAGGACTAAGTACTAGTGAAGGGTTTCAAGTAGTGATTTATTGTAAAATGTCTTGTTGAGCCTAGAAGACATAGTGGGGGTATATTTTATTTTTATATTATATGTTATTACTACATGTGTATTTTGAAAATGTTCCAAGGAAGGCAAATTTTAAAGTATCTTAAAGTAGACCTAAAGTGAAATGAGGTCTAAAAGGGTTATGATAGACCAAAAGGGACTAAATATTAGCTTTAATAATGTTTATGATATGTACTAATACATATTCAATGGCTGACCTAAGAGGTTAAGTGTGAGTAGATGACTAAGTGGTCTATGAACAGGGAATGGTATATATATAATGCAGTTTTAGTCCTATTTGTGAGAGTAGAGAGCATGTGAATGAAATAACATATTATTGAGAATAAGGTGTTTTAAACCATTATAATAGTTTATAGGATCAGTCATGAAGATATTAAAGTGTGTTTACGTATGAATATCAAGGTTATATGACCTAATCAGTCTTGAATAGACCTAGTTGAGTGAAGAGGCCTAGAAGGCAGTTTGAGAAGTATAAGAGTGTAATGAGATGAAGAGGTGATAATCATATATTGGTTGATCAATAAGGTGTTATAAAGGTAATAAAATAAATAAGGTTTTTGATTTAGTTTTGATTCATCTAGGGGGTTCGTGCCTTCTTGCCAATGGGTGCTTACTAAAGCCTAGTCAAGTAGGTGGTTGACTAGTTGGGGTTCGTGCTCCATGTGGAGTTAGTGATTCACTAAATTTGGTGTTTATATTATATGAATATATTTAATTTATATATATTAATGGGTTTTATTAACCTTGAGGATTTAACACATATGTAATGTGTTCTTATGTTTCATTATTATGTAGATATGTGCTTATGCTTCTTAGATCTATATACTTATTTGAATGGTTCATGATTGCTTAAGTATAATTGATAAGAAAGGATTTGATGACTTATTCACCCCACATATTAGTAATTTTTATTCCAAAATTTGGTATTAGAGTATGTATTTTGAATTAGGCCTAATAATCTAAAGGATATCTAGAAGAGAGGATGGCTAGTCAGCAGGCTCAGGGTGGTTTCTCTACCAGTAAGTCTTTGTTCTTTAATGGGAGTAATTATGATTTTTGGAGCATTAGAATGAGTAAATATATAATGTAAATGGGACATGACATATGTTATTCTTTTTTGGATGGATATACTCCACCTCTACACCACCAATAAATTCAACAGGCAAAAAGAAAGTGAGAGCAATTCTAAGGCAATAGATGTCATTCTATGTGGCCTATCAGAGGTAGGGTTTGTGAAGGTGATGCATTTTAAGTCATCCAAGGTAATATGGGACAAATTGAATACTACATATTAAGGAGAAACCAAGGTGAATATGGCTAAATTTCAAACTCATAGATAGTAGTTTGAATGTTTAAGTATGAAAAAAGATGAGACTATTGCATATTACATGCTAAGGGTTGATGAATTTAACAATGCCATTAGAGGAATAGGAAAAGAAGTGAAAGATTCTATAGTTGTTCAAAAGGTATTGAGATCACTAACTCTTAATTTTGATTGCAAGGTGTCTATAGTAGAAAAATGCAAGATTTGGACAAGCTGGAGATGGATGGGCTTCATGGCATCTTGACTACTTATGAGATGAGAAAAAAATGAAAGAATACCTCCCAAGAAGGAAGCAAATTTCAAAGTTGAGAAGAAGTCAAAAAATAATAAGGTCAAGGATGAGGTATGTTTAGATATTGATGATGATGAACTAATAGCCATGTTTTTTAGGAAATTGAGGTTTGGATCTGGTAAGAATAAGGGTAAGTTGCCTTTCAAATGTTTTAACTATGGTAATATTCATCACTTTACATCTAAGAATCGTAACGAGGATAAGAATGAGCATGATGAACATCATAGTGATAATAAGAAGGTCTATAATCCTAACAAAAGAATGAAATATTTGAGGAAATATGAAGGTAGGATAGGGTCATTCAAAAATAAGAGAAGTTTCTATACCAAAGAGATAATAGCTCATCTGATGTAAGTGACAAAATTACATCTAACAGTGATAATGATAATAATGAACATGAACATGACAACAATGAATTCTTATTCATGACTATAGAACTAGATAATGAGGGTTGCTCAAAAGAAAAAGGCCTTATAGATGGTGAATAAGCATATGAAGAAGAGGTTGAAGTGAACCTTAAGGCAAAATTAGTGATTTATTTAGAGGAGTTGAAGTTTTAAAGAAGGAAGAATCATAAATTGAAGTCATTAATTAAGGAATATGAAGAATAGATTGGTTTATTTGAGGAGAGACTGAGTAACACATCTAAGGAATATGATGAGATCATCAATCAGATTGAAGCGTAGATGGAGATAGTCACTGCTATCTTAAAAGATAAAGAAGAAGAATGCACTAGGTATGGAACTGAAATGGAATCCTGGAAAGATGATTTGGATCAAGCATCTATCAATTTGAAGACCTTTATGAAGTTTTAAAATAGTATTGATGCTCTAGAAAACATCTTGAGTATCCAGAAGTTTACAAGTGATAAGACAGGTCTTAGTTTCAAAGAAGACAAAAAGGAGGAAACTCAAGTCAAAGATAAGGCTAATGAAGATAAGAAGGTCAACATGAAAATACCAATCAAACAACTTAATGCTGAGTTATGCTAATTCATTCAATGGTTATTGTTGACCACTTTTTGCTCACAGGCCAAAATTGTTCACCTTCCTTCTGCACTGTTCGAAGGCAATTGTTCTAGAGGGCATGAGTTTTGCCATTGTTTCTCTATTTGGTTTAGTTCAATGAAAAAGGTTTGATTCAAAGCCAAGAGGTTCAACTTCAACGGTTTAATGAAGTTCATCGGCCTTCTTTGGAGTTGGCACGCATTAGTTGAACCTTGAATCATTGAACCAATCTTTGGTTCAACAGATTTGGTGCAAGGGTGGGTCCTTTACCGAAAGAGAGTCTTAAAAAGTCAAAGTGCCCTAGCGGAGGGTAGGCACGACAAAGGAAAGGGCCTGGGCCACTTCAAAGGACTAAGGTGGAGTGAGCAGACAAAGTCTGTGGAATTTCAAAGCAAGGCCATAGTCAAGCAGACCCAGGCTTTTCACCCACAGAAATTGTCCACGGGACTCGATAGTTAAAATCCAAAGGAAGATGCCCACAAAGAACTGATAAAGGATCCGATAGTGATGCCACGTGGACCCGATGACGTCCCGGTGGCCATCAAATTCAACATAACAGTTTAGCCATTAAATTTCAAATAATGATGCTAAAAAAAAGTCATCAATTTCAAGAAGATATAATGTCCATTGGTTTTCAAATCATGACGGCCGAGGGGGCATCAAATTTGGTGAAACAAAATAACCGTTTGTTTTCAAAAGGGAAAACGCTAACTAGGAAACGAGCTTAGGATCAAGCGACCTGCCAGTATATTCGCCCAAGGAGCCAAGCGGCCAAAAGAGACAAATTCCAAGTGGCAAGCAAAGATGATAGGGTAGGGGGCAGTTGAGCGATCCCAATGGCATAAACAGAAGGCATTTACTGCCTAATGACATAAAGAATGAATTGGACAAAGTAGTAAGTAAAGAATGAATGAACAATTAAGTCCAACTGGCAAGAAATGGGGAAGCAAATTTGGCAGGTGAGATGGCACCCACAAAATTGATCATTTAGAATGATAGTGGCCAGCAGTGCAATCCTTTCCTCTATCTCACATTAAATTGAAAGGCAAACCATGTAAGTTACCTAAGTAGGAAATGCAGGTCTCGAGCAGGCAAATGGACAGCTCATTAATTTTTTAGCAACTTGTTTTCTTTTCAAAGGGACACGTATGCCCCTTGTAAAATTAGGAGCACCACATGGGCCTCTTTGCTTCCCATATATATTCATAACTTGGTCATTTTGTAGATATCTTTTCACAAATTTTGCAAAGCGAAGCTCGGTTGAAATTTTCACCTGAATCTACAAATACAATTTTTTACTTTTTTCTTGAATAGATATCTTGTGTATGCCTTGAGTGTTAATCTATGTTTAGTCATTATCTTTGATGTTGTCACAGGTCTAACATCAACACACTAGCTATTTACAAGGCACCATCTACAACTGATAGGAGAAGAATTCTACTTTGGAGTGTAGAACAGAGGAGATCATCTACAGAGTGCTTCTCACAACACCTTTAGTGAACCTTCCCTTTTTTTTGTATCTTTCATTTTTTACCTCCCTGTCAAGTTTGCAGATTGTTTCTTCTATCAAGAGTGAAGCGTATAAGTGTGTTGTTTGATTTTGAGAGTGGATGTGTGAAGGTCAAGCTTTATTTTAGTGCATCTCCTCTTTTAGAGTAGGTAGTTTGTTTTCTATGCATTTCTTCTCCCTTTTCATCCCCCCCTATATTATATATATACCTGTTAACTTTTGTTGGAAACAACACAATGCATCAAAGGGAGCTAGCCCTTATCTAGAGACTCTCTCCTCCAGCTTTGCCAGTCCCACAGGCGAGAAGAGAGTTTCCATGTTGCGAGGAGAAGGTAGGAACTTGTCTTCCTGCCACTGGGTGCACTTTCCTGCATCAATAGTTATTGTTTTTAATGAAATCAATTTGGTCATAAAGTAAGAGAGTGTGGAAGACCCTCTAAAAATGAATATGCATATAATTATGAAAAAAATAATAACTCAAGAGGTATGAATGAGGTTGTTTTATATAGTTTTCATAATGTGGGACACATTACAAGATTATACACTAATAGAGTTAGAAGGCCATAATTTCAAAATAAGAGATTTGAAACCCTTAGAGTGAAATAGAGAAGGCAAATGAATGTGTGGAAATAAAAGACAATAAAGTTGAGCCATGATCAGTATACAAGCCCAAGTGGACTGTTTGCTATGATAGAGCATAATTCAAATGTGAAATCAAGTCAAGAATGTTTGATATTAGCTCATATTATTGATCAAATAATTGATGAAAAATTCAAGCCTAAGGTGAAAATCAAGCCAACAGGCTCATGAAATATATTCAGTCTTGTGAGGGCATGGATATTTTAGAATCTTTTGAGTTTGTGTTATTTTAGTACCCTATGAAAGGGGTGATTCCATTAGGCTTCATGTAGACACTCATAAGTTAACAAAAGCATGGTCAATGCTTGGTTTGATGGGGTAATATTTAGTGTGTATGAACCTTTGTTATTAATGTCAAAGGGGGAGAAATATCAAGAAGAGAGAAAGAATAGAATGGGGGATATGAAAGTGATCAGATTGAAGAATGTTTTCCCATCAATGACAAAGGGGGAGTTTGTTGAGAAGTGTTTTCATTGATATCAAGGTTGATCTCATTGATGTGACAAAGAAGCCAAGTGAAAAGAGAGAATTTGAAGGCAAGAAAGAATTTGAAGGCAAGAGATAATTTTAAGGCAACCTAATATCTCTTATATTGGTTGATGTCAAGTTTGATTTCAAGGTTTATGTCAACTTGAAGTTGTCAGTGTTGTCACTAAGAGGTATGATGGTCAAGTGAGCATTAATGCATGGTTATGAGGATCTAGGTTTGCATGATAACATGAGAAAATGTTTACTAGAAAGAGATTGTTTTAGTGGTGTGCAAGTGTTGTCTGAAGAGTGTTCTTGTTTGATATCATTAAGGTAAGCATGTTTTATACTAGTTCTTGAATACAAGGTACATTGAGAATCTTAGTCTCAAACCTATGAGAGGGTGTACATAATGAATTTTGGTGAAGTAAGAACAAGCTTGTGAGAGGTTATTTGGAATTGTGTAATCATTTAAGTAAAGTGTATATACTTTTAGAAGTGTTTCAAGGTTAGTTGTCAAGTTTCAAGTGCTTAATAATCCCAGTCATGACATGTAAAGTCCTTATGAAAAGGTATGAGCTTGGTGGCTCGGTGAAATGAGTGCACACAAGCATGAATAAATGTATTAGGTTGCTTTATCATTCATGTGAGGCATTATATCACTCATAAGAGTCTTAGGGTAAGCCTACAAGGGTAGGACCTTCAGATCAAATCTACAACTAAACCACTTCTAGATCATGCCTAGCTTAATGAGGTATTATGATTTATTTTCAAACTATGTGAAGGATGTATGGAAATACTTAAGCATGAGAGAAGTTGGTTAAGTATGTGACTAAGGTGGAGAGTTCATGTAAAGAGGAATGATCATTAATTTTAAGGACTAATGTGGTTTGTAGATCAAGATATAGAGAGAAAAGAGAGAGAATGTGGCCTAATGAGGGGTCATGATCATCTTTCAAGGTGTCTAAGCTCATATAAGCATTTTTAGAGCTAAGCTATACTTTTAAAAGTTTGATAATATAGTTTGAGGCCATAGTTTGAAGGACAAGGCATGAAAAGTGGTTTTTAGGTCTCTCAAGTGTTCAGAATGAAGGGTTCTCAACCTAAGAAGGGTTTTCTGGTGCTCATTAGCTTGTCAAACCTTTGCATGGGAATATAATATATTCATGATAGATAGGGAAGGGTCCTAGCTCAAAATTATAGGAATTTGTTTTTATATTTAAGGGATATGCTTTATGAATGATTGTTAAGAATGAAAACACATTTAAACTCTCTTAGAACCCTAATAAGGACCCGATGTTGAAGATGTTGATCAAAAGTGCCTAGAATGGATTGGTATGCTTAGGTAATCTATTAGAGATTGTATTGTACTCTCCAAAGTAGCTAAAAGTGGTATTGGTTAGAGAGAGGGGAGAGAAAATGATGAGTTATAGACTTGTTTCTAAAGAAGTTATTGTAGAAGTCAAAAGTTACATTGGACTTAGTAAGAAAATAGATGGAGGAATAAGGTAGAGACTCATGTTTCATGTCAATTAAGGTTTATAGATAGGTTATTTTCTTCAAGTGTGATAAACTAGTCATCCAAGTTAGCCAGTCACTAATAGGCCTAATGGTGCAAACAAAGAGAAACCAAGGCAATAATGATAAGATGAATAGGAATGTGTCATCATGATAGAATGATAAAACCAAGTACATAGGGATGTTGTTTGGGACTAGTATGTCCTATTCATGCTTGGTATAAATCTTGGAATTTAAGTACAGTGGTGAAAATTATGAAGCCACAATGGCTTTTCTAGTTCAGTAAGGTTTGTGTACAGTGAGGTCATAAGATTGGTCTGTGATTTAATAGTTTTGAGAATAATTGAGTTTTATTCCTAATTTAGTTGAAGGTATAGAATAATAAATTAATAAATAATATTTCAATAATTACAATATTGATTTATATAATTTATGTGTCTTTTAAAACTTTCTAAAAATATCAATCAATAAGGGGAAATACAACATAGCTTAAAATTGGACTGAGACGGCTGAGATAGAAGCTAAAACTAGATGTGCAAGACTAGGACAATGTCACAAATCAAAATCTAACTTTCATTCAATGAAAGGATAAGAGCACTAAAAATGTGACACTTTAGGGTCTGGCACTATAGTCCATGGCTACCACTATTGTCCAAACTAGTTTTAGAGATTTGTGTATTTTGGGTTTTGTTGACTGTCCCTGTATGAGTCTACCTATGAAATATTAAGTGTTGAATGTCAATGGAGCTCTTTATAGAGCTGATTTAATCTTGAAACCCTAGACCTTCATTATGCTTGATAAAACTTGAAAAAGAAGGTGGGATTAGTGTGTATAAGATGTAATATATGTGTATTCGCACCCTTTGTGTAGGCATGCTACCTACACACCAATACTCAAAAGAGGGATCAACCCATATGAAGTTATCCCACTTGATGTGTTTTTTGTAATAGTGTAATGAGGATGCAAAAATTCCAAATTGGAAGTGATTGAGGTGGTTAGAGGATGGTGTGAGAATTTGAATATTTTTACATCTGTGTTGGGTATTATATATAGAGAATAGGGAAATTTACCTTAGTGGTTTATTTGTATTCTTACTTGCTTTTTAATATTTGTCACCTCCCTTGCAAATGACCTTTGGAAGGACTTTTATAGGGAATTATTAATCATGGGTAGATGTATTCGTGCTAGGCTGACATGATGAAGGATAGGAATTAGATGAAATTGGTCATTTGGGATCAAAATGTGATTAGATAGGAGTGTAAAAAATGAGACACCCTAGGGTCCAGTGCTATATTCCAAGTTCAATGCTC
This sequence comes from Torreya grandis, assembly GCA_037957365.1. Taxonomy (NCBI): domain Eukaryota; kingdom Viridiplantae; phylum Streptophyta; class Pinopsida; order Cupressales; family Taxaceae; genus Torreya; species Torreya grandis. Next base: position 307,505 of record JARHVA010006651.1, on the reverse strand, counting down.
TTATCCTACAGGCTTGGGACCTAGGAGAATAAGATTAGCTTGGGAAATAGAGTTTAACTGAGCTAGAATAAAGGTTTAGAAGTCTATGGATGATTGAAAATGAGTAAAAAGGTGTCTATAAGGGTCATGAAAGCATACAATAAGGTCCTATGGATTGGGTATCACAAGCCACACTTAAGCTACTAATTTAGACATTTTATATGACTACATTTGCCCTCCCTTTATTCTAGTGATGTAACAAAGAAAAATACTAGGATAAAGTAAAAGTAGAAAGCATACCTGAACTTACCTAAAATGGTGAATTCCATGGAGATACATGATATTGAATGTGTGTAGAGATAACACATTGTGAAGTGTAAATATGCAAGAGAAAACAAAGAGTAGATTAGTTCTTACTAGATATGTTATATCTAAAATAAGAATGTATAAAAGTTGGGTAAGAGAGAGAGAGGAAAAGAAAGGAATGAATACACCTCACTAAGTATGTGGATGAATACAAAACCTATTATGTTATTTAATGATGTTGAATGATGATTGATTTGTGATACACCAAAATTAATATCACAAATGGATATGAGTGCTCATTTCCTTGAGAGTAGATCAAGAATGCAAAGGTTGGCCTTTTGCTTCCATCATCACCCACTAAGTGAAGCTAGGTGATCATGCATGTGTTAATTGATATTTAGACTATGTGTCTAATCTTTTAGAATAGGTGGCTCAAGAATATAAAGGCTAGATAGTCCTTTGGATCCATCATTGCCCACTAAGTGAAGCTATGAATTGATACTGGTATAAATGTGTGTCGTATGATATGGCTCTTGAATCCCATAAATGCTATATAATATGATAATGTGGCATGGATAGCCAAATGTGTAATGGAAACTAGGTCAATCTTGGCCACTTTAAAAGGTGGATATTAGGCTTGTATGAAAGCCACTCTAAAATTGGGAACTAGGCTTATGTGGAAGCCACTCGAGAATGATGCCAACCACCTACAAATGGAAAAAGGCATGTAACTACTAAGAATTCTTGGGTAATCTACTAAACTTGGAAATAAAAGAAGGACAATGTACCACTCACATTGCCCCCAATCATTAGTGTCTATAACATGGATTATGATCTGGAACTTCTACCAACTGCCCAATCTAAAACTAGAAGTGAGAGCCAACACCAACATATAATGCATGATGCCCCTATATATGGATTCTCTATGAATTTTTTTACTAAAACTATTTATTTTGAACTAAACTATTGCTGATAAAATTGTAATTAAACTTACCTTTCTACTTATTTCTAAAAAATCTTGGTTTTTTTCTATTTGGATAGGAGTGCTGAAAATAGGAAACCCTACTATTCGATGTTATTGTCCAAGTCCAATTCTCTTGTCCTTTGTTGATTCTAATGACTATTTTATAATCATCACTATTTTTTTGGTCTATTCTACCTAATTTGATCTCTGATTGTTGTTTTGAGTGTTATAAAAACTAATTTTTTTACCAGTATAAGGCTTTAATCTTTATGACAAAACGCTTGTTTGTTACCCCCTCTTCTAAGGGTAGGAATGAAGACCCTAAAATGACTACCCTCAGAAGAAAGAGCCATGTAAATGTGTTATGCTATGAAATATATAATATAACAATGATAATAAAAAATATGTCTCAAGATATAGTATAGTTTTTATTAGAGATTGTTAGATCAATAGGGTTATGCCTAGATAGATGTAACAATGTAATAGCATGTGTAGTATATAGAATTGAAATTTGAAATTATTGGTTGTTAGTTGTTAAAGAGGGATGGAGCATGACGTCCATCATGGCATCTATGAAAATAAGATAATACATGATATTAATCATGGCATTTCATACAATTGAGAAGAAAATAAGCAACAAACACACAAAGTAAGAAGCAAGAAACATACAAGAGTGGCCAAGGGGCCAAGAAAATAAGGGATATAGAAACATATCACTCAAACTAGAAACTTAGCATACATGACATGTTCAAATGACACATACATATATAATTAAAAACAAATAAGGTTGGCACAAAGGCCACAAGCACATAAAAGAGTACAAGCAAAGGACATTAGCAAGTATCCTAAGGCACATACAAGAATAAAAGCAAAGGACATTGGAAAATGTTCTAAGGCACACACAAGAGACAAAATAGGAACTGAGAAATGAAATCAATCTAGCTATGCAAATTAAGAAATGAAGGTGTGTAATATGCGAGAAATAAAATTACATCTAACTAATCAAAGCAAGAAGTGAAATTATGCAAGACATGTAGTGCAAGACTAGGTAGATGGTAAGAAATACACAAGTGTTATATACTAGTGAATATCAATAAAGTGATCTGTGTAAGCTAGTAAGTAATATACATCATCATGATAACTTAGAGTGTGTGGTGTAAAAATGACATAAGCTAGATGGTGTAGTCATGTAAAAGATGCACTCGATGGGTAGATGTATCGATGCATGTCTTGAATGTACAAGTAGGATGCCCCTTTAATGGGTAGAGTGAAGCAATCAAGGATCTAGATGTCAATGCACACACTCAAAAAAGATCAAGTAAAGCATGGTAGTGTAGATAAATCAATAAATAATAACATAGAATAACAAATGTAAGTCTAGCATGGTAGTAGAAATGTAAATCATGAAAAATGCATACAATTGAAATATTTTTTTTTGTTTTTGAATCATTTGAATGTTTTTGGATTTTGACATATTTGGATGTTTTTAGATTTTTGAAATTTTGTATTGTTTTTGGTATTTTGGAAATTTTGTATTATTTTTGGTGTTTTTTGAAATAAGCTATGTGAAATCAATCGTAAGGAAACTATGCAAAGTAAGATTGGGAAGAAATGATACTAACTGATGGGTCTCATGAGATACCCCCTATTATGGTGTCTTATATCAAACAAAGGAATCATGCATGATTATGAAGCACGAGGGAATGGTTGCAAATATGAATATGAATATTCAGATTCATTATTGGTATCTTTGAAATCATAATAACATATATTGTTCCACTCATTATTATCATCTTGATTTTGAACCAATGGAATGCTAGTGTTGACTTTTGTTATAGCTGGATCTTTTCCTTTGATAAATTATGTCTATGAATAATTTGCCATAGGATTTTTAATAAATCCCAAGCATTGGTGACAAATATTATCAACTACTAGAATAGGAGTAGTGATGCCTTGAGCATGCTTGCCCAACCCTTGACCTTGATAATCAAACTATTATAGATATTTTTGACCAAACCCATACTGATTTAAAAATTAAGCCTCATTTGGAGAGGTAGATTTGTATCTTTTTTGTGCTTTACCTATTCTTGTGTTACTATTTCTTTCTTTGATTTTGATTTTTGATCCTTTTGTTATTCTGAGCTATTCTTTGGTAACCACTTTTGTACTATTTCTGAATTTGACACTTTGTGAATGTGTTTTTGTGTCACTATGGATTGATTAATAGATTTAACTTGTATAGGATCTTCATTAGCAATTATCTATTGTATATGTTTTTTAATCCCAAACATGAATTTGTGTGATGCCCATTTATTCTATGATATGCACAATAATATATGGATCTTCTCACTAGATGTAGAGGAGGTAGTTTGATCAACTTAGACTTAAATTATTCCCTTAGTACCTCACTTAAAATCTTATTTGATCTTTGAATGCTTTTTGAATCACTAGTTTTAGAGTTACTTTGTTGTGATTTCTTGTTTTGATATGTAACATTGTTTACAACCAATTTACTAGGTGAAGGTACATATACATGATTGACACTAGGATGCCTTTAAGGCTTTTATATTATAATATTGTTTTTTAATGTTATGATATTTTCATGTAATAACTGATACTACATTTTTAAGTTTGAAATTAACTTGTTCATATTGATGATTTGATCCAATAGAGTCTGACAAGTGCAAACCCTAGTTGCTTTCAATTGAACATGTAAGCACATATGTTGAAGAGGGTTTGAAGAAGCTATAGGATGAATGTATGCATTATGAATAATAGTATAGGTTTCCTCACATTTTGGAGAGATGATAGCATAAACGTGGTTAGAGGGAAATTAGCTATCACCCTTTTGGGGGAAAGGAGGAATAGATATAGTCACTTGTGTTTTCTTATGTCTAGTAGTGATAGGAAAATACTCAAAAGTAGTTAAAGAGTTATATATATATATATATATATATATATATATATATATATATATATATATATATATATATATATATAAAACCATGTATGTGGGATGAAATGCATGTAATTAGAGTTATAAGTGGTATAACAATATGATTATGAAGAACATTTCACATGAGAGACGGTAAACAAGGGATAGAGAGCATAGAATTTTGCATTAATGCATAAATTTTTTTGACTTATAACATGACATCTCTAACATGTTTAAAAAGATAGAGTTGAAAATTATTTTTCATGATAGAGAGAGAGAGAGCATATAAAATAAATAATGAAATCTTGTATTAACAAAAGGTAAACATTGCTTTGAAGGAAAGAGATTTTAACATGTCTAGCAATAAATTTTTTGATATCATCCCATATTATGAAAAGTAAGCATGAAAGGGAAAGAATGAAGATTTGCATTAAAATATAGTAAACTTCATCATTCATGTACATGATAGGAAGTATGGACTACTTATTGTTTGCAAAAAATGTTTTGAAATGAGCGAAATCCATTTTTTATTTTTATGTGAAATCTGATTTGGATGTAAGGTGATACCTCAAAAGCAAAGGGACCTAGTATATGCAACTAGGTTTGAAAGAAATGATTTTAAAAGTTATAATATTAAATTTTAAAATTAAATGTGAAATTGTGATTTATGTATGTAGAAAAGAAATTAAGAAAAATACTAGAAAAATACCGAGACCTAGTATAGGCAACTAGAGTTTGAAAGAAACAATTTATAAAATTGTTATGATGATTTTTAGAAAATTAAAATGTGAATTTATGATTTAAATATATAGAAAAAATTATAAAAATAATGGAAAAATAAGCAAGGAATTTACCCTAGGGTTTCTATGGATTTTATGCACAAACGAAGTAAGTCAGGTTCACCAAATGATTTAACAATTTTAGGAATAATGGAGTATTATTCCTAATTTAGTTAAGGGTCTAGAATAATAAACCAGTAAATAATATTTCAATAATTACAATATTGATTTGAATAATTTATGTGTCTGTTAAAACTTTCTAAAAATATCAATAAATAAGGAGAAATATAACTTAGCTTAAAATTGGACTAAGATGATTAAGACATAAGCTAAAACTAGCTATGCAGGGTTGGGATAGTGTTGCATATCAAAATCTAGCTTTCATTCAATGAAGGAATAGGAGTGCCAAAAATAGGATAGTTTAAGGTCTAGTGCTATAGTCCACTCCTGTCATTATTGTCCAAACTGGTCACAAAGATCTATTTTTTTAGGTTTTATTCACTATTCCTGTATGAGTCTACTTATGAAATATTAAGTGTTGAATGTCAACAGAAATCCTTATAGAGATGATTCAATATTAAAACCCTAGACCTTCATTATGCTTGATAAAACTTGAGAAAGAGGGGGGGGGTTAGTGTGTGTAAGATTCATTGAACATGTATCCACACCCCTTGTGTGGGCATGCTACCTACATACTAATACTCTGAAGAGGGATCAATCCCTATGTAGTTCTCTCACTTGATGTGTTTTGTGTACTAGTGTAATGAGGATGCAAAAATGCCAAATTAAGAGTGCTTGAGGTGGATAGGGATTGGTGTGAGAGTTTGAATATGTTTATAACTATGTTGGGTAGTTGTATGCAAATAATAGGGAAATTTTTCTTATTGGTTTATTTGTATTTGTTGTTTACTTTGTAAGATTTATCACCTCCCTTACAAATGACCTTTGGATGGACTTTTATAAGGAACTATTAATCATGGGTTAGATGTATTCATGTTAGGCTGACATGATGAAGGATAGGAATGAGATGAAAATGGTTGTTTAGGCTCAAAATATGTTTAGATAGAAATGTCAAAAATAAGACATCTTAGGGTCTGATGCTATAGTCTGAGTTTGATGCCCCTATCCTATAGGCTCAGGACCTAGGGGAATAGGATTGGTGATGAGTGTTGTCTAACTCCTCATTTAACTAATATTCAATTGGTGTCTTATCAACCAAGGCCAGTGTCCAAAGCTATCTATGGTAAGGTATGGGATGGTAGATCTAGAAGTCTGCTTATGGGGGTGCTTGCTGATCCTATTCTAACTTTGACTAAACTACTTGATTCATGCTTTTGCTAAAAAAAATAAAGAAATCAAATCAATCTACTCTTTTGCTAGAAATAAAATATCACACTCCTATTTTACATTTGCAGGGAAAGTAAATTCACACTTTTGCTATAAAAGAAAACATACTTTGCATAGAAAAGAAATGAAATAAGAAAATGCTCTTTTTAAACTATGAATTTCTTTTGATGTTTTTATAAATAAATGCAAATACTAACAAGATTCTAACTAATAAAATAGAACATAAATACCATACATAGTTATTGGTTCCAAGGAGAGTGGGCCCTTGCTCCTCTCAGACTTAGAAATAAAGATTAATTAGTGCTAGAAACTTGAAGTATTAATTCATAGAAATGAAATAATTACAATCTAATTGAAACCTATATGCTTATCTAATTCTTGATCCTCTATTTTCTTTATATCTTCTATTTTTTTATATATTCAAAAGTCTTACACTTTATACAAATACAATCAACTCAAAATAGGATGCAACAAAATAGGACTCTTAGTCGATCCCTTCATCCAAAGATAGGAGATTGGATTTCCAAGAGATCTAATTATTTTTATGAAATAAATATCTTATTCTATAATAGTCCTAAAATTTGATTATATACAAATCTATCAAGAGAAAGTCCTTCAAAATAGCAGGCAGTTATTTTACTTATTTGATTCCAGCTGGAATAGTTCTTTCTTATCCTATTTGGTCTCCAGCTTCCTATTGTCCTTACAAAATTTGGTATTGACCCTACAGAGTCCATAAAAATGAGCTTATGGAGTTTGTAGAAATAATCCTATAGAGTCCATAGAAATAAGCCTGTAGAGTCCCTAGAAACAAGCCTACTGAGTTCATAGAAACAAGCCTGTAGAGTCCATAGAAACAAGCCTACATAGTCCGTAGAAACAAGCCTGCAGAGTCTGTAGAAAGAAGCCTGCAGAGTCCATAGTTCTGTTGGATGGAGATCAAAATGGAATGTTCACTGTACATTTCCTATGTCTTCTTCCTAATCATTCTTCACATAAAATATCACTAAAACATGCTATGCATTAGACATTAATGACAAAGTAAACATTCAGTCTTTGATTTAATATAAACAAGACAAATATCTATTTTCCATGTAATAGCTATCTAAGAATCTAAGATTTGTATAAGATAATATCTTTTGAGAGATAATTTGAAGGAAATAATATGTCAATAATGAGCCATATTTTGAGCTCATGATCTCCCTCAAGCTTTACCTTTTGCAAGTCCCATTGCAAATATTTATTAGCATTCATAGCTCTGGATTCTACTTTATACACTTTGACTCAAATCATATTCATCAAATTCATTTTTTATGTGTCTATCTAAATTGTTGGTAAATCTCTGATGTGTTTGAATCATTTATTTCCATATACTGAATTATTCTTCTGATTGTGGAGCCCAACTCTACCATCTTGGAATAGGTATGATCAGCAAAGGGGGTCTATATCTCATGCCGATCCATTTTTGTTCTTCCCCAGAGGTGATTACCTTTATTAAAATTTCTATAATTGAGGATGATCTCCTCATACTCCATCTTAACTTATTTGGGGACATGAATTCTCACCTTTTAAGAGGCACTGAAAGTTGGTCCCATTTGTTTACACTTACATCCATTACTGAATCAAAATTCTATCTTGAAAACAAATCAAAATAAATAGTAAAATCATATAGAGCCTGTAAATAATGTGTTTTAACCTCATCATTTAACAAAGCATTTTTTAAAATTTTATTTGATCAATCTGGGAATAGGAAAAGCTGGTCTGACACATAATCTTGTAGTCTTATCATGATTTGTATTGTCCTCAAATATAGCTTTCCATGCTATATGATTTTTGAATGTAGAATGTAATGCTCTCAGTTAAACTTCTCCTACATGAAGATTTATCAAAAACTTATCGTGTTCATGATTTCCTAGAATCAAATCATGCAAATAAAATTCACAAAACAAATCCTGTTGATTAGGTTCAGCACTATAGAAAATTTCCAAAAATGTTGTTGGCTATAAAATTTTGTAAAGAAGATGGCAGGAGATCCACAAAAGTTGCCATCTGTAAAATTGTTCAAATAAAAATAAACTATATGAGGGAGAAGGATTCCTACATGCCAAAAGAGTTTCTCCTAATTTGCATGCATCCTACAAATTTTCTTCTAACTCTTGGACTTTAGCCTCTAATTCTTTCTTTTCATTTTCCAAGAGTTTGTTTGAAGAAGTTGCATCTTTGTTTTTTTGTTTAAGTATAGAATATTCTTCTTCAATTTGATATAGTATTTGCAAGGGAGGAATATCTGGATCACTTGTTTGACAACCATGGTCAACAAATACCTTAGGAGGAGAAAGTGCAACAACAGGTGCTTCAGAAGAGTTTACCAAATTATTCAATCTCCTTTCTAAAACTTCCGTTGCTTGATTTGTGCATCATGCCAAAATTTTCTTTGATGTGTACTAGTTTAGTTCTTTGTAGTGCTTCCATCCTTATTTCATCAAGTTGATTAAGCTGTAGGAGTCTTTCTTTCTATATTTCTTCTAACTCAATTCCTACTTTTACAACTATTTTCAAAATTTGTAATTTAAATTCAACAAAGAATAAAGGCTTCTTACCATAAACCAATTCATAAGGTAAAAATCTAGTAGTTGTTTTCCAAGTAGTATTATAGGCCCAAACAACTTATGGTACCTTATCTACCCAATCCTTTCTATTAGAATTAACAACCTTGGTTAAAATGGTTTCCAGTTCTCTATTGGTGACTTCAACTTCTCCATTCACTTGTGGATGGTATGGAGATGTTTTTCTATGCTGAGTTTGATACACTTGCATGAAATGCTTTATCATGTTTGACATGAACTACGGTCCTTGATCTGAGACTATCTCTTTTGGAGCACTAAATATTTATACAATTTTGAAATATAAGAAATTAGCTACCATCTCCTCTCTTACATGAGTTAATGCTTCCACATCTGCCCACTTGGTCACGTAGTCTATACATACTAAGAGATATTCTTTTCCTCTAGAAGGAGGATCCACTGGACTGATAAAATCAATTCCCAATTTCTCAAATGGTTCTAAAATCAATTGAGGATGAGGGTACAGAGGCATCTCTATTGAAAGAGTAGGCTGTCTAATTTGCTGACAAGTATCACAGTGTCTGACATATCTTTTTACTTACTGATGAAGATGAGACCAATAATATCCTACTCCCAAGATTTTATGTATGGTTCTTTGAGTTGAGTAATGGCCTCCTCTTAGTTCATCATGACAAGCTCTGATGATATCATAAGCTTCACCATTTGTTACACACCTGAGAAACACATGATCAGGTCCAAGTTTAAATAACATTCCATTAATCCATTGAAAAGAACTTTCTTTGATTAAATGTTTCTTTTCTTTTTGTGAAAAGTGCAGAGGAAACTTCCCTGTGGTGAGGTAATTGGCTATAGCATCAAACCACAGAGATTGTTCTAAAATAATGAATAATTATTCATCTATAAAGTCTTCTTCCACTAGTTCTTCTTCACATGTAGTGTTGATTCTTGACAAAAAATTAGCAACCACATTAGACTTCCCTAGTTTGTCTATAATAGTAACATAGAATTCTTGTAAGAGCAATAGCCATCTAATAACCCTACCTCCTATAATTTGTTTGTTGGTAAGATATCTAATAGCTAAATGGTTTATATAGATAAATACATTGTACCCTATTATGTAGTGTCTGAGTTTGTTGATTGTATAAATTATAGCTAAGAATTCCTTCTCAGTTGTGGTGTAATTTCTTTCAACAGGTGTCATGTTTTTGCTAATATAATATATAGCATACATGTTACCTTCTTCATTTTTTTGTCTAAGAACTGCTCCTAATGCTATATTGGAAGCATCTGTGTATATATGGAATGGCTTAGTCCAATTTGGTCCTCTTAATACTGGAGTAGTAATAAGTTTAGCTTTAATGGTTTCAAAGGCTTGTTGGCAACTATCATTCCATTCGAATGTACTATCTTTTGTAAGCAAGGCAAACATAGGGGTAGCTATTTGACTAAACTTATCTATGAAGTGTTTGTAGTAACCAACATGTCCCAAAAAACTCTTCACTTCAATTTATGTTTATGGAATGGATGAATTGTAAATTATTTCAACTTTTTTTGGATCTACTTGAATGTCTTTTGCAGAAATATGATGTCCCAGGACTATTCCTTCATCCATCATCAACAAAAATTTCTCATGGCTCAAAGATAATTGATATTCCTCACATCTAATCAATACTCTTTCCATGTTGGTAAGAGCTTCTTCATAAGTTTCACCATACACAGTGAAATCATCCATATATACCTCAACACAATCATTTGTAAGGTCAGAGAATATTTCCAGAACTACTCTTTGGAAGGTTGTTGGAGCATTATAGAATCCAAATGGAAGTAATTGGTAAGAAAAAGTTCCCCAAGGTTAGGTAAATGTGGTTTTATCTTGATCTTTAGCTGCTACCATTATCTGGTTATACCCACTGAACCCATCCAGGAAAGAAAAATATTTCTTTCCTGCCAAGTTATCAAGAACTTGATCAATGAAAGGTAAAGGAAAGTAATCCCTTAATATTGATTTCTAGTTTTCTTGGGCACAATTACCAAAGGTGACACCCACTAGCTGTTTGAGATGGGGTAAATAAACCTAACTTCTAGTAACTTTTGGATTTCTACTTTGACTATTTCCTTTAGTGCTGGGTTTATTCTTCTTTGTGGTTGTCTGACCGGTTTGATAGATTCTATGTAAATGTGATGAGTGCATATGCTAGAGTGAATTCCTTTCATTTCAGTATAATCCCAAGTAAAAGCCTTGGTATGTCTTTCCAATACTTTAAAGAGTTGATCTTTCTCTTCATTTATTAACCAACTATTGATGTTCAAAATTTTTCCAGGTAATACCATGATTGGTTTTATACCTAGGTAGTTGGATTCTATTTTCTTAAACTCACTAATTAATGATTTCAGAGGACATGGATGAGGAAGTATCTTATGAAACATGGTTACATTATCAACAAACTCTTTTCTAGGAGGAATCAGTCTTGCTAAAGAACAATGAAATGTATCTAAGAAATGAGTTTGCTGTTGTTCTACCAATTTCCACACACTTTCCTGAATCAATCTATGATCATATGATGAAGAAGTACTAGCAAAAGTAGAAGTGGAGGTTTCATAATTTTCCATTAGACCCAAGAATCCTAAACTAAGGTAGTTCATAGCTTTCAGACTGGTAGAGTCCATTGTTTCTAGACTGACATAGTTTGTAGTTCCTGGGTATATATCTCCATTCAATTCTTCCAAGTGTTTTTTAACTATGATCATGGCTAAGGAGGAAATGTTGTTTAATGTGTTTTTTTATTCATTCACTCAAAGTTCTTATATGTAATTTGTTGATGGTTTTGTAGGAGGATACAAGGAGATGCATTTAGAATTTAACCCATTGGAAATGGTCATATCTCCTGACCTTCAATCAATCAATGCTGCTACAGTGGCCAACCAGGGTCTACCTAGGATTATAAGATATCCTAGATTCTTTATTTTGAGTTGCAAGACCATGAAATCTACTAGATATTCCCAAGATTCTTTTAACACTTTAACATTTTCTATAGTTCCCTCTGGTTTCGTTACCAACTAGTCTGCCATTTGAAGAATAGTATTTGTAGGTTGCATTTTCATACGAGATAATGCATGGAGAGTATCAGTTGTCATGACATTGATTGCTACTCCCAAATATACCAAGACATTAGGAATTTCTTTTTCTCTGATTGTGACTATGATCACTGGGCTTCCCGGATCTGCATATTTTAGAACTAATAGTTTTCCTACCAATAAATTAGTAACTTTTCCATCAACATGAATGGTTCCAAGATATTTTACCTTCCTCCCAAGTGTCTTAATATAGAGGTTTTTGATGATCTTATTTAATTTAGGTAAATCCCTAATAGCTTGTAGAAGGGGTACCTCAATATTGATCTTTTGCAACTCATGGACCAAGTTTGAGTCTAGTTTGATATCAATTTATCTTAATCTTTTAGGGAAAGGAACTACTAGTGTAGTAGTGTTTCCTTTGTTTACTTTAGGACTCATTTTGATTTCAGCTTCTCTAGTGCTTAATTGAGATGATTCTATCTTTTCATTTTCATTAGGTATCTTAGAAATGAGTATTGGAGGTTTTTGTATAGTTTTTCCTAATCTCAAATGTATGTCTAAACACTCAATAGCTCTAGCATTGATTATTTCTTTTTGTTCATTGACATAAACAGGTGCTGGTTTTTTATTTTTTAGATTTGCTATTAGTTGTGCAGGTATTGAGGGCTGATTGATTTATCCTTGTTGCTAAATAACTAGGGGTGGCATAATGGTTTGTTGTTGAAGTGGTCTTCTTGGTTGGGTGAATTGTGACTGTGGATTCCACTATTGATTCCATTGTTGGTTTGGATATGGCATCCAATGTTGTTGTGGTACCCATTATTGTTGTGGTTGTGGCACCATCCATGGAGGTGTTGGCATCCAATCTTGTCATATCCATAGATTTTGAATTAATGGAATTTGAGGTTGATTCCAAACTAGTGAAGGGACTAAAAGATTCCATGGTGTCATCCATGGATTAATTGGATTTTTTGCATTAAACTATCCTTGAGCCTAGTTTTGTGGGGCAAAGTTTTATCTTTGGATATAATTTACTTATTCAATGGACTAGACTTGGGTTTTCATTTGATTCTTTAAAATAGGTAGAAGGGTGCAATATTTGGTATCACGATTTGTTTCATCACAGATCCCACATGATGATATATTGGTTCTATCTAGGGGCAGTCTCTAAGGGTGTATTTCTATCTACACTTAGGACAGTAAATTGCTAAAGGCTCTGTTGCATTTGCCTTAGCTTGAAGGCCATCTAGAATACTATTTAGTGTAACCAAAATATCTATTTTGAGATTAACAAATTCTTCTATTAATTGACCCACTTCATTATATTTCCCCAACTTTTCTTTCCTAATTCTAAGTTTTATTTGAGAGTAATTGGTACAAAGCTCAGAAATCTAATTATAAGCCAACTTATTTTTGTCTCCTCCACCCATCAAATTTAAGGCATCTCTAGTGTCTTCATCCAATCCTTTCAACAAAACCAATTTTTGAACGTCTTCAGTGAGTGGATAATTTCTTCTTTTATGAGTGAACATGAATCTATCCAAATAATATTCTAAAGATTCATCCTCATTCTATTTGATTTTGAAGAAATCCTCTTTTCTTTCTCACACTCAGCAATATCATCCCATGTTCTAATATAATTACCAGGTAAACCCATGAACCATCTCATAGTTGCATCTTTAAGTGTAGAGGGAAATAGTTTTAATTTTTGGATATCAGTTGTGTAATCATAGGTTTGACATAGCACCTTAAATTCAAATAGGAATTGATCAGGATGTTTTGTAGATCATCCCCAGAAATTTGGCAAATTAGCTGGTGAAATATTTTTCATGGGGGTTTGATCATTAGGATCTGTAATAATAGGAAAGGAGAAAGTCCTTCCTGGTCATGAGAATTGTTGATTTTGTTAGAGAGCCATTTCTTCTTCTGATGATATTTCAAAGCCGAGATGATCTTCCCACTAAATGTTTGTGGTCTCAGTTATAGGTTGTTCCAAGTTCTCAGAATTTTCTTTAGCTATGGATCTTTGAAATGCTTCTTCTAAGTCTTTGGCAATCTCTAAATAATGTCTTCCTACAAGAGATTGATCTTGAGGAATTTGTCCTATGGGGCTTGTGTGTGATAATGGCCTGATTCCTATCCTAGTTTAAGAAGATTCTTACAAATAGGTTTCACTTGTATCTTCTGGTTCACTACTCAGAGATGTTGAAGGAGTGTCCACTTGTGTCCTCAGTGGAAACTTTGGAATAAATCATCCTTTAGAATCTCTAGGATGGTACATCAATTAATTAATTATTTTTGGGATTTTAATGATTTTTACATTTTTTTAACTCTAGATCAATAATTATTACCTTACTGACACCTTATGTTCCCCGGTAATGGTGCCAAAAATGATGAGTGTCATCTAACTCCTCATTTAACCAATATTCAATTGGTGTCTTATCAACCAAGGACAGTGTCCAAAGCTATCTGCAGTAAGGTATGGGATGGTAGATCTAGAAGTCTGCTTATGGGGGTGCTTATTGATCCTACTCTAACTTTGACTAAACTACTCGATTCACGCTTTTGCTAAAAAAAGAAAGAAATCAAATCAATCCACTCTTTTTCTAGAAATAAAAGATCATACTCATATTTTATGTTTGCAGGGAAAGTAAATTCACACTTCTACTTACAAAAAGAAATTTACTTCACACTTCTGTTGTAAAAGAAAACACACTTTACGTAGAAAAGAAATGAAATAAGAAAATGCTGTTTTTAAACTATGAATTTGTTTTGATGTTTTTACAAATAAATGCAAATAGTAACAAGATTCTAACTAATAAAATAAAACATAAATATCGTACATAGTTCTTGATTCCAAAGAGAGTGGGACCTTACTCCTCTCAGACTTAGGAACAAAGATTAATTAGTGCTAGAAATTTGAAGTATTAATTCATAGAAATAAAATAATTACAATTTGATTGAAACCTGTATGCTTATCTAATTCTTGATCCTCTATTTTATCTATATCTTATATTTTTTAAATATATATAGTCAAAAGTCTTACACTTTATATGAATACAATCAACTCAAAATAGGATGCAAAAGAATAGGACTCCTGGTTGATCGCTTCATCCAAAGATAGAAGATTGGATTTCCAAGAGATCCAATTATTTTGATGAAATAAATATCCTATCCTATAATAGTCCTAAACTCTGATTATATACAAATCTATCAAAAGCAAGTCCTTCAAAATAGTAGGCAGTTATTTTTCTTATTTAATTCTAGCTAGAATGGTTCTTTCTTATCCTATCTGGTCTCTAGCTTCCCGTTGTCCTTACACAATTCTCGGTATTGACCCTACAGAGTCCATAGAAACAAGCCTATAGAGTCTATAAAAAGAAGCCTATAGAGTGCATAGAAATAAGCCTACATAGTCTGTAGAAACAAGCCTATAGAATATGTAGAAACAAGCCTGTGGAGTCTGTAGAAACAAGCCTGCAGAGTTCGTAGTTCTGCTGGATGGAGATCAAAATGGAATGTTCACTGTACATTGCCTATGTCTTCTTCCTGAGCATTCTTCACACAAAAGATCACTAAAACATGCTATGTATTAGACATCAATGACAAAGTAAAGATTTAATCTTTGGTTTAATATAAACAAGACAAATATATATTTTCCATGTAATAGCTATCTAAGAATCTAGGATTTGTATAAGATAATATCCTTCGAGAGATGATTTGAAGGAAATAACATGTCAATAATGAGCCATATTTTGAGATCATTAATTGGCCTGGGAAATAGAATCTAGTTGAGTTGGAGTTAGGGTTCAAAAGTATATGAATGATAAAAAATGAGCAAAAAGGTGTCTTTAAGGGTCATGAAAGCATACAAGAAGGTCCCATGGATTGGGTGTCATAATCCACACTCAAGCTACCAATTTGGATATTTTATATGACTACAGTCTAAAAGACCAATATTTTCCATTTGAACATATAATATTTATCTTTAGAAATAGTCTAATGATCTCATAAGATCATATAATTACATAATAAGTCTTTTAAAGTGGTCATAAAGGTGTTGAAGGTCAGTGTTACCATGACTATGCTTTAAGTTAAACTAGTAATTCTGGGTAGGCAAGTTGTAGTGATGATTTTTAGGATCTATGATTAGAGTTTAAGTATCTAATGAATATGGTGTTTTTTTTTATGACTTTAAAGTAATTTTATTTATTTTTTAAATCTTGGAGGTTAGTGTAAGAGGTTGAAAAGTTGAATTCAAAATGACTTGTCTGGTTCATGTAAGACTGTGTGAGATAAGGTTAGAAGATTGGTCTACAAGACCAATGTTTAATATTAGAGATTATTATTTTTGTGATTAATGTTGTTTTTAAGATATTATTTAATGTTTTTAATGTATTGAGAAAAAATTAAAGTGTCCTTTTAGGTGTTGGATGTCAAGTGGTTTCATGACTGGGTTTTGATAATCTTGGTAGTTCTTAGTGATCATACTAAAGAAATGAGTTTAAGTATTTTTTCCATGAGTTAAAGTGTTTAAATAATATGGTGATGACCATGAGGTCATATAGACTATTTATATATACTTATTTTATCATTTTTGAGTGGTTTAAGTAATTTTAAGCCTTAGTATTGAAAGACAAATTTTTGGTATACACAGGCCTAATATGATTGAGTACTAATGAAGGGTTTTAAGTAGTGATTTGTTGTAAAATGTCTTATTGATCCTAGAATACATAAATAGGGGTCTATTTTATTGTTATATAATATGTTCCTAATGTGTGTGTAGTTTTAAATTATTCCAAGGAAGGCAAATTGTAACATGTCCTAAAGTAAACCTAATGGAATTAGGTCTCTCATGAGACCTAAAAGTGAAATGAGGTCTAAAAGAGTTATGATAGACCAAAAGGCACTCAATATTCATTTTAATCATGTTTATGAGATGTCTTAAGGCCTATTTTATGGAAAAACTAATAAATTAAGGGTGAGTAGCTGACTAAGTGGTATATGAATAAGGAATGATATATATGCAAGGTTATTTTAGGCCTATTTGTGAGAGTAGAGAGCATGCAAATGAAATAACACGTTATTGATTATGAGGAGGTATTTTAGACCATCATAAGAGTACAAAGGATCAATCATGAAGATATGATAGTGTGTTTTCATATGAATATCAAGGTCATATAACCTAATCAATCTTAAAGAGACCTGGTTGAGCGAAGAGGTCTACAAGGTAGTTTGAGACGTATACGAGTGTGAAGATATGAAGAGGTGTTCATGATATATTTGTTGAGAAATAAGGTGTTTTGAAGGTGTTTTTTTAAGGTGATCAAAACAATTAGGTGGATGAGTTAGGTATAATTCATTTAGGGGGTTGGTGCCTCCTTGCAAGTGGGTACTTGGCTAGTTAGGGTTGGTGCTCCATGTAGAGTTGGTGCTTCAATAAATTTGGTATTTGTCTTAAAATATTGTAGTGGGTTTTATTTCCCTTGAGGTTTTACCACATATGTGATGTGTTTTTGTGTTTCATTCTTATGTAAATAGGTGCTTATGCTTGCTAGATCTATATGCTTGTTTGAATGGTTCATGATTGCTTAAGTGTAATTGATAAGAATTTTTTTGATGACTGATTCACCCCTATCAATAATTTTTCTTCCAACACTCAACCTAGTCATGAGGGACATCATAAATATGATAGGTTCCCATCTAGACTACCACTACTATTGTATCATAAGATAAAGTGAAGTTCAAGATCAAGTAGTACACCTTGAAGGCATTCCCTGATATATTGGTAATCTCTTAGAGACTCCTCCATTAACTCCTACATTTCAACACATGTCATCTGCTAATATGTCTTCCCAATAATGGTTAGTAGCTAAGCATAGATCTGTAATCCATATCATTCACTTAGGTTGGGTGATGGGTAACTTAGGGACACATGGCATATATTTATTGGATTGTAGGTCTTATTCGTACCTTATTTTGACCTTCTTAGAACTTTATGTGGAAACTAGTTTATCTGTATACTAGGTGACATAGCACCTTCTCATTTGACCAGGCTCTCCTAGGATCTAATATATTTGATAAGTCTAGGGACTTGACATTTTGACATTTGGTGACATGGCACCTTCCCATTTGGTTGGGATTTCCTAGGATTTGACATATCTAACAAGTCTAGGGACTGACCATTCTAACTCATGGCAATGTGGCACCTTCCCATTCAGTCAAGCTCTCCCAGGCTCTAACATATTTGATAGGTTTAGGGACCAGCCATTCTAACTCATGGTAACATGGCACCTTCCCCTTTGGCTAAGATATTTTGGGTTCTAACATCTCTAATAAGTTTACGGTTTGGCCATTCTGACACATGGCAACATGGTACCTCCCCATTCGATCGATTTCCCCTAGGCTTAAACATATCTAATAGGTTTAGGGACTAGCCATTCTAAATCATGGTGATGTGGTGCCTTCCCTTTTGACTAGGATATTTAGGGATATGACATTTTTTATAAGTTTAAGGAATTTTCATTTTGCTTCATGATGATGTGGGGCCTTTTCATTCAGCTAGGCTCTCCCATGCTTTGACATCTTTGATACGTTCAAGAACTAGCCATTCTAACTCATAGTAGCATGCCACCTTTCCATTTGACTAGGATATCTTGAGCTCTAACATCTCTAACAAGTTTAGGGGATTGGCCATTCTTCTAACATTTGGTGATATGTCACCTTCCCATTTCATCATGATATGCAAAATTCACAAAAAAGACTAAGGAAATGAAAAAGAACATGAGTCATTAAAACTCACTTGTGAGTTATGGAGATCTCAATTTTCCATTGAGGGAAATAGGTCTATTGTTGTGGGGAGGGACTAGACTCCCAGAGATTCAAGCAAAAATCATCTTATAATATTAGTGCCATGATTTATAAAATGAACAAACACTCAGTCTTAAAAAGAGATAAAAGAAGCCTATTGCTATTTAGGGAAATCAAAGCAGTGTATATTCCCAAGATTTAAGTATGTGGTACTAATGACAATAAAATAAAGAACCCTAAAGCTTTGGTTCATGAGATTTATAGAGGGGTCCTCTATTTCAAAGAAAAGGGGGCATGTTTTTCACAACACATTTAAACTAAGTTTTCCATATTTAAAATACATATTATTATTATGGTTGTTTGTAACTATGATGCATAATGTCAAAATCTAAGGAAAAAAATTAGACTAATATATCTCACAATAATGGTGTGATGATATTTCCTTTGTCCACAATGGCCATTTTTCACATACAAATCCAAACACCACCTAATTAGAGTAATTAAATAAAAAATCAATGCTAGTTAAGACATGCATATTTATACTAACAAGTAGCTAAAATTCATAACTATCCTTCGTGCCAAATTATTGTTAATTCATGATTATGGATTTATTACATAATCTCCCTTTATCTATTTACCACAATGGAGAAAATTATTTAGACCTTCACTGATTGCATCTACCCTAATGGGGCATTTTCACGATGCCAATGATTATAACTGCCTTTGGGAAAATCATTATCTCAACCCTTCTGATCTACTAGGGCAAATCATTACACAAGTGATTATAACCATCTTTGGGGAAATTAGTATTTCCACCCCCATTACCACTAGACCATTTCATTTTTCCTCTTTTTAAGGGATCATTTAATAACATTATTTGTCATCCAATCCTTTGAAGGGGCATCCAGGGCTCATTCATCACCCTCTGGGGCATTATCTAAGGCATTAATAACTTTTTCATTCTTTGAGAAGATGTAACTGTACTTGTGTCTTGTAATGCCTACTCAAACAAGGTAAAAATGTAGACACTGCATTTCTACCACATCCATGTATAAATTAGATATTAGATTAATTTATAGAAATGATATAAATTAAGTCTAGAAATTACCTAAACAACTAAATTTCATCTGCATGTCAGACATTAGTGCCCAAAATCATGTTGAGGCATCCTTATTTGGGGTATTATCTTGTATGCAATATTAACTCTCATGGATTCATCTCCAGTTAAGTTACGACCGAGCAAACTAACACTTTTGACCTATTAAATGGGGCACTTTATCAAATTCTTGAAATGACAAAAAGACTAAATATAATTAATTAAGAAAAAAATTAAATTAAATCCTTAGTTAAATATGCCATGTTGAATTAATGAAAATGCAATTTACAAAAATTAAAATTCAACAAATATTAGGAAAAGTGAGGTCATGATGATGTCATCATCCTCAAAGTAGAAAATGGCAAAATATTAACATAATTGTCTAACAAATCAAAAATGTTGATCCATGCCTCCATAAATGCATAATTAATGGCTTAACTCCCAAGGTTGACCCAGGGTTAATCTAGATCTAACTACAGCGAGATTCGGGTTAGTGTGAAGACTATAAATACAAGGATTCACACTCACTTCTAACAAGATGTTTTGTGTAATATTATAATGCTAAATTACTCTTAAATAAGCTTCAACAAGATCAATTTCCAAGGCCATATAAAAAGTGGACAAAGGGAGATGATGTTAGAGCACCATTGACAAAGAACCATCACTCATAAGATGAGCTCAAGCTCAACCTCATGCCAACAAGTTCTTCAAACTTGTAAAAAAGGTAAAAGTGTTCATTTTTTCTTCTAGTTGTAGTCTATTTTCTTTGTTATTTAGCTCCCCCTAGATCCTAGGCCTAGAAATATAGATTTCTTTGACTTATTTAACTAATAAAGAGAATCTAACTTCATTTTCCTTAGAACCTTTGGATACATAATGACTGTTAGTTAGGATGCACATCTCCATACTAGTAGGTAACCCAAATTCATAACTATTATCTATGCCAACTTACTATTAGTCAATGATTATGGATTCATTACATAATCTCCCTTTGTCGATTTACCATAATGGGGTAAATTATTTAGACCTTCACTGATTGCATCCACCCTAATGGGCCATTTTCACTGGGCCAATGATTATAACCACCTTTGGGTAAATCATTATCTTGCCCCATCCACTCTACTGGGTTAAATCATTAAGCCATTTATTATAACCACCTTTAGGTAAATAAATATTTCCACCCCCGTTACCACTAGACCATGTTGTTTTTCCTCTTTTCAAGGGCTTATTCAATGACACTATTTGTCACCTGATCCCTCAAGGGGGAATCCAAGGCTCATCCATCACCTTCTAAGGCATTAGCTAAGGTATTAAATATTGTTTCATTCTTCGAGAAGATGTTATTTTCCCTGTGTCTTGCAATGCCTACTCAAATAGAGGAAAAATATAGACACCCCATTTTGGTCACATCTATATCTGAACTAGATATCAAACCAATTTCTAGCAAATGATATAAATTAAGCCTTAAAATTACCAAAAAAACCCAATTCATCTACACATTGGACATTATTTCCTATAATCATGTTGAGGCATCCCTATTTGGGGTATTATCCTGCATGCAATAGTAACCTCCCATGGATTCATCTCTAGTCAGGTTATGACCAAGCAAACTGACACTTTTGACCTATTAAATGGGGCACTTAATCCAATTCTTAAAATGATAAAAATAATAAGCATAATTAATCAAGCAAATAGATTAAATTAAATGCTTAGTTAAATATTCCATGTTGAATTAATGAAAATAAAAATTTTAAAAATTAAAATTCAACAAATATCAAGGAAAGTGAGGTCATGATGACATCATCATCCTCAAAGTCAAAAATAGCAAAATATCAACATAAATGCCTTACAAATTAGAAAGGTTGAGCCATGCCTTCATAAATGCATAATTAATGACCATATTTATTATAGTTGTCCTCCCAAGGTTGACCTAGGGTTAACCAAGACCTAACTACCCCTAGAGTGGGGATAGTGTGAAGCCTATAAATATAAGGCTTCACACTCACTTCTAACAATATTTTTTGTGCAATGTTATAATGTTAAATTACTATTAAATAATCTTTAACAAGATTAATTACCAAGGACATAGACTAAGTGGACAAAGGGATATGATGCTAGAGCACCATTGATAAATAAGCATTGCTTACAAGTCGATCTTAAGCCCAAGCTCATGCCAACAAGCTCTTAAAACTTGAAAGGAAGGTAAAAGTGTTAATTTATCTTCTAAATGTAGAGTTTTTGCTTTGTTATTTAGCTATAGCTTTGTTTGATTTGATTTGTTTACTTTACTAATAAAGATAAGTTAACCTCATTTTCCTTGAAATATTTTGATATATAATCATTGTTAATTAGGATGTGCATCTTTGTAATAGTAGGTAGCCCAAATTCATAACTATCATTTATGCTAACTTACTATTAATCTATGATTATGGATTCATTACGTAAGCTCCCTTTGTTGATTTTCCATAGTGGGCCAAATTATTTAGACCTTCACTGATTACATCTTACCTAATGGGGCATTTTGATTGTTCCAATGATTATAACCACCTTTAGACAAATCATTATCTCGACCCATCTGCTCTATTGGGTCAAATCATTGTGTCAATAATTATAACCACCTTTGGAAAAATTAGTATTTCCATCCCTGTTACCACTAGACTGTGTCATTTTTCCTCTTTTCAAGGGCTCATTTAATGACACTATTTGTTGCTTAATCCCTCAAAGGGGCATCTAGAGCTCATCCATCAACCTTTGGGGCATTAGCCAAGGAATAAATGAATTTTTCATTTTTTGAAAAGATGTTATTATGCTTGTGTCTTATAATTCCTACTCAAATAATGGCAAAATGTAGACACCTCATTTTGGCCACATCTATGTCTAAACCAGATATCGAACCAATTTCTAAAAAATATGTTATTAAGCCTAGAAATTACATAAATAACCCAATTTCATCTACGCATCAAACATTAGTACCCATAATTATGTTGAGGCATCCCTATTTGGGGTATTATCCTTTATGCAATAGTAACCTCCCACAAATTCATCACTAGTCACGTTGCAACCAAGCAAACTGAAACTTTTGACCTATTAAATGTGGAACTTAATCCAATTCTTAAAATGACAAAAATACTAAGCATAATTAATTAAGAAAACAAATCAAATTAAATGCTTAGTTAAATATTCCATGTTAAATTAATAAAAATATAATTTCTAAAAATTAAAATTCAATAAATATCAGGGAAAGGAGGTCATGATGAGATCATCATCTTCAAAGTCAAAATAGAAAAATATCAACATAAATGCCTTACAAATTAAAACTATTGAGCCGTGCCTCTATAAATGCATAATTAATGACTTATTTAATGTATTTAGACTCCTAAGATTAATCCAGGGTTAACCTAAACCTAACCACACTTGGGTTGGGGTTAGTGTGAAGCCTATAAATACAAGGCTTCACACTCACTTCTAATAAGTTTTTCTGTGAAATTTAAAAATGCTAAATTACTCTTATAGAAGCTTAAACAAGATAAATTGTCAAGGCCATATACCAAGTGGATAAAGGGAGATAATGATAGAGTACCAATGACAAAGAACCATTGCTCACAAGATGAGATCAAGCCCAACCTCATGTCAATAAGCTCTTTAAACTTGTAAGAAAGGTAAAAGTGTTCATTTATCTTCTAGTTTTAGCTATTTTGCTTTGATATTTAGCTCCCCCTAGATCCTAGGCTTGGAAATATAACCTTATTTGATTTGTTTTATTTATTTTACTAACAAAGAGAAGCTAACCTCATTTTCCTTAGATTCCTTAGATACAAAAAAGACTAATGTTGTAAAAGGTAAGGGGATATTGATGAAATAATTGGTGATGTCAATGAATGGATTGATGGAAGCGCGATCCCCATGAAAGTTATTAGGAGGACCTATTGTAATGCCATAGAAAACTTCCTCAAGAATAATGGAAGGATCACTATGATTATTAAACTGATCTATAGGATGCATGTAGCTAATGTTATGAATTCTTGATTTGGATGTTGATGTTGTATTTGATGTTAATATTGATGTAGATGATGCGGATGTTGGGATACTACTATTATAGGATGTTGATTATGATTTATATAATGATGATGCTAATTCTATGGATGATGTTGATCCTAATACTAATGATGATTCTAATGTTGATGTTGATATTGATGTTCATGATGTTGATTTTTTGATGATACTAATAAGTTACGTTTAAATTATGGCTAAAAGTAAGGATTGTTGGATAATGTTATCCATAAGTTTACTTTTTGTTTGGTAATACAAGCTCTAAGATGAAAGGAATTTTGGAAATGAGGAATTTTATGTGATGGATGAAATATAGGTGCTTGGTAAATGATGGGTTCTTCAAATATGGGCTCATCAAAGAGAGGATTATCTAAGATGGGTGGTCTAGGCTCATCAAAAATATGATCTTTGAGGGTATGTAATTGCTCAAAAAGAGGCTTGTCAAAGTGAGGATTGTCAAATATAGGTTCACTATTGAATATGGGTTCATCAAAAATGGATTGTCTTGGCTTTGGCTTGGAAAATGAAGAGTTTCATCATGATCAAGAAAAGAATTTTGATATATCCTTTCTTACTCACTCTTAGACATCGATTCATCTAATTCATTCATGATTTCGATGTCACTACAGTTGATGAGATCTTAGACATAATTTTTGAAATTAAAGAATCTATTAATAAAATGCCCTTGAATTATATGGTATTAACAATATTGGCCTTATGTATACCAAGTGAGATTAGGTATATTTGGGTAAAGAGGATTAGTGTCTAGGTAGATGATCATATTAATCATAGCTAGTTGATAAAATATGGCTTCCAAGGATTCATTGAGAGGAGTATATTGTCACTATTCACAACTTTGTTTGGATGTGGAAGAGTTTGACTTAGGATCAAAGGATTGTCCTTAGTATAGTGATGGGAATACATAATTATATGATGGTGTTTGATGTGGTTCAGGGGACTAATAGGTATTAGATTAGGTTTCTTGGATATGTTTCCCTTTGATAGTGTGATGGTTGATGTCATGATTAAGACTATAACTAGTAGATGGAAATTTTGACTATGACCAGTTAGCATGGAGCCTATGAGTAGACTAATCTCAATGTGGAAGGACTGGATGACTCTTATTTATGATGTAATTTAGATACATGGGATCAAAATAGGTTGGAATTTGGGCCCCCATTTATCGGATCTGTAAAAGGATAATGTCTTTGTTGTCAAAGATATATTGTTTGATTAAGGTGATATCTAAATATGTTAAGGAGGCCATGGACCAAGATAGAAGAAAGGATGTATGATGTGATTTCATTGACCCTAATTGAGATGTGTGGGAGATTGAACATAAATATTAAGAGATGAAAGTGGGATGTTTGAATGAAGTGGAATAAATTTAGATTTTAGACTATTTGATGAAGGTTGCTTTAGTTTGATTTCAAGTTTGAATTTGGATAAATGTGATTTGGGATGGTTGATGTGATTTGATATGTGTCAAATGGATGAGATTGAGAAAATTTATTTACACAGGATCTATCTTGATTAAGATAAGTTTAGGGTATGATAACCTATATTTGATTGATATTTGAATTGGATGATGAGTGAAGATAAGCTCTTGGATTTGACTAAAATTGGGGCTAGTTTTATCTAGCTTAAGGATGTTTAAAATTTTGATAATTTTGACAAGGTCATAAATGGCCTAAGAAAATGTTGTATGGTTTTGATTAGGATAGCTTAAGTGATCAAGTGATCTCGATTTTATTTGCTTAAGTTGGATTGTACAACTTGGATGATTTTTACTGAATGGATGATTGGATTTGATTGAGTGTATGATTCAAAATTGACTAGGTTTAGATGTAGGCATGATTATGAAATGTGAAGGGATTGTTTGTTTATGTAGATTGATACAAGTGTATGATTTATTAGTTGGCTAGACTTATGTGATCATAAATGATTACATATTTGATGTGATTAAGGGTGATTGGTTAATAAGTGTGGATATGGACAAGTTTAGACTATAGATGATAATATGAGTTTTGTATTAGATTGACAAGGTAATGAAATGATTGAACTTTGTTTTGAATTGTTGGGAGTTAGATAAGAAACATTGGTTGATGGATGTTTGGATAAAGGGATATTGTGTAGACTACATGTTTGGACTATGAATTTGCTAGAGTTAGATTATGACTTATTCTAATGATGAGGGATGATATAGGTATTGGTTTTGACTTGGTTCTTATTTGATGTGAAGTTGTATAAATAACATGGGTCTCAAAAACACTCAAACAACTAATAAACTTATAGTATTAGATATGGGTGTACAATGTAATTACCATCCCACCAATCTACTTGCATAAGTTTGTGACTAGGTTAGTCTCCTAACCCTCACTCTACATATTTGTGTGGTGAGTAATCTTTGGGGATGTTATTTCCCTTACACTAGAAGTTATTTATGGTAGAAGTTATTAATCTACACTTGACATGGATTTCTAAGAAAGTATCCTAAATACCTTATAGTATATAGGGCCCAAGTCTAAATAAGGATTTTGTCTAATTCTTGAGTATTGGAGCATAACCTCCTCACTTCACAAAACCTTGTATGGGGAGTTATGCTTAGCTTTACAATAACTCTCCTTGATATTTATACTCTACCAGAACATGAAGTTTGGATTAGTTCAAACCCACATCAGAACCCATCTAATGAATATGAAAAGTACATGGTGATCAAATACATGTCATATTACCCCTATAAAAATAAAAAATGATGGAGGTTTCAACTATTTTTTATTCCCAAAGTTGCCCTATGAGTGCGAGTGGAGATCATACATAGCCTTAACCTTGAGTAGAACAAATAAGAAAACATAAAATGATGTATGTACAAGATCACAAACAAGGTAACTTTGATTTATTTTGATCCCCAGGGTCACCCTATGGGTGCAAATGGAGAACATACACAATCAAGTCACCCCAGATAAGATTAATTAGACTAGATTAATTGACTTGATTAAGATGTGATTATGATTCAAAAAAAAATTTATAAAAGAGGTTTGACTATTGTTTATTTGATACGTGAACTTGAAAATTATGATTTGTAATTTGAATTCAGATCTTGATGGGTAACCTATAAAATACACAGTCAAAAAGTAAAGCCATAATTATTCAAAGTAAAGCCACTACTTAGGATGAAACCACTTCTATAGAAGCCAAAATCACTAGTTAGTTTAGTCATTAGTCAAAATAATTTTTTTTAAACTGATATAAAACTACTAGTTACGATGATAAATCAGTTAAAATAGAGTCAAAGTCACTACTACACAGGTCAAAGTTATTATAGAGGTTAGTTATTAGCTTAAAAAAGTAAAACTACCAAAGATTAAGCAAAACCACTCCTAGTTGCAAATCCATCCCAATGGCTTTGAAAATCCTAAATGTGTTTACATGGATGGATGTGTATTTTTAATACCTTCATTTTTTGCAAATTAGAGGTCAAATAGACTTCCAAGTCAAAAGTCATGGCCTCTAGAAGATGGGTTGTTTAGTGTAAAATCACAATCGAAAGTCATTTATGCAATTGTCAAATCTACTTATAGGGTTAACAAAGCCACTTCTAAGGTTGTCAAAGTTGCTTCTAGTAGAAAATCTAATTTTATTGAGTGTGAAGCCATGTTTATAGATATCAAAGCCAATTTTAGCCCTAAAAAGCTATTTTTATCGAGTGTGAAGCTGCATTTATGTAGTAACAACTTTGTAACATGCACATAAAGTAAACACATACAAAACCAAAATTGATTCAAAGTATAACAAAGCCATTAGCAAGTAAACAAAATTGTAAAAATGTATCTTTGACAAAATCATGGAGAAAGGTCAAACTATTAGTCAAGCTATCATGGTTATCGTGGTAGTCAGGTCAAAATTATTGATGAAAGTAATGATGTCATTGATGTCGAGCATAAAGCTGCATTTCTACAGTAGTGGCTTTACAACATGCATAGAAACATAAATAAAAGACATGAAATCACTAGTTCACAACACAAAACCATTATAAATTAAGAAAATTTATAATTTGATAGAAGTGGCTTTGAACAAAATAGTTAAAAAATTCAAATAGTTAAACTAATTATAACAATCAAGTTTAGCAATTAAGTGTGAAATAACTAGAGGAGATATCAAAACTATGTTTCCCCAAAGTGAAATCACCCCTACACAATGCAAAATTGTTAGTAACCTAGAAGTTGTTATTTCATAGGGTTTTTTGAGTTTTTGGCCACAAAATCTTCTTTTCAAAGAACCTATAAGCCTACTCAAACACACTAAAACCTTCACAAGCAAAATTTAATGGATTTTTCCCATTGTGGTCACCAAAAATATATGTGTAAATTTGGATCCAATATGCTAGAGGAGAAATTAATCAAAACTCAACACTCCTATCTTAGACCCAACCATGCATACCTCAAGATTGAGAAAAAAAGAGAGGAATCACATGAAAATACAAATGAAATATAAATAAAACAAATTTATACCTCAAGAAGCAAGCAATTCTTCTCCCTTAACAAAGTGGATTTTCTTAGATGGAATTGGAGATGATTGATGCTTGATTATAAAATGGTGGTTGTTCTTGTTGACTTAAGACTTGGACAACATTTTGGATATGGATGATTGATTTGTTCTGACAAGATTATGGAACTATGGCATTTCAATTTTTTACATGAAAGCTCTTAGATTTGCATGGAGGTTTAACTCCATTTATATTAGGCTAAATAAATAATGAAGGGCTATATTTTTGCCATGGAGGATGGAAATCAATGACTCAGATTTGATGTGAGTATTGAGAAATTAGATTATGGAATTAAAAATTCCACGGAGTATTCTACGAAAGGTGGTGCATGGCTCAAGGAAGTTTAGAAAGTTCTATATTTGATTAAGATAATTAATGAGGATTAGATGAGGTTTAGTGATGTGATTTGTATGAGTGTTGGTGGGGGAAGGTGAGGGTAAGTGAGGGTAGGTGGTAAGGAATTTCATATTCCTTAAGAATTATGTAAGCTTATTTATCAGGTGAATGACATGCTAAGAGGATATTAATTATTATGAGGGATGTTATAAGGTTAGTATGATGTGGGAGATATAGAGGAGATGTTAGTATGATGCTAGGAAAATTCAATCATATCTAACCAAAGTTATCATAATAATATAGTAAAGTTCATACCTAATTGTAATAATAAATATTCTAGAATAATTGAAATGTGTAAAGAGGGGGTTCTTTGAATAATATTTAATTTTCACAAATATGTAGATAACCAAAAGATGAAAATAGTTGTTACATCCCAATTTAACCTTAAGTTTATTAACCTTTGAATCCATGGAATATTATGGTTATTATTTTATTATTATTTATTTAATTTGAGCTATACGACATATACTAGTTATGAGATAGTGACATGCTAATTAGTTTACATAATGGATTGATTATGTGACAGTTGTACTTGTTTATTTCTCTACATTATGGATGTATATTTGTTAGTTATGCATCATTAGTTGATATATATGATGACTCAAACTAACTACCTACTTGTCACGAGGTGGATGTAGGATTGATATTTTCCTAAGAGCTTGATAGAGGGAGAGCATCATCGAAGAAGATGGCATAGATGGGATGATTGGTGGATGATAGAGAAACTACTAGTAACTCAACACAACACCACAATAGAATAACTTGATTAATTCTCTATTTGTTCTAGATAATTAGTTTGTTTTGAGTGCTTATGTATTTTACTATGATCATGTTTTATTTGATATGTATGAAGATCTGTTTGTGTGATTTCACGTATAACTGCAGTGTATAGATATATGTAATACAATTTTATCAATAATCATGTAGTTAATATTGATAAAAAATTGAGTCACCTAATGAGTGACAGGTCTAAATGATATTCAATAAATACCATTGTCTTAGTTTGATGTCTTTTAGTATAAGAGTGTTTATATTTGCATTAGTTGTAGTTAGAAGATTTAAAATACAAGTGGTATTTGTTTTATATAAACTGGATTATTATTTAGTTTGATTTATCCTTTATTGAGATAATTATTGGATTGCAATAAATAAAAGAAATTTAACTATAAATATGCATGGATTTCTTGAGAATTTAAGGTCTAAAATTAGACTTAAGTGAACTTATATTAGTACTTAATAAGACCTTATAAATAAAAATATTAACATGCTCATAAATAAAGCTCTAGTTAAGTAAACAAATTTTTGGCATGAAAGAAAAATAAAAGAGAAAGGTGATGGGCAACGCATGGGAGGAGATTTAAAACTCAAGTAAAGTGTTAATAATAGAAAATGAGATAGGCAGTGACTATTGCATGATGAAAAAGAAATTGAAAATAATAATGCGATTGAGGGAGAGAAGGAATAAATAAAATACAACAAAGTAAAGAAAGGGGATGACAAAGGAAGGAAGGAGAGGAGTTAGAAGGAATCCAATGAACAAAGAAGAAGATATGCAATGAAAAAGAGAACATCAAAGGAATAAAATTAGATAAGGCGATGAAGTGAGGATGGATTAGAAGCAACATGAGGATGTAATAGAGAAACAAGGATACTAATTAGTATTGTATTTTTGAACCTTTGAATATATATTACATGCTAAAATTTGAATAGTCCATAAAATATTAGGAAAAGAAAACTAGGATCGATTTGCTAAAGCTAACAGACATATAAACAAGATTTCATAGAAATTATGTAGAGTAGAATATAATTGATGCATTTAATAATAACTATGCAAATTGATGCCTTGTTTAGATCCATTTCACTCCAAAAATATAATTACTAAAGAAAGTAAATAGCAATGATTTATACGATGGAGTCAACCATTTGATAGCTATTAAAAAGACTGCTATTGTAGTAACTATTATAGACTAATAATTACAATGATTTAAAAAGCTCTGAATATTCTATAATCAATGTTGGAATGCTTCATATATTCTAGTCATGAAAAGAAATGGTTAATGTATGAAGGAAACTATGTTTCTTCTTTCATGCAAGATTGAATGTTGAGTGGAAATTTATTTTTGCCTCAGATTTTCATATTATGGTTTGAGCTGAGTTGCACTACCAACCCAAATTACATTTTGAGTCGAGTTGTATTTAAAAAAAATAAAGAGCATGATTATCATGGGATCCTTATGGCAATCGTGATACCTTAAAATAATAAAGTGATTTGTATGAGAATAGTAATACTTCAAATTCTAAACTCGCTTCTTTGTATTGTCCCCTTATTTTACCATCAATGTTAGAATGCTCTGAATACTTCGTTTGGAAAAGAAATGGATGAAGGAAACTACGTTTCCTCTTTATGACAAACTGTTTTAAGGTGGAACTTTATTTTGCCTCAGATTTCTGTTAATATAGTTCAAACTCAAGTTTTTAAATAAATACATCCTTTCACACATGTTATTTAATATTACAAGCCAATTGGGTTAAACTAGTGTCAGTATATATTTATGGCTTTGCATGAGTCTACCCATTATGAATGGAAACCAGTATTGCATGTAATAGGCTAAGCAAGAGTTAATTTATAGGGAATGAGTCGTGAACATTCAAGTTGAGCTTAAAACATTTAATATAGTATACATAGATGGGATTTTTTTGTGTATATATAGGAAATGAATTTCCTTTATCACATTTGAGATAAAATATAGTTGGATGGAGAAACCCTATAGTAAATCCAAGAATTTGTTTCCCAAGAATAGTTATATTTAACTTATCATGAGCAATTGAATTTTACCTATACAGATTGGTTATAGGGATGCTCAAACTATTGAGTAAGTTGGATATATATATATATATATATATATATATATATATATATATATATATATATATATATATATATATATATATATATACACACACACACACACACACTTGTGAGTAGGGTTTTAATGAATTCTTATGATGTCTAAGTAATTAGAAAATTGATACGATTCATGTCCAGAAGGTAGAATCTTTGTATTGTAATGGTTATATTTATTATATTTGAAACATCTTAAGCATGAGACTCATTAAATGCATTTGACAGACTAAATGCATAATTAGTTAGAACTCTTATACATACATTGTAGGTAAATAATATGTGATCACTTGGTGGAAGATAATCTTTCATAAACCTAGTATATGGATGTACATATATATACAAGATTATAGAGAGATGAATAGTGTTATATAGTTAGGATTATTGCTATAATTTATGTAGATAATAGCATAGGTAGACATTTATGTGATAATACTCCAAATAATTAAGACTATATCCATGAATGATATAATTATATGAACTAAATCTATGTTATGGCTATGATTTAAATGCTAGTAGAGACCACACAGTATATCTATAGCACAATAGTGTTATGCAAACAAGTCGACATGGTCAAATCTGTAGCATCATTTAAAGATGAAATGTATAAACTATGTAGAGTTTAAACTCATAAAAAGATCTTCATGAATGCCTTATAGGGTGGTTTTGAGTTACAGGTTGTTTTCATCTATGATAAGAACTAGTAGTAAATAACTAGAATTGAATGTTGATGTTTAGAGAGGTTGAAATGACTGTAATACTCAGTTATATATTAAAGGTTCATAGAAGTACTGATTGTGAAAATTTGTAAAACTTTGATTTGTGTCATAAATGAATGTTAGTATATTTATACAGATAGTAATAAAAATTTATGCATAGTAATTTTTGTGAGAGTATTAAAAATGTGCAAGTGTTTAGAATTTTATAGCATAAATAGTGTATCGTGATGTGTGCCTAGAGATTATGTTTCTTCTAATTATAAATTTATAGTATAATCTAGGGTATACCTAGATGGTATAATCCCGTACTTAATTTATTATTATTTATAAGTGTAAGATTATTTATTCGTGATTGAGTAGGGGACTCATGCACAATGATTTATGATATTATGGGATGTCATAGAGTCTTACTATAATTAAAGTATGTTAGACCTAGATGGTACATACTATAATTATTATATCTAGACCCACACCATATGTAAATGTATGCATGTTGGTTATTGCTTTGAATAGTAAGTTTTGTGATAGTTAGTAAGACATTATGTATGCGTGCATACAACCTTTGAGTGTATAACGAATGCTAGGATGGAATAATATGTGTTTTATAGAATCTTACTTTCTTTGATTATTCCTATGGTTAACATGTAGTGTGTGATGAATCCCAGTATGATGTAAAATAATTGAATCTTGAGTTTAAATTATGTAAGTGAGACATTATCATTTCATAACTATGATTTACATGTTTGTACGATATCTTGCAATAGAATGGGTATTTTATGATACACTGCATGTTTAGTTTTTATAAATCATACAACACATGGGTACTTACTTATTTTATTTGGATTCATGTATTGCCACTATCTACTTATCCATGAAGGGAGGGCCATTCTATGATGGAAGTAGTGTGAGGGATCGTTGGTCCGTGGTTGGTGTGGAAAAGCACTAAGATGATGCTCTCCTTCTCCACAAAAGTACTTCTTTTGAGATGACTCTTGAGATTGCCACAAATACTAGAGAGTTTGGGGAACTCATGCTCTAGAGAGCCTTGTATCTTATTTTTGTACTTTGTATTATATTATATTGAGTATTAGAAATATTATCATAAAGAATTGTAATTGCTTGTTTACTGTGAATTGACAATAGTGAATATTTGTATTTACTTCTATAATTGTTTTATGATGCATTTTCATATATTGATAGTGATCAGTGACTATTAAATGTCACGTACTTAATTATAGTTATCACTTTTGGAGTATTTTTGTATGATATACTTAGGCTTGTGGTGTAATCTATTTATAGTTTATATGTTAAAAATAAAAAATAAAAAAATAAAAAATAAAATAACCAACTTTCACATATTTTCAATTAGAACCCAACAAGGTTGTTACAATAGTGGGAAATAGATGCAAACAATAACACAAACAAAACCTAGAAACTCAAAGCAAACAAAGAACTTTTAAATTTTGACCAAAACCATACTACTCTTATCCCAAACTGCGAGATCCATACTAATATGTTCTTTGAAAATTTAATATTTTCCAAAACAAAATTGACCTCTTATTTTTTTACTCTTGGGCTCCGAAAAACCTCACTTATTTTTCTAGAGTTCACTGTGATTCATTGAGAAATTGATTTACTTCCTTGAAACCCTAAGAACTCATCAAAGATCAATAAAAATAGGGGATTTATTGATAGACCTATTTTTAAAATAAATTTAGAATACAACACACAATACACTTTAACAAGTAATTGTGGATGCAAGTCTTAATCTCTATATGACTTTTTATTAACATGAATAAGTGGCACAATGCAATATAATAACTTCAATCTCTAATTAAATTATACTCAAAACACTTCAAATTATACTCTTCTATAAATATTATACTCTTAACTCTCATTTATATTTCACTTATCTGATATGTACTAATGCATATATATTTATAGAGTTCTCAAATTAAAATTAAAACATTATTAACAAACAAAATAATATACAATAAATAAGAAATACCAACATTAAAAAAACATAAGACATGAGAAATCCAAGAAAAGGGCCCTAAAAAGGGTACGTCCCAAATAAATACAATGGCACAGCCTTGGTAAAACCAAAACCGTACTATTACATTCCTAAGACAAAACCCGAAACAAAAAGAAAGAGAAAACTAGAAGGAAGATAGAAACCCGGAAGAGAGGGAATATGTAAAAATATGTGCGTAATATAAACCGACCAAAATAAAGTGCTACACTCTTATTTAGTATAAAAATAAATTTAGGAATCCACTAATAAAGTGCCAAACATGATTCGAGTCGACAACCTAACATATGGCTTTAATAATCATCCAAATACTCTAATAGTCATTGTTGGGAAGTTGGAACTTTCTACAATTTGTTCCTAACATGAATGGTCATCATATTTAATATCTATAGTCAAATCACGTAAAATATCGATTTAAAAAATTAAATTATATTTAAAATAGATGTGAAAAAATAAATTAAATCTATTTAATTAAACTTAAAATAAATGTGAACAAATAATTTTATTTTTTAAATTAGAGTAATAAATTTAAACATAGGGTTTAGAATTGTAACTTGAATATTGGAATATTAGGTGATAATCGTTAGAATTTGATAGTAAAAATCAATTTTTTTAGCAAGACAAATATAATTTAAAAAATTCATGATGAATAGAGGAGAGTATCCAAATTGTTAAGTTATTCTTCGTACATATTCAAACCATTAAGTTCCTTTTTTAGGAAATATCAAACATGTAAAAGATATTTTAATGTCTGTGTTTATCTAATATCAGTTCCAAAATCTTTACTCAGTTTTCTACACCTTCGCTCAAATCACTGGTAAAATAGAATTCTTCTTATTACCTTAGTTGAGTAGATATATCTAAAAACCATAAAGAAAACAACATATGTTTTGGGGTCTGCATTATAACAATGAATAGTTTAGTTATCTTAATGTTTTTTAGGTCCTTCAATGGTTTACAATATTAAAAAAACTACAATAATTGAAATAATTCATCAGTTAGGGAAACCAATGTAATACAATGTATTGCTAACATGAATTCAGTGTTACAATGAAGCTTTAATGATTTCTCTAAATGTTTGTAGATTTTCAATAGGTTTCTATGAACAATTATTTTATCAATTTTGGGAAAACCTAACAATATGTAGACTACCATAAGTGACAAACTATTGTGAGAAAAATAATAATAATACTGCAAATATCAAGCATTCATTGATTTGAAACTTGCTAAATCTAGAAATTTAATAAGAAAAGTACATTAGAAAAATTAATACTTAGCTAGAAAATGGTGTTGTTGGAGAAATCAAAAGTTTAAATTGATAGGTTGGTTGGATTTGGTGACTATGGAACTGAATTTGTAGCTGAAAGGATCCCTAGACAATAACACCTTAAGTTGGACTGGAGGAGGCACTCCTATCCTTTAAGAGGTTGGTCATGTCCACACATAGTGAAGATCTGATATTTTTGGGTTATGTTCACCTCCGTTTGTATGCTCTATGTTATGTGAGGGAGCTTTTGATTAGTTGTGGCGACCACTATATGACTTTTTTTACTTCAAATCCCTAGCTCCTTGACATGTGAATGCCAATGCAAATCAATGAGAGAAAAATGGGTCAATAATTTAAGTTGGATGTGACCTCAACACCCATGTGTTGAGCATTGCCTACATAACAATACTCTGAAGAAGAATCAAATTTTATGTAGTTCTCCCATGTTATGGTGGTGTGTGAATAGCTGGTGTAAATTGTTAGATGTTGGTGCAATACTAACTAGTGTGATTAAGTGTTTTAAAACTGACTTGTGACCTTGGAAATATATCCAGACTTTAGTTCTAGGCTACTAGGGTTGTATATAATCAGAATTGATAGAAATAGGGAATTTACTCTCTTTTGTTCAATTTGAATTTTGGAGCTTTTCAATGCCGAAGCCTCTTGTGTGAAAAATAGTTTGAAATGTGTTTATATAGTCATATCTTTGAAATTCCTTCAATAAGGATTATTAGGGACCTAAGCCGACCTTTCCATAACTTTGAATTTTATAAATTAGTCATTA
The DNA here is from genome assembly GCA_037957365.1 of Torreya grandis. NCBI lineage: Eukaryota > Viridiplantae > Streptophyta > Pinopsida > Cupressales > Taxaceae > Torreya > Torreya grandis. Next base: position 270,933 of record JARHVA010006651.1, on the reverse strand, counting down.
TTTACCAAGAGGACAAGAGAGGGGGATTAGAAAGCAAAGTAGTGCACTCCTATCGAATAAGACGTTGTCTAATAGGACAAACAATACTAATAAGGGTGCAACATGGCTTGATTGACATTTGAAGCTGATGTCATGATGGATAGTGTATTTTGGAGTCATCAATAAATTTATAAGAGTGAGTCCTTTGTGCATAAAGTGGTCAAAAGTGATCGAAAGGGCCATAGGATAGGGCCAGAGCTAAGTGTGTAAAGGAATGGTCAAAAGTACATTGTATTATCTTATTTATTTATTTGTGTGTCTATATTTTCCCCCATTTATTCTAATAACACAAAAAAGTGAAAGTATTAGAGTAAAATTAAAAGTGCATACTTGAACTTACCTATGAAGTATAGTCCTGAATGTGGGTCACAATGTTGAAATGTGCTCCATACAAGCCTGCAATGAAACATATGTAATATCATTCTTTACTTAAGATAAAAATCAAAAGTCAAAAGAAAAGAAACTAGAGAAAGACAAGAAATGAATACACCTAATCAGGGACATGAACCATTGTGTTTTCCTAGTGTAAAAAATTGGTGAGTGTAGAGGGTAGGACCCTTGAAGATTGCATTTGTTTTGAATAGCTTAGATTGGATTGTGTATGCCCAAATCCTCATAAATAGGAAAGTGTGCTTAGTGTAAATAGTGAACCAACCACTGTAGATAGAATAAGGTTCAATTCTAGTACAAACCTGGTGTAAAATTAGTGCAAATACTGAGTATAATTTGGGTCTAGTATATATAATGTGGAGTATGACATGGATTTACCATTCCATCTATGAAATTATGTAAAATTTGAGTAATAAGAAATCCATGTGTCGCATAAATGCCCCCAAATTGATATATGGTGGATATAGATTCTGAAACTGAGTAATAATAACTGTGATTCTGAGTAAACTTGTGTTAACTTGGAATAACATGCCATGCATTATGACCCCAAATTGAGCAAATCTGAGACAAAACTAAATTTTTTTATAAATTGAGATTGTGAAACTGTTGCATACTGTCCTAGGTAAACTAAGATTCTAAGAAATTTTGGGAATGTTTATTTTTTAGGCATTTAGATAAAAATAATAGGAAGGATAGGAGATTAGTTCTCTCTTGTCCAATAGGGCATTCCTATCTAAAATACTTTTTGTACATTTTTTGAGACTAAAATTATGCTAACTATGTTACGGCTGCTAAATTTTGTTTGTGTGTTGATATGGGAGGTGTACTCTCTAAGACAAACCTCTATGAATTCCCCCTCCTTTAAGGTGAGTTATTGAGCCTATGCAATAAATTTACTCAAAATAAAAAGTTATGTAATATATTGATATGACATAAAGATATAAATCTGAGTAATAGTGATAACATGGAGAAGCATGCCATCATCATATAGATAAATAAGCTTAGTAATAATGTGAGATACATGTAGGAAAAAACATTCATAACAAGAGTGTCTAGATAAATGTTATCATTTAGGCACGTAGATAAGTGATCAAATTGAGTATATAACACTAAATAGAACTAATTAGGGATGAATGCATGATACCTATCATGGCATTGTAAGGGTTGGGTATATTCATTATTTCCATCATGGCATTGAAATCTAAGAAAAAAAGTAAGCAAGGTGTCATGGCATTGACACACACAATCAAAGAGTACATACAAACCACATAAATCATGCAATAGAAGGCGAGGGGGAAACATATAAGGGACATGTTCAAATGTCACTCACTCAATAAAATAACACACAAAGACATGTTCAAATGTTTTCATATGCATAGAAATAAGCAATGAAGGCTTATCATCACATAAAAGGACATGTTCAAATGTCTGTATACACATAGAATACACGCACAATGACATATTCAAATTTCATCACTCACATAAGAATGAGAATTAAGGCTTAGAGACACACTCAAAATACACATTCAAGTGTCCTCAATGACAATTAAAGAGCACATACAAACCAAAAATCTAAGAAATCAACATGGATAGTAAGCATGCCAATATGTGATTGACAAAAGAGAGCTAAGTTGTAGCATGAGCAGATTCAATAATTGAGATATACAATAGTATGTCAAGATGTTAGTGAGGGATCAATATTGAAAGATATAATGCTATGCAAATAATCTATTTTTGCATAAGATAATGCAACCATATAAGGATAAAACATGTGTATAATATGCCCCTAGTGAGTTAGCTGATGAATTTACATGTTGTAGAAATCTTATGTGTGGTCTATAACTGAGTAATGGTTGTCCAAGATCACTAGAAAAATAATAGGGTGAAGGACACTAGATCAGGGTTCTCATGTATAATAGGGTTCTCTTGTCCAATTGTAATTTTTGGATGTGTAACGACCATATTACCTATAATTAAGTCTATAAATGGTGTTTTATGTAATGTGTAGTCACTCATGTGCACTAGTGAATCATATATGATATAAAATTTGTTAAAAAAAAGTATCAAATAACTTTGTATAAATGAACTAATGCATGAAAAATTATATATGAGCATGCATAGGTCCTAATTTTTAATATTTTTTGAGTTTTTTTTACTATTTTTGTATTTTTTCATATAAAATCATGATAGAAAAGAAGTTATGTACAAGGAAAAGTGCTAATAGAATCCAAGGAACTCATCAGTGAGGTTTCTTTCTATAGGTCATGTGTCATTGTCATATTCATATTTTGCATAATCAATATCATTATGATCATACCAATTTGTATTGTTATAATCATCAACATCTGGATTTTGGACTTTTGAAATTCCACTCTTGTCTTCTATTGTATCTGGATATAAATAAGGAACTACCCCATATTTTGGTATTGGTATTTCTAATTTTATTTATTTTTAATATGTGTTCTATCATGTGCCTTAATTGACATGCCATTACTTGTGTTTATTTGTATGTTAGCTGAAAGTATGCTTTCTTTTCTATTGCTTTGACTCTATAGGTGTTCCTTCTTTAGAAAAAGATGTGACCTTACCTTCATGATGAATGATATGCAACCTTTGCTTTATAAATAATTTATCCTATTTATTTTAAACATGATCCTCCAAGCATAACATTTTATTCATTTAAATTTGAAATAAAATGAAAAGTAAGAAAACACTCTTTTGAAGCAAAATGAACTATTAAGTTGATTGATCCCATACATGTAGATACACTGGTTTTATCCAAGTTTTTATGATTATTACTAAGAGATGTAAGAAATGACATTGAAAAAAAATTATTTCCTAATATTCCTTAACTTTGACATCTATAAATTACTAGCTATCTATGTGAGTAGTGATAGTGAAAGGGTCTTGATATGAGTAAAGGCTTGGAATTTCCTCCTTTGAAATCACATTTGAAACTTGATATTTTGTAGGAATTTCATGTTTTGGGTTCTCTTTTTTTTTAATAAAACCTCTTTTAATAATGCTTTTCTTCTTAACTTTATTTTGAATTTAAAACTTATATTCCTACTTTTTTTGTAACATTATCTTTGTGATGATTTCCTTTTTTCATTATGTGCCTTTTGTAATATTGATTTATCTAACTTATCTTGTTGAATATTTCTTTTTTCTAATTATGACTTTTGAACCTTTGCTTGCTCTGAATATCTTTTGGTAACCATTTTTGTATTAATTATGATTTTCCCACTTGTGCTTGAGGAGATGCACTCATAAGGTGAGTGGGTTGCTTAAGTGATGCATCAATGATAAGATATACAATATAAATTATCTTGTGTAATTTGTTCTTTAAATCCAAACAATGATTTGTATGATGTCCATGCATTTGATGATATGTATAATAATATTTAGATCTCCTTAGAGGATATAGAGGAGGTAAATTAATCAACTTATTTCAAAGTATTTCCCTTAGGATCCCACTTGAACTCTTATCGACTATTTGCATACTTATTTTAATCACTTATTGTAGATGTATTCTTTTATAGCTTCTCATTTTGATATGGAATCTTATTAGTTACAACATTGCTAGATGAGCAAGTACATGATTAACACTACAATACTATGGATTTTGTGCATATGTAATTTGATTTTATAAAGATGTGACATCTACACTAAAAAACTAATTTTTATTTTGTAACTCTTATATTAACTTTCCCATAATGATGATTTGATCTTTTAGAGATTCACAAGCATAAACCCTAGTTACTTCGGATTAAACATGCATACATACACCATCAATAAGAGATGTGGGAGGTGGAGGGGATGGAAGAGGGATAGGCTAGTTACCTTATTTTGAAATTATAATATGGGACACCTTACCCCTTAGAGTAGTGATATCCTAGACATGGTTAGAGGGAAAGCATCTATCACTCTCTTGAGGGTTAAGAGGAGGAGATTGTTTTTAGCCATTTTAAATTTTCCAAAGACTAAGAAGAGGATAAAAGGGAGAAACATAATAACTATAGCACACACTCCATGTTTAGGAAATTAGAATTAAATTTTAAACCCTAAGAGGACAATATTTTATAAGGAAACCCTAGGGAAAACTAATACTTTCAATGTTTAACAATAAGTGGGTTCACCAATATGTTTTATCAAATTTGAGAAAACCTAAAAATAATGTAGATTACTCTAAATGATAAACTAATATCAAGCATTCAATAATTTAAAACTTGCTAAATTTAGAAATTTACTAAATAAAGAAAGTGCAAAGTGCAATATAAAAACTAAGAATTAGCTAGAAAATAGTGTTGTGGGAGGAGTCATAAGATGAAAATGGTAGGGTGGTTGGATCTAGTGACAATGGAATTGAATCTGTAACTAATGAGCCCTATATAATAATGCCTTAAAATGGATAAGAATGAGTGATCCTATATTCTATGAGGATAATTATACCATAGACAGTGAATATTTGAGATTTTGGGGTTTCGATCACCTTTGTCTATATGCTCTATGTTCTTGACAAGAGCTTCTGATCAGCTACAATGACCACTATATGAATGTTTTTCCTTTGAAACTCTAGTTATTTCACATGTGAATACCATTGAAAATTAATGAGAGAAAAGGGTTTAATGGCTAAATTTGGGAATGATATCAACAACCCATATGCTGAGTGATACGTAAATACCAATACTCTAATGAGGGATCAAACTTCATGTAGTTCTCCCACGCTACAATTGTGTGTGAATAAATAGTGTAAAGTGTTAGATAATGGTGTGATATTGTTATGATTAAGTGCCTTAACCATGACTTGTGACCTTTTAAATGTATTTAGACTTTAACTCTAGGCTATTAGGGTTTTTTATAATCAAAATTGGGAGAAATAGGGAATTTGCTCTCAATGTACAATTAGAATTTTGGTTTTTTTTTGAATATGGAATACTCTTGTATGTAAAATGGTTTTAAAGTGTTTATATAATCATATATGAAATTCATTCGAATGGGGATTATAAGGGGCATAAGCTGACCTTTCCATATCATTGAATTTTACAAATTACTCATTATTTGGTGGGAAGACAAGAGAGGGGGATTATTTAACATAAAAATTCACTTGTATCCAATAGGGCATTGTTGTCCAATGGGAACAAAAAATGGTTTTAAGGGTCTATCATGGCTCTAATGATGTTTGAGGTTGATATCATGAAGGATAGGTGCATTTTGGGGTCATCAATCATTGTAGAAGAGTGAGGCCTCCACACTTAAGGTGGTCAAAATGATCAAAAGGGCCCTTAGATAGGTCTAGAGCTAAGTGTTTAAAGGAGTGGTCACAAGTGCACTATTTTAGATTAAATGTTAATTTACTTGTATACAACAACAATGAATTCTTTTTAAAATATTGGGTGTTTTTTAGATAATATATAGATTGATCATAGATGCCTAAATGCATTAGGGTGCTTGTGTATTTATATATGACTTGAATTTAAATAAGAACCCTATTAGCATGAAAAAAAAATCTAATAGTAAAAAAAAGATAAAATAAATATCAAAAGGGAGACCATATTTGATGGGAATACACTTTTAAGGTGAATATAAATAATGATAGTCTCAAATAATTTTTAAAATGGAGGTATCATCATAAGAACAACAAAAATAGGTCACAAAGATGTTGGGATATGACTTTGAAATCATCACCAAGAAAGAAAAGGAGAATGTAGTAATTGATGCACTATCTAATAAAGATGAGTCCATTAACACACTATTATGTGCGATATACATACTACATGGAGATTGGGTGGAGAAGGTAAAATTAGAATGGCCCAAATGACACAAATCTCATTTAGAAGCTCCAACAAGATCTGGGCATGTTAGATAAATTTGTATGGAAAGGGGATGATCTATGGTATAAGGATCAACTATACTTGTGTAACAAATCAACCCCTAAGTAAAAGGTTCTTGTAAAGATACATAATTCACTAGTTTGTGGGCACACTACTATATGAAGTGCCATTTGCATAATAAATAAGGTCGTATTTACATTGGAAATCAACTATTTTTTTATTTTTATCACAGTGAAACTATTGTGTGTTATATCCATATTACAGGTAGATTGGGTGGATGAGACAAAATTAGAATGGGCTAATGACATAGAATCTCATTCAAAATCTCTAATAGGGTCTGAGCATGTCAAAGATAATTTTATGGAAAGTGTATGCTCTTTAATATAATGAATGGTTATACTTATATAATAAATCAACCCTTAATAAGCAAAAGGTTCATGTAGGGCTACATGTTTCACTAGTCGAGGACACACTACTACATAAAGTGTGATTTGCACCACAAATAGGATCATATTCATATCATAAATCAACTATTTTTATGTTTTTCATGGTGAAATTTTGAGGAATTTGCATCAACTTTAGTGGCACAAAAGTGAAGCCCTTGAACATATTTAGTTACCCTATCTTTGTGCCACACTTGCATGATATTAATTCCACCTTTGTGCCACTCATAAACATAGAAAAAGCAACACAAATGACATTTAAAATAATGAAAAAAAAATATAATATAATTATTTGTAATAAAAAATAATTATTTGTATACAAATAATTATATTATATTTATTTTTAATTTTGTATAATTATCTTACGTATAATTAATGTGTTTCTATATCTTTTATATTATCATACATAGTAATATATATTATATTAATGCATATATATATATATATATATATATATATATATATATATATATATATTAAGTTTAAAAAATATAAAAAAATATGTTATTATTTTAAAATAAAATATTTAAAGTTTATAATTGAATAATTGAAAAAGAAAAGATTTAAATTTGTTTTTTTTCATACAATAATGTTTCTGAGGGAGTAATAAAAAGGTTCCTTCCAAATTACAAAAAAATACATATTATATAACTACATCCTAAAAGTCCCTAGTCATTGTCCTCATCCTCGTCATACCATGAGTAATCCTCCTCATTCTCCTCCCTCATGATAGATGGTCTTTGGACCTAGGAATACATAATGATAATATTATATAAGTGTTTTAATTTACACAATTCACAACTAATTAAACACATGTATTACCAACACAAACACATTATCATGGGCCTCATTGTTGAAGGCATATGTGTCCCATCTCATACTTTGTAACTTTGTGTATACTTTATTTTTTGAGGTTTGTCATAATTAACTTTCTATAAAAATAGTTATATGATAAAACTATATGTATTAATAATTTATATAAAAAAAAACATAATTTTACAATAATTTATGTAGAACTTATAAATATGTTAGCGATCTCACCTATGTTTTTTTGCATCATCCAATGGGTCATTTGTTTTCTTTTTTACACTTTTGATTCATAACCTTTTAGTTAGTTACTTTTCTTCCTTAAATTAACTTCAATATTTATAAAATAATTAAGTAGTAAATTTTATTTTTTACATATCAGTAATTTGTTTAACTATTCTATAGCCCTATCTATGCCCTCTTTTAGCCATTTATCACACAAATCATTCCTTGTATCTCTATTTGCTCTGGGAGGCCAAATATTTCTCTTTTCTTCATTAGTGTTTGCTTGGTATTCATCCTACAAATTTTAGATGTAAATAATTATTAATATACTATAAAATTTTAAAAAAAAGTATTTAAACAACACAATTATCCTCAAAGGCCTTTTTATTATCCTAAACCATTACAAGGCATATTTTTAAATTAAATTATTCTTATAGAGAACACTCCAAAAGTCTGCCTAAATCACAATGACTAGTTTTGTGCATTTTGCAATTGGTATTTTATACTAGTCTAGATGGAAAAATGAATAAAACATTTTTCAATATTGGTCAACTACTATTTTCTTGAAATGCCTATAATAAAAAAAAGATGCTCAATATAAATCATTATGACTAAAGAAATAAATAAATGAAAATAGTAAAAACTAATAAAATGATAAAAAAGAATAAAAAATTGAAATATTCAAATAAAATATATCAAACTACTTATTTTCCTTAAGAATTCATTAATATCTTCATACTATCATTTACATAGAGGTCCATTTAAATATAGCCTCTCACTCAGTGTCTATATTCTTCATTAGTAAGGCGAAAGATTCCATCACCATCTAACCTTGGTGAGGGAGTCCCTACTTGATCATTGTCATCCCCACATTAACACATTGGGGAGTATATCATTGATGCTAGTTGGGTTGAACTCTTATAAGTACCAATGTGGAGGAGATGTTTCCTAAACATGTGCCCACTGTAATATGGAGATATTGAATACTTAGAGTAGAGAACATTCCAAAATATTCCCACCCTAAATTTGTAACTATGAAAATGTGGAAGCCATGCCTCTATGATATTCCCCCATTGATATTCCCCCCTTTGATGTGAGGGATGATATAAAATATTAGTGACCTCACCTCGAAAGGACAAGATAATCATATAATTGTGAATGAACCATGTAACATATAAAAGGAACATGTCTAAGTAAATGTAACAATGAATTAACATGATGTGATCACATCAAGGCCTAAAATTCATGATAAAGATCATGGAAACATCTAGTTAGTAACAATACAAGATAAAAAAGAAACTAAGCACACACGAAATAACACTTAAAAGCAAGTCAATAAACAATGGTCTAAGAGACTAAAAACAAGGGGCATGTTCAAATACTATACAATCAAATGGACATGACTTAGTCAAATGCAAACAAAATCAAGAATGACATATTCAAATGTCCACACAACAAGCAATGACATATCAAATGTCAAATAAGAAAACAAAGGCACGGGGTCACAAACAATGGAGCATATTCAAATGCTCAAACAAACAAGACAATAGTAAGGCATTAAAAATAGTGCTTAGATGAAAGCATAATAAACTAGCATAAAAATAACATACTAGCCCATGGATCAAATGTGTTAGAAAAAAATTCCAAGTACATAACATATCAAGTACACTGTGGAAGATGTGAGCATGGATAAAAGCATGTGTAAGTAAATAAGCTCAAACATGATAATGTAAAGTGACCATATAATGTTTTAACCTAGATATATCATGATCAAAGAAGGTGGATGCATCCAATGTCTTAGTGACATGAGAAAAAAGAAGGCCCAAAATCCACAAGTGCATAAATCATGTATTTGTGTATGCTTATATCACACTCAAATAGAAGCATGAAACACATGTGTATGCATAAATAACTGATATGTTATCCATCAACATGGAACTAACAACATTGATTCCAAGCACCTCATAATATAAGTACATTCCAAATATATTTTTGGAGTTTTGATTTATTTTTATTTTTTTGGGTATTTTTAGAATATTTGAAACTGGAAAGACTACCCTATGATCTCATCCAATGGATGCTCATAGGTATCTCCCAACTCAGTACTTTGGTTTAATAAATTGGTAGTACTACTAAAGAACATTCATAAGTGAAATATCTATCATTTTAGTATATGTGATGCTTTGTGTATGTATAATAGGACTCAAAGGCCATGAAAGGAAAATAAGAGTAATAAGGGTTCACATAACCCATCTCTAAATAGTATGTAGTTTATTTGGAATAACAGTAAGAGGAACATGTGTAGGTGCTCTAGATATCTGAATGTGGTGTGTATTAAATGAGGATTCTATGGATCGCATTGTGGATCTCTAATGTAATTGTATCTCAAGTACTGACCACCTAATAAAGGGGATTGCATATTTCTTACCCTATTATAGTGGATTAAAGATTAAATGCATGGGTATAAATTTCTTTTTCTCAAGAGGAGACTCATATGGAACTTTAAAAACTATAATTACTCAATTGCCATGAATGTATTTAACACACCCATGTACTATAAAAGTTACTGATCAAAGTGTATGTATCTAATGTCATCCTAATAACATATTAAAAACACCTATAGAAGGCATAACTGATAAGGCAATAATCATATGTGTAGGATCCTCCTGTAAAGGTAAGTTAATCTCACTAAGAATCTACTGTGAGGTCCCATCAAATTTTATAAATGATATGGTATAAGGGTGTAAATCATTGTGAGTATAACACAAATGTGTGAGTAATTCCATGGTAAAAACTTTCTTGCGTGCACCATTATCAATCATAACATTGTGTATAGGTTGATTATCAAGGTATGCTTGAATGAATAAAAAATGAATATTTGAGTCATCATCCTTAATCTCACTATCATCAAACATAATAGGTCTTCAAACCGTAAAAGGTGTATATTGTGTGTATATACCAATAATCCCGTCTAATGTGTGCTCTTAGTGTAATGGAGGAGGATGTGCATTATATACCATTTTCACTTCCACATCCTTCTTAGAATGGTCTTAAAAAGGATTTTTAAATATCTTCTACTTTTGGTAATCACCAAGTTTTGAACCTAAGTCCTTTGGAGGATAATCAAATATATTATTTTAGTCATCGATGAGATATTGTATATTATGTTTTAAAGTAAAACATCTTTTCATAGAATGCCAAAGGCCTTAGTGATATCCATAATAAATATTTGCATCATATCCTTTGGGTATAGGCCTACTCATATCAAACTCTATAGGAGGAGGGAGAGATATAAGGTGACACTCTACAAGCCATGGGAGTAATGAAGTATGAAGCTTAGGTGAACCTATAAACTACCTCCTTAGTGCATTAGATAATCCCAGGTGATTAGGCTATTGTAAAACTATATTAATCATGATGGTTATTTCCTTTTTAAGTTCAAGAGGTTTTACCTTATAACTTGGTTTGATAGTAAACTTGGTATTGGATGTATATGTAGTTGGTGTGTTTGCTACATACTTAAGCTTATTCAATGAAATAAGCTTCATTTTGTAGTCCCTCAAAACATGGCATAATTCAACAAAATATTTGAACTTTTTGAAAACAATGGACTCATGTAAAGGAATGAGAAAAATTTGTTTGAAAATGTCTTGAATTTATTTATCTTCTATTGGATTGGTCATTTTAGCCAACATTATCTTGTACCTTAAGACATATTCATTGACAGGTTCATTGGTTCCTTGTTTAATTTTTATAATTTGGGCATATGAAACCTTTTCACTAATATCATGAAAAGTGTACCAAAAAATGATTTTCAAGAGGTTTGACTAATTTTATGGATTGAATAGGTAAATCATAGAACCACCTCAAAGCATAATCCTTGAGGCTCTTTAAAAATAATTTGGTCAAAATTTAATCATTGGAGGCATAATCAAGGCATGCCACAAAGAATTATCTAATATGCTACTCAAGATCACCCTTTCCATCATAAAATATAAACTTAGGTGAAATGAAACTAGATGGAAAAGGGTACACAAATATCTTAGGTGCAATGGGATTATGAAACACATCTTAAAAATCAATAGCATGAGGAGACTTTAAATCTTTTTATTCAATGTTTGTAATCTTATCTTCCAATTTATTTATAACTTGAAGGAGTGTTTGAATATAGACCCATTAGGATTTATATTAGTAAGCATAGTAGTTACCAAAAGGGAAGGAAATATGATTTAAATAGGAATAAAAATTAGTATTTGAATTGAAGCATTTTATAACCCCATGGTAGATGTAGCAATACTATTTGGCTCTCAGGGAACAATGGTGTGAAAACATAACCTATGCCCCCACTAGATGTAGGAATTAATGAAATATCCAAGGGGAGATATGTTTTAGTTATGCCTTTGGATTTTTTATTTTCCAATATTGTCTTGAGGATCTCATCAAGGTCCTCAAGATTTTTACAAATACATGCACAAAATAATGCAAAATATTACATTTATTCATGATCTATTTACTCATGTTCATTAATTTCATTATATTCATGGTTTTCATTATCAGAATATTCTTTTATGATAATCTCATTAGTATTCTACTCATTCTCAACATTGGTAGCATCATGATCTGTAATATTAGGTTATGTATTGGTTTTAGTCATCTTAAGTGGTAGAAGAGGAGGATCAATGTGTTCAATACACATACCACCTAGTTTATGGCTATGCCTAGGTTGCAATAAAATAATAGAATCAAAAACTAAAAAATTATAGCTATCTAAACCCCTAGTTGATTGAAAATCCTAAGAATAAAGAAAATTGAATTCATAAGAATTGAGTTCACCAAATGTTTAACCCTGAATTGGATATGGATCCTAATAGGATAGATAGGGTCAAGAATATAGAAATGAATACGCTCAAAGGTAAGAAATAGATATATAGAAGGAAAATTAATTATAAAAATTAGATACAACATATATTGAATTTATTATGTTGAGATATGGTTGTGTCGATGCTACTATTTGGATTAGATGCAGGTTTCCAATATGGAATACCTATTAAAACTAGACACAACCACCTAGATGCTTCTAAGTTTTGTGTCACCTTAACTCTAGTGCATTTAGATTTGGGTCATGGACTATCACTCCTTATCAAATGATAAAACCCTAATTCTTCATCTTCATAGTGACCTTGGGAAAAATGGGTTGGTGGGCTCAGGGTGTGGAGCTAACCCCAAAGACCCCTTTATCATTGAGTGATACCTACATAGACATTACTTTGAAGAGGGCCTCAAACTGATATAGTTCTCCCCTAATATGTTGGCTTGTATGTGCACAAGAGTGTAATATGTGGAAAAAATGTATAATAGTGACCTAGATTGTGGCAAATGTAGCTCTTGGGATGCTCCTTCAGACTTCTGACTTGTATCTGTGTTTTCTCTCTAATTGATATAGAAATTGGATAAAATATGGACACTTTTGATCACTTGAGTTCTTGATATAATTTTTTTGATAAGTTACCTTGGTCTCTTTAGGTTTTTATAGGTGAGGAATGAATGAGGGTTGATCTTGTATTTAAACCAATCCCTTTGGAGAATATCTCACATTAAATCACTTAGGCCAACCTTGAAGATATGTTTAATTCATAAATTAAATGAATTTAGGGTACTAAATACCTATGTTAGGGTAGGACACTTATGTCGATGCAAGTGTCTGAGAAGCAAAAAGGTATGTACATGTCCAAAACATGAAGAGATGGAAGATAAGCATGTTTATAACATTTTGGGCAAGATAGAAGGTCTGAGTCATCATAATACATAGGTTAAATTAGGAGATAATCAATTAAGCACATAAATATAACATATGTAAGACTTGTGGAAGTGAGAAAGGTCTAGAATTGAGAGGAACAACCAAGGTCTATATTTTCCAAGTGTACAAGACTAAGGTTCTATATAATTCATAATAATCATCTACATTTTTTATGAGGAGGACAAGAGGGTCCTACAATTGATGAAGATTTGTAATAGATTTTTAGGACATTATAAGTCAATTAATTAAAATAATTTTAAATAATAAAATAAAAATGTATACTACCATGTAGGTGAGTCCCTCATAGAGCATGAAATATGTCTACTCATCCTAGTGCCCTCATCCTTGTGCCGGTCAATATATGAAGTCAACTTGTCATAATCAAGTTGTATTAGAATTTTTCATTGACAAGTTTTTTTTTTTATAAATTCAAAAATAAACTTTAAATTTATACCTTTGTAAGAGGACTCCTTGGAAGTACATGAATGAATTTTAATCCTCCTAGCTCCCTCATCTTCTTGATAGTCTATATGGGAATTAGACCTATTGTGCACAAGTTGTATGAAAACTATTCAATGAAAATAAATATTTTTAAAAAAAAAATAAACTAAAAATTTATACCTCTACGTTGGGTCCTTAGAGCTCAAGGGATGTTCACTCATACAAACCATATTTATTTTATCCTCTAGCTCCTATAAGTCCCTATAATAAATGAACATATCATTATCAATTTGTATAGCTATAATATTTTAATGAGAATAAATATTATTTTATTAAAAAATAAATTTTACACTTGTACTTTTATGATGGATGCATAAAGGTCGGTGGAATTCTACTCATGGAAGAACATCGAGGTGGCTCATAAGCCTTATCAAAATCCTCCTGCATGTCATGTTTTGTCAAAGCATGAATGCTAAAGTTGCTGCAAAAAAAGGTATCCAAATGTCCTCTTGAGAATATTCATAAGATGAGATGCCTTACTTTCAACAAAAAGTCATGTTTTGTCAAAGCATGATTGCTAAAGTTGCTATAGACAAAGGTATCCAAATGTCATCTTGAGAATATTCATAAGATGAGATGCCCTAATTTCAATAAAAATACATTTAATATCCACAAACTAATATTTGAAGGCTATAAAACAATGTTGAATGGATAGGAAATTACATGAAATCAGTGTTTTTTCAAGTTTAATATTTTAGTTTATGGAATATAACTATTTGACGAAATTCACTAAATAATAAAATTTGGTTTATGGGATGCATTGATTTCAAGTTATTCACAAAATATAGTGGAAACAAATAACAAATATTTTTCAATTTCAGGGAAATTTCCAAAATTGGTTTAGCCTAATTTTTAAAAAAAAAAAATTTCAACTAGGGTTTATCAATGCATTGTTTTGAAGATCTACAGTTTTTTTTTTTACAATTTATCCTAGGGTTTACATAAATTTTTCTAGGGTTTATAAAATTTATATTATGATTTACATAAGTTATCTTGAGGTTGATATAATTTAAACAAGGGTTTACATAATGTATCTTAGTGTTTTTATAATTTATCCTAGGGTTTCTTTCCTACAATTTCAGCATTTGATTCCTAGGTTTACATAATTTTTCATTCAAATTTAATTAAAAACTATACATATCTCTGATTTGATATTTCATAAAGGTTGTACATATTCTTCCTCTTCTTCTTCCTTTGCTTGCATTGAAGGTCTTATTTACACTTGAGGTTTAACTTTTCCTCCATGACCATATTGGTATGCCATTATTTATCCCTTTCTCATCTTAGTTGTCCTTTTCTCCTCCCTTTTTCCTCATCTAAATTTCTCCTTTCCATTCCAATATTATTTTCTCCTCCCATCTCTTTATGTGTGTTTTCTCCTCCTAACACCGTCAAGAAATAAAATAATGGTGTGGGAGGGATTTTGGGCCCTCCCACTTTATTTTAATAATTTTAGAGGTCAATGTGATGAAAAAGTGGCACAAGTTGCATGAGTTTAATATATTATAAAATATAATCAATAAAGTATTAATTACTTAAATATTATATTTATTGAGTATGATTATTAAGTATTATTTTTATTTTTATAATAATTAAAATAATAATAATATATATTTATAATATTTTAACTATAATTAAATACTATACTTTTTTTTGTAGTATAAAAAAATATTTAATTAAAAAAATTAAAAATAAAGATAAACCTTAGAAATAATTGAATGTGATTTTCTAGCATTTAACTATGAAACATTCTTGTAAAAACACATCACTATATTTAATCTTTAAACTATTAATTTTAATCTATTTGAATTTCCTATAGTTATTCATTGGTTACATTACTTATATTTTAAGTCAATATTAATATCCCCTTCATCCTCCTATTTATATATCTAGCTATCAACATATCTTATTTATTATTGTAATATATCCCTATTGGGTTATTCGTTTCATTATCATATTTTTTATATGTATCTTTACGTATTTCATTGCCTTTACTTTCATCAACTTCATCAACTTAACTTCCATGAAATTTATCATCTTCAAAATCTACTTCACTAAGTTGATCATTGTGATCTCCAACTTAAACAATTTTCTCATCTTAAATAAATTGATCATTATTTTCAAGGTCATATTCATCACTCAAGTCATCTTAATCATTTATGTTAAAAATATTACTCCTTCTCCATGCTGCTCATTTTAAAATAAAATTATTATCAACAATATGTCTCATCCTTAGGGCATAACGCAATATAAACAAGCAATTACCTTGCCTCTCTAATAAGATGATTCCTAAACCAAATTATAACTAGATTATAAAATGTGAAATTAAATTATGAAATAAGAAAAATTACATTAAAATAAAGCATAATTGCATTATAATTATCAATGGTCCCTTTAAGGGAGTAAGCTCAATTCAATAAAATTCATGGATTCCTTATCACTAGTCTAGACTCCTATTTATACTAATTTATTACTGACTACTACTCCTCATGAATATGAGATTATTAAAATGGACACCAACCTATAATATGTAATTTTAATTGGCTACCAACCTAAACTAGAACATGTTGAGTGGCTACCAACCCCCACTAGATTGTTAGGATGAAGGATCCTAACATGCCATTAGATGGTTAGGATGAAGGGTCCTAACATGCCTTCCACATTTGAATATTTACCTTAAAATCTATAGGTGAGTAAAATAATGTTGCATTTGAAGAAGAGGTTCCTATATAGCATCTTATAGTTGCATCCTTTGCCATTATATGAGAACTTTGATGATGTCCCAATTGTGAAACTAGAGAGATAACATGTCGAGTATAGTTTAAGGTTATAAATGTAAAGATACTTTTTCATCAAGATCTGAAAGCACTATTTGGGTGATAAAATTTTGGACAAGGCCTTTATTTAAAGAGACATGAAAAATGGGGTGCACACATGATGAAGGTAGAATTTATAACTTGTAGACGATAGGGTCAATCTTATAGATAATTTTATATGGCTCATAGAATTTAGGAACTAGTTTTTATAAATATTCATCTTCAAAGAGGATTTATTATAAGGTTTTAGGTGAATTAAAACCATATCTCTAGGTTTAAAGGATCATTTAGAATGGTTTTGGTCTACTTTTTATGCCATGCAATTTTATGCTAGGTGGAGTTTATCCTTAAAGAGGTGAAACATATTATCACATGCACTAATAGTAGTATCAATAACATGCACTTAAGAGCTACTTGGTATATACAAGAGATGAAATGGTGACTTTTTAACATAGACAACTTCATGCAACATCAATTTGGTGGTTGTGTGGCAGGAGGTGTTGTACCACCATTAGGCAAGACGTAACAATTATACCCATTGATGTTGATTCTTCAAACATTTATTAATAATTTATGTTTGACCATCAATCTATGGATGATATCCTAAACTCATTTTATGATGTGTGCCAAGGAAATTGAAGAGTTTTGATCAGAAATGACTCATAAAGATTGAGTTATGATCTGATACTATGGAGGCAAAGATGACATGAAGCCAAAATATTTGATCAAGAAATGTCTAGGATATGATGGAAGAAGTTTAGGGGTTGGAGAGATCACATAAATTAGAATATTTAGAAAGGTGATCTACCACCATGATAATGAAAATTTTTCCTATGGTTTGGGAGGTCTTTTGTAAAATCCATTAAGATGTCAATCCAAAGACATTTCAGAATGGGTAGTGGCTAGAGTAAACTAGGTGGTTTGATTGTTTCCCTTTTGTGGCATTATCAAGTATCACATTTTTCAATAAGCATTTTGATATGTTTCTTGATTATAGGCTATAAGAAATCATGTTGGAATTGTTCATATGTTTTTAGAAAACTTGAATGACCTATAGAACGAAAGGCATGTAACTCTTGAAAAATATTCTATTTTAAATTAGAACCTATGATTAATATAAGATGTCCTTTGTATCACAATGTTTGGCCATCTTAAGTATTGTGAGGTTTATTATAGGAATTATAAAATAATTTGAGGAGTTTTTGGGTGTGGTTGTCATGATGTCACTCTTATTGAATGTCTTATATCCATGTGGAAATTAGAACATATACAACACACATTCATGCATGCTCTGAAAAAAAGTGAGAGAGGGCATTGACCACTAAGTTTTATTTTCATGTTTTGTATGTTATCTCATATTCATACCCAATGAGTTTAGGAACTCATTTTTGTTGATTTACTGAAGAGACCTATTGCCCGAGGAAATACTTAAGGCTTTGGTGGTTGGTTTTGATGTATAAGTATTGGCCTACCAAGTATGGAAGCCATCTTTTGGCTCTATGGAGGATAATATATTTATTGTACATGGAGTGTACCAAAATTTTCCCAATGAGGACCTTATTGGTGAAGGCAATGGGACATTCATCTTACATAAGCACAACACTAAGGACTGTGTGACAGACATCACATTCAATAATAAATGGCTTGGAGAAATCAAGCATGACTAATAAGAGTGTAGTTAAAATTTATTATTTAAGGTGATAAATTCTTTTTTAGATGATGAAAACCATACAAAGGAGTATTTATTGACCATAGTCATTAAATGGGGATGTAATTTTTCCATAATCTTTGAAAAAATTCTAGTAATACCCTGTTAGGTGAATAAATCCAAGTAAACTTTTGAGTGTCCTAGGTTTTGGCTAGTTTATCATAGCCTCAATTTTTTTAAGGTCAACACAAAAATCATAATATAATATGTTATTTCTTAGGTACTTAACCTATTTTTTCCAAAAATAAAATTTAGAATTTTTAGCACATAAGTGGTTCTTAATGAGAAGTCACAAGCAGTGTTGAGGTGGTTGAGGTGATCCTCCTAAGTTTGGCCATAAATGAGGATGTCATCAAAGAAGACCAAGATGAACTTATACAATAATGAGAAGAATAATTTATTTATTAAGCCTTGTACTATGGAAGGGGAATTGGTAAGCCAAATGGCATGGCAAAGAAATTATAGTGACCATCATGCTTGTGAAAGGTCAATTTGGGAATGTGAGATTCATGAATGTGGTTTTAGTGATAGCTAGAGTGCAGATCCAACTTGGATAAAAATTTGGAACCATAGAGTTCATATATTATTTGAATTGGAAAATTATTCTTAATGGTGAACTTGTTTAGTTCTTTAAAATAAATGTAGAGCTACAAGGAGCCGTCTTTTATAGGAATGAATAACATTGTTGAGGAATATGGACTAGTGTTGGGTCAAATGGCTCCTGCTTAGAGGATGCCCTAAACCATCTTCTTAGTTTTGGACTTTTGAAGAAATTTACTATGATATGGTTGAATGTTAGGGGGTGTAATACCTAGAAAAATTTAGATGCGATGGTCTTCAAGGCAGTGAGGTGGAAATTCTATTGGTTTCTCAAAAATTGTTGCATGTTTGACCAAAATATTTTACAAGTCCAATGGTTGGGTAGAATAAGTTGGTGAGCTAGTGTGAAGAGAAAATATTTGGGAAACTATTTTATGGGATCCCTTTTTGAGAATTTTCTTTGTCTAATTAGAAATAATGATACTAATGGATCCAAGAAAAAGGTCTTTTATTGATGTCTATTCTGAGAAAACTACATCCATAGCTTAGAAAAATCCTCAAGAATAAATCCAAGAGTTTTTGTCCATTAAGCTACTAGAACAACAACACATCCACCCAAGGGAAATTAAACATGCCAATCCAGAGGTGATAGTCTCCCACAAAAATGTGAACATTGTGACACTTACCCTAATAGATAAATTTTACAACATTGACATTCATTACCTCAAAACTAGAATAAGGGTGCAAAATATAGTCTACTACCTAGCCAATCGATGGTTAATGAAGTTATGAGTGATTTCTAAATAAATATGAATAGTGAGGGGATATTTAATGAAAAACCCTTTTACAAACATTGTTTATGGAGTGGTTACCCCTACCAAGACATGCATGTAAATTTATGGATGTGAATACAAGGGCCTTGAATCTTTGAATTCATACTTCATCTCATCTAAATGGGAATTTATAGCATCCTCACATTATTTTGTATAAGATTGGAAATCAACATAGATCAAATACATTTTTTTGGAGCATTTTTGGCCCCTAGTCATTTGTCATCATAATTGTAGCATAAACCATTATTGTGATGTGCATGTATTTCTACCTTGGTAAGATGTTTGATGGGTATTGCATTAAGAGTGGGGTTAGTGTTGGGGTGCAAGAAGGAATATGTCTTGGAGGGTGCCCAATTTGAATTACGACACTATGATTTGATTTTTTCTTTTGTGAGCTTAGCTAAGCTAAAGGATTTCATCATGGCTTGAGCTTTGAACATTTTAACCTTTACTTGAATCCCATCCTTGAGGTTATTGATGAAGAAAATTTGTAATAAATCATTAAGTAGGAATTTATTCTGATTGAATATTTTTTCAAACTCTATCTCATATTCTAGAAATGTGTTAATTTGATGAAGTTTAGTCAATGCACATGTGAAATCATCATAGGCACTAAGCCCAAAACACACTAGCAAGAGTTTGTAAAAATCCACTCAATCTGGTTTTAGATTTGACTTGCAGTACCATTGGTACACTTGGTATCTTTGGTATCTAAGTGGAATGAAGTAATAAGAATTTTTTTCTTCCCCCTTAGTGTGATGCAGGATAAAAAATATTCTACACAACAAATCCAACTAGTGGCTTCAGTACCATCAAATTTGACAAAATTTAATTTAGGGTTATGTAGTGTTGCTATGGAGGAAAAACTAAAAGTTGATTGGAAATCCCCATTAATTTGAAGTGATAAATTTTAAACATAGAGGTTGTGGATGAGATCAATCAACTTAGATAATCAAGACTTGAATTCTATTTAGAGTTTAGCAATGACATATGCCATGGTATGAGTCCTTGCACGAGTAAAAACCATTTACCAAAGGGTCTGTAGATGTAAAAAAAGGTTGAGTAAATTCATATGTTAAATTGATTAGGATGACAAGATGATCACAATGGTGTAATTTTCACACAGGCGAAATAAAAATAAAAAAATTGCTCTTGGATTGCAGGTGGAAATGTTTTTTGATATGAGATTTTTAAAAAAAACTTTGAAATGCCCCTTAAAATAATCATCATGGTGATAAAATTAGAATGGTGTAATCTACCTGTGGGCTCCAACAAAATTCTATACTTTTTTTTACAATTATAATGAGATCAGTTGGTTGTATGGCCAAAATCAAATAAAAAATTTAAGCGTATACAAAATAATTATAATTACAATGAGATCAATTGGCTGTATAGATAAAATTGGATCAAAATTTAGAGCTTATAAAAAATAATTGTAATGAGATTGGTTGGTTTTATGGCCAAACTAGATATGAATTCGGAGTTTATATAAAAATGTAGATAATTTTTTAATCTTGTTCAAATTACAAATAAAATTCCTTACCATATCTTGACGTTGATGATGTAGTACATAACAAGCAACATATATTCTTATTATAAATTTTACATAAAGAACATATGATGTATACACGATAAGTTATGGATCCTACATAGAAAAAAGTGTTAATATTCATAGACATGTTTTAAAAATTGCCTTGTAGTCATGATGGACTATTTAAAAAATAAATCTTCAAATATATTATTGATCAAAATTATCACATAAATGAATCATGCCTTTCACCTATCATGAAGGTTAAGGTGGAATCATACCAATCTAATATTTAAGGTTTGAAAGGTCACAAAGGATATAAAAGATGTGCAAAGGGGGTTTTAAATATCTAAAAAATAACAAGTACACCAAATACTAATCAATACTTCATAATAAATTTATAAATCAAATATTCTCTTTAAGTTTGATAAAAGAAACATATATGAGTATATAATCTAACCTATCTGATAGAGAAGACCTATGGACAAGATAATCTCTTGAAGGAAATACTTCTATTCCTTATAAATATTTATGTTTTATCAAATACTTTATAATTTTCACATTTCAATCAGAAAAGATCAAAAGAAAGGAAACAAAAGACCTAAAAGATAAGAATAATATATTATAATGAATTCCAAAGATTGGAATTGAGTAAAAAATTAACATAATCACACAAGACACTAAATCTAAAAAAGAAACAACAAACAACTAAAACAAAAATTAAATACTAATCTAAATCTAATATTTAAAAATAAATCTAATATGAAAATAAACTAAAAAAAATGATTTAACAGTATAATAAAACTTGATTTAATCTAAAATGAAGATAAACTAAAATAGAAACTCTCTCTATTATAATGTTTAAATTAACCTAAATTGATTTTAAAAAATAAATAAATAACATAGAAAATAAGACTAAAATATTTGAAACTATAATATTCTAAATTATCAAATAAGATCTAATTATTTAAGAAAATGACTAAAGATTAAGTAAACACAATAATTTATATTAGCTAAAGACTAAAAACTTAATAAGAATACTAATTAATCTAAATTAAAATTAATTATTTAAACTAAATAACAAACAAAATAAAACAAAAAAAATTAAAGCAAAAATAAATAGATTTCGAGTCTTAGAAAAGAGTCATCTTAGCAAAGGTAAACTAAATTTTATTGAGAAATAGTATTTTTCAGTATATAAATCCTTGATATAACAACCAATACAATTTGAATAGATCAAGAACATGTCGTATACAATGAAGTATTTATCAATATTCATGCCAAGTAGTTTGGATTCTGCTCATATGATTGCAAATCTGGAATCATCATAAGCTATTAAATTTGTCAGATTTCAAGTAAGTAGTTTATAAACTAAATATACAAATTGAATATAATTATGTTAATTAAACATATTACTTAGCCATCAAATAATGTGTCCTTGTTCTATATACAAAAATTATTCTATCTTAGAGATGTTGCATAAAAAAGATTATAATGATAAACTTTGAAGTAAATCAAAGTCTTAAAATACTTATATGTAATGTTCCTTCCTTCATATGTCACTTTAATCTTATTTTATAATCATTTACTTAAGAGATGGTGGAGGGATAAGTTATAACTAACTTTATTTAGTTATTGGTTAAGTCCTAATTAACTTTAATAAAGTCAATTAAATTTCAATTATAACTTAACTTCTTTAGAACTTTAAAATAAGTCCTAAGATCAAAATAAAATATTAATAGACCAAAGGGGACATATTCTTAATGGGTGGGGGCACTTATACATCACAATCATATAAAATAAATATTTCATGTTAAAATATTTAAAACAACATAAGAAATTAAAATAAAGATTAATATATTTAACATTAAACTATATGTATTATCCATAAAGCTTGTATGTTCCACATCAAAAAATGTTTTAACCACTATCAAATACCCGAAATAGTTTTAACTAGTATTAATTAATATAAAGCATGTGAAAGTATCTAAACAATAAAACTAAATATCACTCAACATATACTCCTTATCAGAATCAGATAACATCTTAATCAACAGATATCCTTTATCAGTTAGATACTCTATATAATTCATTGTTGTCATAGGAAACTTTATCAGCTTGACACCATCTTCATTATCGTCATCATGAACCTCCATCTTAAATTTTTTCACCATCTTGGAGATAGTTAGTGAGGCTGAGGGACTTATCTCGTCTCTTACAACTAAGAGGCAATGCCATTTCTCCTTCAAGTAAATGTGAAGAAAATCCTACAAGATTCAATTTAGAACAAGTTTCATCTAGATTAATGGGCTTAGAAAATGGAATTTTGGTATTGATAGGTACTAAGGTTTATGGTGTTATAGAGAATGATGATAAATTGACTTATGTTCAAATTACATGGTAGTTTGCATGTGTTGATTCAAATCAATTGGATTTCCACATTTAGGAGGATGATTTATCCAATGAGGCCTTTTCAATCCTTGGTTTATTTGAGTGTTTGTGGGATTGAATGGAAAAACATCAAGAACATTACAAAATTTAGAATCTAAGGCATCAAAATGAATTGACATATGGGTTCCTCTATTGAAACATCTAAAGAAATTCCTACCAGGGCTCCTACATTGTCATCTAAGAGAAAATCCATGAAGAGATGAATCTTACCTATCCTAACTATGATCATTTCTCCAAATATTACCATGAGAGTTATTAGAATGAGGTGTCCAACTTGACATCTTATGAAATATGTAATAATTCTAAAATTAAAAAAAAATCAAAACTATGATTACTTGCATTGAAACTATTCTCTAATATATGTCAAATCCATATAAAATTATATCTTAAGGTACATTAATTTCAATAAAAGATTAAAGTTTGGAAATCAACATATCAACATTATTCTAATAAATGATCGAGTGTTTTACCTCATGAATTCAAATAAAACAAACTCTACTCAAAACCATCTATTTTTCCATTTAGAAACTGATATCTAATAAACACTGCCAATTGTTATGATACATATGTCATATTTTTATATCTTAAAATTGATTGTAAATATCAAATCAATTGAAAATATGATGTCATCAAACTAAAAATCAAACATCAATTCCATAAATCCAATTCATAAAAATATAACCAAATTAACTCATAGATTCTCTACAACCCATAATTTCTTAGAGTATGAAAACCCAAAATATTTCAAACAAAGCATATTTTCATACTATAAAAAAAATCCTTATTTGAAACAATTATATCCCCTTATTAGAGCTTGCATGTGAGAAAATATGAACAATTATCTAATTTTTTGTGTATGTTATCAATTCACAACATTTTAACCATCTTTAAAATAGAAACCAATATCAGAAAGCCCAACACTTTACCAAAACAAAGGTAACATGCAAGACCCATTTGCCATATCCACTTGCCATTAACATTTTTAGCCTAACCAAACTTATATTCAAAAACCAAACATTTTCCTTAAATAAGGATCAATATGAAACACACATTTGATATTCCATATTTTAATTTTCATCAATATTTGTAAACCAACTAGACATAACCATTTTTTAGTTAGAACCACACTTATATCAAAAACCAAAACAAATCTAAAAGCAAGAATATACATGCAACATCTATATCTTATTCCATATTACCAGTCTCAAAACAAAACCCAGAACTTCACCAAATGTCAAATAATCCCAAAACTAAAAACTCATCTATATGTTTCCAACATCATAGAATCAAATAAAACATTGAATACATCTAATTATTTATTAATCAGATAAACAATACATAGTCAAAGTCTGCACTCATTTTACAAATAATCCTTATAACTAAAAATTAAATTCTTGAACAAATAATCTTCACTGTAAATTCCTTATGTACATATTCAACAAATAATCTAAATCATCATTTATCATGAAAAGACATTTACTGAATGTAATAGGTTTATAAATCCTTACCTACTTTACAAATTCTCCAAAATTCCCAGACCTTCTCCTTGCTTCTAGAATGTGGCTTTCACAAAAATCTTATCCAAAATGATGGTTAAAAACATAAAAATGATCTTTTGTATAGTTTTGTATCCACAATAACTATCTATGATACATGTTTCCATTACATTGACTACCAAACTTGTCATCATCTTACCACCAACTTATCTAATTCTTGCATTAACTCTTACTAACTTAATCCTGACTAATGTTACCACCAAATCTATTTCTAAATTCCTTCAAATGATGCATGTACCCAAAATTAAATGCCATAAAATATGTGGAATTAAAACCAATATATAAGCAATCACTATATCTCCAAGGCATTAAATCCACAAACTACCAGCTAACATGTTTTAAATCAATTGTTTTGGCCCCCAAATCAATTAATTACCTAAGTCACCATTAGATTTCATTCTGCTACCTTAGAATTTATTACCTTTGCCACCTAGGTCCACTAACATTAGAACCTTAGGTATTTAGGTTCAAAACACTTAAGTTTAAATAATTCAAATTTAAACCTCAAATTTAAACCAAATAAACAATAGTTATTTTCAAATTTAAATCAAATAATCCACAGTAATATATTTGATTTAACAAATCAGGATACCCTTACAACTTATAACATTATCTAGTATAAATAACGCTAACATAAATCATTCAACACATGACATCATGATCATAATTAACATTTATCAATCGATCCATACATCAAATCATGAATGTATTTGAAAATTATGACCACTAAGAATTGTATTCATAAGATCAAACAAACTATTCTTTTGCTAATTCTATACATACTGAATGTTTTCATTGAATCCACTTAATGCTTTCAAAACCATCTATAATATAGTGTAATAATTTCATCAAATGCAATAATTGGAATAAACATTTGACATAATAATTAATATTCAAATGAATAAATAAACTAAGACCCCAATAGTAGTAGTTTTAGATGTCATGATTGTTGGAGGTCTAGATTATACCCTAGCTAAAAATAAAAGTGTTTAGGTTTTACTTCTAAATCTAGCTCAACATAGGACTGACCCCAGGCTATGGATATCCTATAATGGGGTCAAACCTTTAGGGTTTTTAATGAGTCTATCTCCTCTAATGCATCTTAGTAGATTTTTTCATGCCCAAGAGAGGGATCAAAGTGATACTGAGGGGATCCTTTTTTATGTCAAAAGCCTCAATATATAGCACAAAGAGAGAGAGAGAGAGAGAGAGAGAGAGAGAGAGAGAGAGAGAGAGAGAGAGAGAGGAGAGAGAGAGAGAGAGAGAGAGAGAGAGAGAGAGAGAGAGAGAGAGAGAGAGAGAGAGAGAGAGAGAGAGAGAGAGATGGGAACAATGCCATGGAGAGTGGAGAAAAGTCATCAAGATCAAGAAGTGAGGTAGTAACTCATTAATTACTTTTTGTTTACATGATTTGATCAACAAATGGACTTCCTTTTGTCCTAATAATCTTGAAGATCCTCTCATTGGCTAAGATATTCCACTAGAGATAAGGGTTGGTTCTACATGATGACAAATTTTGTTTCAATGGAATGAATGCCCTTAACTATTTTTCTAACTACTAGCTCATCACCTTGGGACTGTAAGTCCACTTGACATTTTCATGAGGATCAAATCCTCAAATCTTATAACTAATAGTGTCATGCCATGAATGGTAGTTAGTACCTACTTTGACATCAACAAATGAGACCCTTTGCATTAATCACACATATGATCCATTTCCATATCTAGACCATAGGTTTATCTATAGGTAAAAAACCAATCTAAGACCATTGGTTTTCTTATAATTGTCCATATTAATGCATACTTATATACTTCATAGCCTCTTTGGACTCTGTTTAGGTTTAAAAACACCCTTTCTATCTCTATAGGGACCAAGAGTTCACTAGGTACATGGATCCTTCTTAGGATGGTGAACATAGTTATGGAAATAACATTGCATGATATAAAGGTTACAAACTAAAGGTCTATATTAAGCTTTAATGACATCCATTTATGTCCTTGATCACCCAATTTCATGGTTATGTCTATTCATTGGTATTTAATCAAGATTTAATGGCAAAAAGATGACCTTACAAGACCTGCTTTCCTTGGTCAAAATTAGCTCCTCAACTTCCATCAAAAGTCTTGGGCTCATATTTATTTTAATTGGCTATCAATATCTAACCCAGATCATTGACTTATTGACCCATCTCGTACCATTGGTCATACTTAGTACAAATGATTGCAAGTCATTGATCTACCTTTGAATTGTCAAATATCTCCAAGTTTGTGGCATTTGGCACTCTTGTATTTACATTCAAGATTTGTTGTTAGTCTATCATCTTTCATGTTTGTTCCACATGTCAATCACATGTTGATTTTAAGATTCTATTGTCAATTTATGGCTTCACATGCTTACACCACATGGTGTCCTCTTAATTTCTTTGACCTTTTGACTCATCACATACCATCAGATCAAGATGTATGATGTAATATAGAACATTAGATCCACTGGGACCTACTATTTGAAATATAATGGCTACTTCACAAGATTAAATTTGACATTCATGCTCCCATTAAATTATGTTTGTGTGACCATCATTAACATTCATGCAACCATCAAATTTAAGATCATAAAATCCTAGACAGGGATGAGAACAACCTATGGGTCCATCTAAAGCATAGTGATTCCTTAGTGCATGAGTATAAAGACTTCGTGATCCCCCTCTCTTTCAGTGCCAAATATAAGTCTCGCATCATAGGGTGTTATGAGAGGTACATAGAGGCCTTTGGGATAGAATGGTACATCCTTTAGGGTCTTCCTTAGAGCATGTTTGGAATGATAACCTTTGCCATAATGTAAAACTATTATGTAATGCACTTCTTTCTAGTTGATGGCAACATGTTGGGGTGGATAAATATCTCCTACACCTTCTTGATAAGATACTTTAGGGACGTATTGTATTGAATCCCTAATGCATAATAGTTAGACATTATAGTAAAGGAACTATATATAGAGAGGTATAGGATAAGGCATGAGTTCGCTCATGTGGATAGGAATGTCCTTGAGGGTGAAGAGGAAGAATTAGATTGCCTAGATATCCAAACCCTTTAGGAAGCAACCATACTTAGCTACATCTATAGATTATATTATGAGATGAAGCCAAGAAAAAGGTCCTCAATATCGAGTAGAGTGAATACCCCCCAATCTATATCAATGATGAAGGAACATTGATGCTAGTAGAGAAGAAGAAGTCTCCTAAGAAGAAGAAGGGGGAGACCTTAGAAGTGATAGAGGAATGATTAAGGTTCAAGATTTACACTAAAAAGGAAACCTTTCCTTTAGCCCCCTCAAATAAGCATGTAATATTCATGATAAAGGTTTCCCCCAGTGCCAATGAGAATAAAAAGGGTAAGGTTCCTACTGCAGCACTAATAATAATCCTGTCAAACATAGAAGAAGATATGGAGGAATAAAATTTTGGGAAGGGAGTATACATTGTGCCTAAATAAGGTGACTCCTCTTCTAGTGAAAGGACTACTTCCCTACCATCTCAAAATGAATTGGAGAAGAAGATGGAAGAAACTTGGTCTTAGTGACACTGCTATCTAAAAGGCACTAGAGATGGAGGAAAGAAGAGAAGAAATGATGAAGGCCAAAATGTCAAAGGAAGCCATTGAGATGGTCAAGGATGAGAAACATAGGAGAGAAGGGGAGAAATGAAAGACACAATAGATGAAAGGGAAGAAAGAAGAAAGGAGGAAGGGGGAATAGGTGAAGAGCCTAGCGATGTGAAAATACTTGGAGCAACAAGACCCTCAGGCACATAAACTAAAAAAGATTTGAAGTGAAAGTGGAAGGGCATGGTCCTAGACCAAGATCACATCAATGTGGTGCTAGAGTTGCACAACAATTGAGAGGCCATGAGGGATAAGGGCATGACCTAGGCTGAAATTGATCAAGTGGAGGCTAAGGAGGTAAAGGGTGAAGAGAAGAAGACCACCGTAGCCATCAAGAGAAAGAATGTTGAGCAGATAAAGGCTGAAGAATAAAGGGAAAAAAGGAAGGAAGTAGAAGAGAAGGTAGCCCAAGCATAAAGGTCCAAAATTAAAAAAGAGAGAGAGGAAATGGTTGTCATTAGCATGGGACCTAGAAAGGAAAAGTCAATCAAAGAGGTGCTTAGCGCCCACTTTAGCTTGGTAGAGGGATCTTCATAATAGGTATGCCCTAGTTATGAAAGGTTGCCTAAAGATAAAGAAGGTGATGCTAACACCTCAAAATAACAAACAAATAAATAAGGGGAAGATCAAGCTGACATGAAGAAGGGACCTATAGAGGTTCACACTAAGGAGCCTTAAGAAGAAGAAGTAGATAAGGGGGAAAAGTCTAAGGAAGAACACCTCTAAGAACAAGACGACAAAACTAAAATCAAGGAAAGAAAAGAGGTAGACCAAGGGGAGGAGTCCAATGAAGAAGAACCCCTAAGGGAAGAAGAATAAGAAGGTAGTGGAGAAATCCCTAGTGCTAGTGGAGGAGAGTAGGAAAACACAGAGGTAACCAATGAGGTTGAAGAGTATGAACCAAGCTATAGGGAGAAATCATAGAGGGGGTTAACCTAGGATGATGATTTTTATATGATGGAGTACATTCCCCCAAGATCTATCATGACCTTGATGTGCCATCAAGTTTCTTGGGCTGTCAATTTCTACATGGTTGAGCCTCAGTTCGAGGTTCCTATAAAAGGAATTTAAAGCACCAAAAAATTCAGATGAGGGGCATGATTACTAGCTCATGAATCCAAGGGATATGAACCCTATGAGGTTGGCTAATGCCCTCTTTAATATAGCCTTCGAAGTGGCATGTAAGAACATTATCAATGATGTTTTCACCATTAAGTGGAAAGATATTGTACTCAAAGAAGAAGAAGAGATAAAAGCAATGAAGCTCAAACTCTAACAAATAGTCAAGCATGTTGAAGAAGTAGAGCCATCCCTTTTAGATGATGTTAATACTTAGGAAATGAAAGATGTTGATAAGTTTTGCAAGTTGGTATAAAAAATGCTCCCTTGGATGAAGCCAATGCTAGAGGAACAAGAAGACCCCTATGAATCTATCAAAAGAGAGCTAAACAAAAAGCTCGATGTAGTAGAGGACCTATTTGCCAAACTAGAAGGCATAGAGGAAGAGAATGCCATATTTTGAAAATTTCCCACTCAAGTGTCAGTTATTACCACATGCCTTCAAAAGGAAAAAGAGGAAAAACACGATTTGATGAAATATGTATTCATTGTGAGTAGGACTGAGCATGCCCAAGTTATGGTGCAAGTTAACATCTTAAAAACCTAGCTAAAAACCTAAGAGAAAGGCCTAGAAACACTCTTCTAATACTTTTAGATAAAGGCAATTCAATAGGGGGTTATTTTAGATGATGGGTAAAGAAGGGCTAAGGAGAGGCTAGAAGCCTTCAAGAAGAAATTAGATAACTTAAATGTGCTCAGGCTTGAAGCTACATCAATAAAAGCAGAAGGTGCCATCAAGGAAATCAAGCTCACCATTCAGGGCTTTGAAGTCTTGAAGGAAAAAATGTAGTAGAGTGTTCCTTTATTTTTCATAACAAAGGTGTTGAAAGACTAGTCCAAGGGTGGACTAGTAATTTTATATGGGGTAATGTTGGGCCCATTTTTTTGCTACCTAATATACCATGCTAACTCAACACATTCAATGCGATTCAATCATTGTAATTGATTGCTCTTTGATATTTTTAGAGTTAGTTGGGAGGATACTTGTGGATCTTACACAAGTTAGTAAGTAATTAATTAACACCTAGGTTTGAAGGATAATCTCATCAAGTACTTGTAATGTGATGGTTAAAGAGCATGAGTGTCAGAGTAGTGGAACTAGTGGAATAATAACCCCTAGTGATAGCTTAGCACTCAACATGTGCCCATCCAACCTAGCTCAAAGATGCTCCCTTACCTATAAAAATGATCTTGAACCTAAAGAAGAGGAGGTGACATTAAATTAGTGAAGCTCTAAAAGATTAGTTCTAGGATTATGTATGCAATTTGAGTTTAAATCCAATATGAATACTTTGAGAAATAGAAATGTATCACCCAAGCTCACTTGCAAGCCTTTTGGTAGGTAGTAGTATGGAAATGATACTATGATCTATTTTTATGAAAATTATACTTTGACATACTACACTTTGATTTAATAGAAACGGTGTTGCATACTTACTTGGTTGGGGATCCATTTCATTTTTGAATGTATTATGATGAAAAGGTCTATTCTAGGTTGCTAATGGCATCACTGTGCCATATAATGACTGTGGTTTACTTGTAAAATTGACTAAGTGTTGAAACCAACATGTGTTAAAGCCCTAGTAACCATGCCTAGAGTGCTAACTTGAAGAATGAGCACCTCAATATAAGCCACTCCCTTGATTTGACCAAGCACCTAAATGAATCTTAACTTGATATCCCTATGGCTTACACCATTAAGAGCCATAACTAGGCAGACTTGAACATGCACCAAGAGACTTGTGCCATGATGATTGGGACTAGCTCCCTTAAATAGGCTTGCACCTTTTGATCTTACCCACAATGACATGCATCGAAAGACCACCTAAGCCCATTTCACAAATGATTAAGTCTCATTAAGACTAAGGTTGCACCATGTTTCAACTACCTAAACACATGCCACAATCACTTCATTACTACACTTCCGGTGAGTACACAAGGCTTGAACCTTGTGTGAAATTGATGCCAATAAAGTAGTGCATTTAAATATTATGTCTTAAATATTTTTACTAAGCTTGTGCCTAGCTATATCAAATATAGAACTAACTTAGATTGATTGATAAACATGTGACTAAGCACATGCGTTGAATGAAGAGACTTTTATACAACATCTCAAAAGGGTTTGTTTTGATCAAGCTTTATTTTGATGTTTACATGGACGTCTTACTCTATTGGTTCAAATCTGAAGCTTCGTAACTTGAGCTAGAAAGCTCATGCGAACTTGAAACTTTTAGAGCATGTTCCTGGCATGAAGTAATACATGAAACTACAATCCTTTATCTCATGGTAAATTTTTTAGTGAAGATAAAAAATGCACAAATGAGCTGGTTCATTCATTCCTATGTGATGTCTAGGATGGCTTGGCCCTTTAGACTTGACAAGCTAAACTTAGAAGGCTTAGTTATTGAGATAGAACACTCATCGAGACATGAAAATTGTAGAACATGATATTGGCACTAAGGACATTGATTATGAATGGTCTAATGGTCATGTGAGGTCTTCTAAGAATATTTATAAATTGCATAAACAAGCTATTCCATTTTCATTTCCATGTGACGTCCTGGTGACGATCTAGTCCTTAAACTTGCATTATTCATTTTTTGATCATTTCTTCAAGATTATGATGGATTCTTAAGATTTTTAAAACTTGGCCCATGCTCTAAAATTCTTAAACATCATGAAAACCTACTGGTCTTCTTCATTCTTCAATATTTTACCTATTTCAAACCTTTGGTCCACTTTCCATTGGAACTTTGCTTAACTCTTAAAAGCTTGGTATATGGGCCAAAAAATGGCCAACATCATTGGTGACTCACAAGGGTTGCATGCATATCTATGCAAGATAACCCAAACCATATTGCCTTGTCGAGTCCATTGGGCATGGAGTCTCTACTTGGGTCTAATACATTGACTTGGATCTAACATTGGCTGCCAATCTTGCTCTAACCTCTTTTGAAATAATACAAAGAACTAAAAGGACCAAACTAGAATAGAGTTCCCAGGGTAATTATTGAAGGGAAATTAAACTATAACAAAATAGGGATAACAAGCAAATGTGCTAGAACAACACTTATAGGAATTTGAACAAATGTATCCTAATATAAACAACTTAAAACTGTATGTACCTTTCCTCTTAGATCAAAAGGAAAGTTTGATAGCCTTCTTGCATCATGGGATGAATAATTGAATGAGGCATGTAAATTATTTACCCTTGGTCTTTATGACTCCTTATTTATTATAAATATCAACCTCTTTGGCTTGATTTTCAATGAGAACCAAGTAGCTCTAAATAGGTCAACTATGTGCATCCAAATAGCTCAACTTCTTTAGATGGATCCTCAAATACAACCTCTAATAGTGGTTCAATAAAGCATACCTTTTTGATTTCCATGGTGCTCTCAATAATATTGGGTTCCTTCTTGGTTGCAAGTTCTTTAATATCATCAAGGGGCTCTACATATTCTGCCCAATCTTCATCATTATCTTCCATGGAAAACTCTTTGTCCACCTTCTCAAGCACTTTATCCTTAACTTGACAAAGATCTTCAAGATCTTAAAAGTGCATTTTTAGTTGCCAATCATCTTTGTCCTCCATATCATCTAGTAACACTACTTCTTCAATCATCTCTTCTTGATGCATAAGGTCAAAAAACTGGTGTTCTTCATGCTACAATACATCTTAGGGTGATTTAAAACTAGATAGAGGTATTGAGTCATCTCTAAGAACTATGCCTTTCACCTTGGTCTCATGAGACTCTATTAGGGATATAACTTCTTGAATAGTGTACTAACCTTCATATTTGATTTTACACTCCATTTCATACTTGAAATGATTATCTGATACTTCATGATCATATATGAAGTCTTATTCACATTCCCCTTTCTTCATGTATTGGTCATGTTCCTCATAGATAGCTAAAAAAGAGTTTTCAATATGTCCTTCCTCATTAAATAAGGTTGTGTTTCCCCTTCCTTCACTAAGGGGAGTCCCTATGGTATCTAATCCTCATAGTCACTTTGAAATCTTATTGATTAGTCATAGCTTGGATCTACTCCTCTTCACTTGATTCTTTCAAGATAGGCTCCTTCTCAAGAAAGGGTAAGATGGGAGGTTAATGGATAGGCTCATGGACTTAGGGTGAAGGGTAATATTTTATGGGGGGGATGATAAACTAGAAATGGAGTATGAGGTGTGATGGATGGTTTATGGATGGCTATATGAATGAAGAAAACCTTCTTACAACTTGGAACCCTAGGAATGGTTGACTCTTGAAAGAACTTTTATAGGGAAAGAAAGTTGAGCTAGGTAATAGAAGAAGTACCTTCTTATACCAAATATTCATTTTATTGATGGTCTCATCAAGAATCTTTAATATTTTAAAAATGTTCTTCAACCTTCACAACTGAAGTCTCCTTATTTTGAGAACATCTTTGGATATACCTCCAAGATGGGAAAGTTATAGGTCTTTCTTCAATCTTTTGATTCTAGTTCTCTTCTTCCTTCCTTGTCTTAAGATCCATATATTTGATATGTATATCTATATTATCTTAGAATATTTTCTCCTTAAGGTGGTCAGTGGTTTCATGGAGACAGGGAATACAAGAAGGCTCTTGAGGAGGGATGAGAGAGGTTTGCATAGGTTCAGATTTTCATTTAACTTAGGCTCTCAAATCTAGATTTGTCTTAGTTTGCCCACCCCATGAATTAAAAAATTTATTCCATCTTAGAACATTGAATGAATTCATAAGGGATTCTTGAGGAAGGATGGAGTATTGGATCTCAACAACAAACTATTCCACAATAAACTCTTTCTTTCTTTGAAAACTTTTTTGGATAAATTTATAAGAAGGAAAGGTTTGAGAAACATATGAAGAACTTGGCATACTCAAAGGGTCATTTGGGATGGAATCTTGGGGAGGAATAGGTGGCACATAAGAAGGCTGATTTGGTGTATATGAAGGCATATAAGATTGGTGAGGTTGGACCTGCTATAAGGCCTTTTAGCTTGTATCAATGCGTTGAATGTAACCACCTACATCCATCATCTCACCTATGAAATTATTCCAATTTTTTTCTCTTAATAGGTGTCCATTATACTTTATATTTTTTTAATGACTCTTTCACATGAAGATTTATGTGAGTAATTACATTTTGGCCATAATGATTTTTTGATCACAATTCTAGTGCATGATTGTCAAGGCTCACTAAAGTTTGTTTAAGTGCTAGCATGGATGACTCCTAATAGGGTTGATAGGGAGAAATATTATGATGTGCTTGCTATTCATATGGAGGATCAGGGAAATACTCTTACATATATGAATGATATTTTCCCTCATATTATTGGTGAGGATCATGAGGAAGGTAAGAGCCATTCTCTTAATAATAAGGATCATGAGAAAATTGACAAGGTCCCTCATATTTTTGAAAAAAATATTGGTAAGGTTGATTAGGATCATATGGATCATGAGGACCATATTAGGGATACTGATAAGGAGGTGGATAATAGAGGTATTCACCATAGTTGTCCATATTAACCTCATATATCAAATGAGATACATGAGCTGACTAAATTTTTTCAATGAGACATACCTGGTCTGTTCATAACTAGAAGATTTGATTTGGACTCATCATTGGTACTAACTTGATTTCTTCAAAAAGATTATTATAGGAAAGACACACCAATATCTTCCCATTATTTTGGACCTTGGTCCCACTGGGCATTCCAAAACTATTGGAGGTCTAAATTACACTCTAGTTGAAAGCAAAAGTGTTTAGGTTCTACTTCCAAATCTAGCTCAACATAAGACTAACTCCAGGCTATGGGTATACTATAATGGGGTCAGACCTATAGGGATTTTAATGAGGATAGATCCTTTGATGCATCATTTAGCTCATTTCCACCACTAAAACCTACTAATGACTAGGGAAAAGGAAGAAGGAGATAACATGAAAGGGGAAACCTAAGCTAAAGATGGTGATGCACCTAAATTATGATTGATCCACTGTTCTTGACTATTAAAAACTAATTAAAAAATCAAAAGGCTAGATCTAGGATTTAAAATATCTATCATACATCAATGTTTCATTCAGAGGTTCACCAAATGAACAAAATCTAAGGGAAATGAAGGAGAGGCCTAAATCAAGATACTAACTAGTCATAATATCCACATGCAAGATTCATTAAAAAGATGTAGATCACTAAACATGACCTAAATAACAAGATGAAATAGTAACTAGGTGAGATTAGGACATGACAAGGGAGATACTTCTACCACATATGCAAATCTAACATGTACACACTATACTAGAACAATGAAATTTGAAAAATAGTCTTGTATTCATCTCAAGAGGTTACAAGTTCCATCTTGGTAGAGTTTTTTCATGCCCAAGAGAGGGATTATAGTGATACTAAGAGGATCCTCTTTTTTATCTCAAACACCTCAATATATACTAGAAAGAGAGAGAGAGAGCTATGAGAACAATGCCTTAGAGAGTAGAGAAAAATCATCAAGATCAAGAAGTGAGGTGGCATCTCATTGATTCATTTCTATTTGAATGCTTTGATTAAAAAAATACTTCCTTTTATCCCAATAGTCCTAAAAATCCTATCATTGGCTAAGAGATCCCACTAGAGACAAGGTTTGGTTCTACATGATAACAAAGTTTGTTTGAGTGGAATTAATTCCTTTAACTATTTCTCTAGCTACTAGCTCACCACCTTGGGACCCTAAGTCCACTTGACATGTTCATGAGGATCAAATCCTTGAATCCTAAAACTAACATTCCATGCTATGAATATAAATTAGTACCTGATTTGTTGAGGATGGAGCCATGTTGATAGATGAGAGACTTTGCATTAATCACTCATTTACTCCATTTCCATATCTGGACCATAAGTTTATCTATAGGTGGAAAACCATTCTAAGACCATTGGTTTTCCTATAGTTGTCCATATTACTGTAGACCTATAGACTACATAGCATCTTTAGAATCCATTTAGGTCTAAAAAGACCTACCTATCTCTATAGAGACTAAGAGTTCACCATGTAAATGGATCTTTTGTTGAATAACAAACTTAGTTGTGAAAATAACCCTGCATGATACAAAGTTTATGAACCAAAGGTATGTATTATGCTATAATCGCATCCCTTTATGTCCTTGATCACCTAATTACATTGATGTATACTCCTTAGCATTTAGTCAAGATCTAATGGTAGAAAGATGACACTGTAAGACCTACTTTCCTTGGTAAAAAATGGTTTCTCAACTTTCATCAAAAGTCCTAGGCTCATCTTTATTTTAATTGGATATCAATATCTGACCTAGATCATTAAATTATTGACACATATTGCACTATTGATCCTACTTGGTATGAATGACCATGAGTCATTGATCTACCTTTGACTTGTCAACTCTCTCCAAATTGATGCCACTTGGTTGCCCTACATTTGTATTCAAGACATTGCCAATCTATCAATTTTTATGCTTATGTTACATGTCAATCACACATTGATTTTAGGATCTTGTTGTTAGTCTATGGTCTCATGTGCCTATGCCACATGGTGGTCTCTTGATCTCTTTGAACTTTTGAATTATTGCACACTGTCAGATCAAGATGTAAGATGAAACATGGACTATTAGATCTACTATGACCCACTATTTGAAATCTAACAACTACTTCACAAGCTTAAATTTGATGTCCACACTCCTATCAAATGATGTCTACATGACCATAATTAACATTTACACAACCCTCAAATTTAATCTCAAAAGGATTTGTTTTGATTGAGATTTATTTTGACATTTGCATGGACATCTTACTCTACTGGTTCAAGTTTAAAAATTCATAACTTGAGCCAAAAAGCTCATGTGGACTTGAAACTTTTAGAGTAGAGTCCTAGAATGAATAAATACATGGTTTTATAATAATCTAGCTCATGGGGGCTTCTTTAGTGTGTTGGGTGAATATTTTTTCACCAGTTGATTGACGACAAAATTTGTATATCAACCACAACGCAAGGAGATTTATATGACAAAGTGTGCAGGTTTACCACATCAAAATGGGATAAATCTCTCCTCTCATCAAGGGGAGGTTCCCTAAAATCTATAGTACACACACACACACACACACACACACACACACACACACACACACACACACACACACACACACACACACACACACACACACACACACACACACACACACACACATAAGCTGAAAATACACACAGGGGTGAAATCATACCATCCATCTCTCTTTTTTTAGAGATGATGCTCATAGAATAGAGGAGAATTCTAGTTTAATTACTGAAGTTACTTCTCTTCTTTCAAAAGTGATATTTATCCAAAAATAGGATTCTTCCTGGGTAGTAACTATAACCACAAGAGACCCGTGAAAGCACAAAATCTTTCATTGCTTCTCCCACTGATTAGGATGCAGTAACATAGTCAAATGAAGTGAGCACAAAGTCTCTAATTCAACTACAACAAAGTGAAAGATTATGAAGGATAAGGGGAGTTCAAAGTCTCTCTATTATCCTTTACACAAAACACAGACTGAAGACAATTATGGTAGCACAAAGTCTCCCACAATCGGCTTCAGGACACCTTTCAAACTATTTCCACTAGTTTTACTAATTCAATTAAATAGAAAAGACTGTATTTAGGAAATAGACATAAGAATAATTTCCTAGATAACACAATCTATTTCAACACAAAGTCTGAAAGGTCACTTGCTTTCTCATTCAAATAACAAAATATGATTAATAGTTTGAGCTCAAAGTCTCAAGAATGCCTTTAAATTTGGGTAGAGTTTCACTTATGATAACAGAGAGATCTCCCTTCCACCAAATGAGAGATTAAAATATATAGCATTCAAGAAAGACTTGGGTGCTTGTTTTCATGAAAATGGCCCATGCTGAATTGAATGCCTTGAATATCTATGACAGGGCCATGCTGGAACAAGTCATCAACCTTGACTTTAGAATTCTAAATCATCTCAAATGTCTCCTCCTAAGCATGGGTTGTCTAGTCTTCTTTATGATGATTACAAGGCTATCCATTAGCCTTTACTTAATGCAAAAAAAATAGGCCATGCCTTTGAATGTTTGCATCCTCTAATGTCTACCTGGTGGACTATTCCACCTACTAGAAATAACTCTTCTACATATATTTTTGAATTTCCTATAGCTTTCCCTCTTTCCTATTACATTTTGTCTCTTCCTGATGATCTGAGCTCTCAGGCTATCTTCCCACTTTTAGCTAGCTCTTTTGGCTCCTTCTTTGGCTAGTTGCTGAGTTTGTTTCAGGTCTGCGCCATATTTGAAAATCAATAGATATTTTATTACCATAATTTTGACATCCCTGGGGACATCATTGGTCACTTGGTCACTTGAACCAATTTGAACCTTTGAACCTTTTAACTCTTTTGGTTTAAAGGTTCAAAGGTTCAAAGGTTCAATGGTTCATCAATTCAATATTCTGTAAAGGGCCACATTCACTCTATTTTTTTCTTTGGTTGAACCATTTCTTCAAACCCTTTGGTTAAACTTCTTTCTGGAATCTTTTGCTTCTTTGATTTGCTCGAAGCTTTCATTTACACTTTGAACTTATTTGAGCCTTTAAAATTTTGAACCATTTCAGTTCAAGGTTCAATGGTTCAATCTATTTATTTGAAGCTTCAAACTTTTTGGATCCTTTCCTTTTTCATCAAACTCATTGAACCTTTGAAAGTTCAAGGTTCAAATGTTCAATGGTTCAATCTTAACTCTTCAAATCCTTTTATTCTTTTAAGTCCACTGAAGCCAATGAACTTTTGCCGAAGTCTTCAAACTCATTAAACTCTTTGAAGCACTTAACTCTTTTTAAACATTTGAACCTTTAAACCACTTTAAATCTTGAACTATTTTAGTTCAAGGTTCAATAGTTTATTGGTTCAATGATTCATTCCATTTGTTTGAAGCCCACCATTAAGTCTTTTGATTGAACTTCAGTGTTGAACCATCCTTGAAATACCTAAGTGTTTGGAACTTCCTTTGAAGAAAGCTTGCCTGTTGAACCTGTGACTTCTTTAGCTGAAAAGGCTTAAATATTTAAATAATTTAACTACTTAGAATATTTTTGAGAAAGAAAAGAGAGAGTTTTGGTCTACAGGACCAAAATAGTTGATATGTTATCCACAAAAGTGAGTGACAGATTTTGGGAACAACAACTGGCTCCAGTTGGGAAACTTTCATCGATTGAAATTTTGAAACAGTCAAAGGGAGTAAAAACTAGAATCTTAGTGCCTTGATCTATGTCATTGGGATATGGAGTCATGCTACCCAAAAAGAAAGGCCAAAAAAATGAAAATGAACAACACAAAATAAATAGAAGATTATACAAAAAATATACATGTGTACAGCTGATTTTATTTGATACTTTAAAGATTGAAGTGCTTCAAATGCTACCCACTATGAGGTAGTAAAAATGGAGTGCCATCTTGATATATTGGTAAGAAACCATTCACTAATCATCATTTTCTCCCTAGAAATGATGATTAGTGAATGGACCTCTCCACTAGGAATCAACTTTCTTGTGTATTCTCTTTGGTTCTCTCCTCTTGCCCCATAGCAAGACTTGATCTCCAATTTGAAAATCATGAATCCTTGCTCTCTTACCAGAGAGTTTTTTTGCTTGATTTTGATGTGCAGCAGCATGGTCCACTACCATAATTTATTACTCTTTTGGTTCAATTCAGCACATGATTTGATTATCCCCATCTAATACCTACCAATGATTGGCATTGTCAGGCACACTTGGCTAAAAGACCATCTTGATAGTGTATTTTTGATCTTTGAAATATTGGTGAGGAACCAAGAGGGCAATAGAAATAGCTAATGAATCTACACTATTATGAAACTCTCTAGGCACTAAAAAAATATTGAAAGCATCAAAGCTTTCAATTTAGTCCCATACAAGATTGTGATAATGTCACAATCTTTCATTCTTAGTTTGATATAAGTTCTTCACTTGACAAACCACTAGTTTAGCATCTCATCAAGCATGAAGGAATTTGACACCTTTAGCTTAAGTAGCTTTCAATCTGAGTATCAAAGCTTCATACTCAATAATGTTATTGGTGTTGCTGAACTACAACTTATATGAATAAGGAAAAATATCTCCTTGAGGAGATATCAGAACAATTCTGAATTTAGAACTAGTAGAAGAATTGCTACCATCAAATTCTAGAATCCAAACATTATCAAAAACTGATATCCTTTCAGATTTTTATTTATTAGGGAGGGAAGATTCTTTTGCATCTAAACTTTGCTCTACCAATTTTTTTATTGTCTTGTTTGAATCAATTTTTAGATTGTCACCTATAGGAATTTCATTAGATGAAATAAGAACATCTTTTGTAGATAGGAAAAACTTACCCATTCCTGAAGACTTAAACAAAATTTGAGCTTCAGGGGCTGATGTTTGGGTGACAATGTACTTTACCTCATTCTCAAGAAGTAGCCTTTGCATGACACCTTTGATAGGGATCTTTGCCTTAGATAGGTCCATGCTCAATTATCCACCAACGTCCTTGTAGAAATTTCACCCAAAAAGGATGTTGTATGAGGCTGGGACATCACCCACCAGGACTGTCATTTTAATCATCTTTTCTGGAAATGACACAAATGCAAACTAGGCATCCTTGATTTGTCCTAGAAGTGGCACTTGTTTGTTTTTCATGGAGAAACATCTCACAAAGGTCTTGGTCAGCATGAGACCAAGAGATTCTACCACTTTGGTGGGGATGACATTGTCAGATGCGCTTGAGTCTATGATGTAATTGTTCAACTGATGACCGTTTATCAACAGGGAAACATAAAATAGTTCTATTTTCTTAGGCACAGGTGAAGGAGTAATCACAAGATTATTTTAGGTGGATGTGTTCTTGGAGGTATCCAGAGTTACTTTCAAAATATCTTGTCCTACAGGGATGGCTTTATTCTCCACACATTCAACCAATCTATCCAACTGCTCAGGGTTGGCTTGTAAATATTCAAACTTAGACATTTGAATTTTGGTCTTCTTAACAAGGTAAATTATATCAAATGACTAAAAAGAATTGAGAACAGAGGAAGGAAGTTCATCTTTTTAGTTTTTTGGGGGTGTGGTACTAGTCTAATAATTTGAAGTTAAAGGTAAAGGAATACTTGAGG
Organism: Torreya grandis; assembly: GCA_037957365.1. Taxonomy (NCBI): domain Eukaryota; kingdom Viridiplantae; phylum Streptophyta; class Pinopsida; order Cupressales; family Taxaceae; genus Torreya; species Torreya grandis. The sequence continues at coordinate 228,488 of JARHVA010006651.1, read as the reverse complement.
TACTTACTTTTTTATTGCTCACTGGGTCCTTTGATTAGAAAGGTAGATTGGTCCCCCATTTAGCAATTGAAATTACTAGTCGAGATTCTTTACCTATTTTTCCCTTATTAGCTTGTTGAGCTGACTAGTTTTGGGACCTGGTAAATACTATATATGATCCATCAAATGCTTCACCTTTACTTCTGGGTTCATCCTGGTAATTCAAGAAAATAATGTTGGAGTCACTAGCTAATTATTCTTCTCCCTCTATGAAGAGATTAGCATCATCTTCTTGGTTTGACTCAAGTTGGAAAGAGAAATTAGATTTAGTTTTGAGGTATCCAACTACTGAGTTGGCTGGTGCTACTTTAATGGCAAGCTTCCCCTATGGGGGAGGAAGGTGATTTGGTTACCCTTGATTTCTAACAGCATTGCCCTGATATGATTGATTGTAAAACGTCCTCCTTGGTATATCTTGGTACAAATGAGGAGTAGAAATCCCTTGTGACATTTGCTTTTTGAGAGCTAGTAACTCATTTGCCAACTTCTACACCATAAGATCAGTGGTTCCTGTAGAAGAATATTCAAGAGATGAAGAAGATTTACTCTTGTTAAGATCTCTTCTTATATTTCTTGCCAAGATAAGGTCATCTTTAACCTCAATGGCTAAATCTTGATTTGTAGCAAGGTCTACGTAGCTATCCCACCTCAATAAGAAACTCACTTTAGGAAGCTACGAGTTTATGAAGAAGCATTTGAGATTTTTTGGTGTTGGCTAAGCAATTATGGGAATCCTATTCTTCAACTTGTCAAATTTAGCTATGAATTCCCTCATAGGTTGATGAGGCTCCTTCTTCATCTGTGTGAGCTGAGCCAATAGGGCATGTGCATCTTCTATAGGCTTGAACCTTGCTTCAAATTTGGCTTTCAAGGTGTTCCAGTCAGTCATAATTTGAGCCTGTAGATGATAGAACTAGTCTGTAGTAGCACCTTGTAATGTTTCTACAAATAACCTGATTGTTATGTCCTCATACTCCACGCCTATCACACCACAGGCTATGCAGAAGGCTACAATATGTTCATCAAGATGAACTCTCCCATCACCATAGAATTTGGGGAAATTCTTTCTTGAACTATGGGGTAGTTCATGTAAGGGTGGAGTTAGATTCAGAGGACCAAAGGTATTACCCTAGGGGTCTTGGGATGCCATGATATGCCTATTGAAGGGAGGGATAAAAAATATCTAAGGGGTATGTATGGACAAAGCTCTGTTAGTAGAGGAAAAAGAAGCTTTGCCTTGTATTGGTGACGAGATGTTGGTAGGAGGAAAACTCCTAGTTCATTAGAGGTGAGGTTGTGGAGGAAAAAGATCAAAATTACTTAGCTATACCAACTCAAATATAGGGTCAACAATACCTCGAGCTCTTTGGCTTCATGTATACCGTGAATCTGCCAGAGTGTAAAATGGAAATAGAAAAGAACTGGAACTAATTTAATTTAAAACTTGAGGCTTTAAATTTCATAGAACTTCTCTAGTGGAGTTGCTAAATAACTATTGGCATGGAGCTACCAGAGTAGACAAAAGTAATGAAACATTTGATCCCCATAATCTCTAGTTTCATAGATAAGAGTATACAATGGAAATGGATAAGGATATAATGGGAATGGATAATAATATAATGGAAATGGATAAGGAATTGGAGTTTGTTTAATTTGAAGTTTGAGGCTTCAAACTACACAAAACATCCCCAACAGAGTCACCAAAAACTATTGGGTGAATATTTTGTCACTAGCTGACTAAGGACAAAATGGGTATATCAACCATAGCACAAGGAGATTTATATGGTAAAGTGGGAAGGTTTACCACATCAAAATGGGATAAATCTATCCTCTCATCAAGGGGAGGTTCCCTACAATATATATATATATATATATATAAGTTGAAAATACACACAAGGGTGAAATCATACCATCCATCTCTCTTTTTTAGAGATGAGGCTCACAGAACAGAGGATAATTTTGGTGTAATTACTGAAGATACTTCTCTTCTTTTATAAGTGATATTCAACCAACAATAAGATTCTTCTTGGGTAGTAATTTTAACCACAAGAAACCCATGAAAGCATAAAGTCTTTCATTTCTTCTACCACTGATTAAGACGTAGTAACATAGTAGAATGAAGTGTAGCACAAAGTCTCCACTTTAACTATAACAAAGTGAAAGATTATGAAGGATAAGGGGAGCTCAAAGTCTCTCTAGTATCCTTTACACAAAACATAGACTTAAGACAATTATGGCAGCACAAAGTCTCCCATAGTCAGCTTCAAGACACCTTCTAGATTATTTCCACTAGTTCTACTTATTCGATTAAATGGACAAGATTGTATTTAGGAAACAAACATAAGAACACTTTCCTAGATAACATAAGCTTTTTCAACACAAAGTCTAAAAAGTCACTTGCTTTCTCATTCAAATAACAAAATATGATTAATAGTCTGAGCTCAAAGTCTCAGGAATGCCTTTTAATTTGGGTAGAGATTCAATTCTGATAATAGAGAGATCTCCCTTCCACCAAATGAGAGATTACAATATATAGCACTCAAGAAAGACTTGGGTGCTTGTTTTCATGAAAATAGCCCATACTACATTGAATGCCTTGAATATCTATGAAAGGGCCATGCTAGACTAGGTCATTGGCCTTGACTTTGGTATTCTGAATCATCCCAAATGTCTCCTCCTAAGCATGGGTTGTCTGTTATTCTTTATGATGCTTACACAACTATCCATTCACCTTTACTTAATGCAAAAACAATAGGCCATGCCTTTGAATGTATGCATCCTCTGATGTCCACCTGGTGGACTGTTTCACCTACTGGAAATAACTCTCCTACAGATATTTTTGAATTTCCTATAGCTTTCCCTCTTTCTTATTACATTTTATCTCTTCCTAATGATCTGAGCTCTCGAGCTATCTTCTCACTTTCAATTGGCTCTTTTGGCTCCTTCTTTGGCTGGTCACTGAGTTTGTTCTCAGGTTTGTGCCATATTTGAAAATCAATGGATATTTTATTACCCTAATCTTGATGTCCACAGGGACATCATTGGTCACTTGGTCACTTGAGCCACTTTGAACCTTTGAACTCTTTTGGTTCAAAGGTTCAATGGTTTAATGGTTCAACAGTTTGTCAATTCAATGTTCTATAAAGGGCTGTGTTCACTCTCTTTTTCTTCTTTGGTTGAACCATTTCTTCAAACCCTTTGGTTGAACTTCTTTCTAGAATCTTTTGCTTCTTTTATTTTCTCAAATATTTCATTTGCACTTTGAACTGCTTTGAACCTTTGAACCTTTGCACCATTTCAGTTGAAGGTTTAATGGTTCAATGGTTAAATCTATTTTTATGAAGCTTCAAACTTTTTGGATCCTTTCCTTTTTCATCAAACTTTTTAAACCTTTAAACCTTTGAACCTTTGAAAGTTCAAGATTCAATGGTTCAATGGTTCAATCTTAACTCTTTGAATCCTTTTATTCTTTTAAGTTTGCTGAAGCCGTTGAACCTTTGAACCTTTGCTGAAGTCTTCAAACTCGTTGAACTCTTTGAAGCACTTAACTCTATTTGAACATTTAAACCACTTTAAAACTTGAACTATTTTAGTTCAAGGTTCAACAGTTCATTGGTTCAATGATTCATTCCATTTGTTTAAAGCCCACCATTAAGTCTTTTGATTGAACCTCAATGTTGAACCATCCTTGAAATGCCTAAGTATTTGGAATTTCCTTTGAAGAAAGCCTGCTTGTTGAATCTGTGACTTCTTTAGCTAAAAAAGCTTGAATATTTGAAGAACTTAACTACTCAGAATATTTTTGAGAAAGAAAAGAGAGAGTTTTGGTCTATAGGACCAAAATAGTTGATATGTTGTCCACAAAAGCGAGTGATGGATTTTGGGAACAATAGAGTGAAGATAAAAAAATACACAAATGAGCTAGTTCATCTATTCTTGTGTGACATACAAGATGGCTTGGCCCTATAGACTCAAGAAGCTAAACTTATAAGGTTTATATCTTGAGATAAAAGACTCATCAAGATATAAAACTTGTAGCGCATGATGTTTCAGTGAATTTCAACTTATATTTCAAGAAATGAAGAAGGATAAACTAGATGTAGGTATGGTAGAAAAACTTGTTTGATTATGCACATGTTGATCAGAAGATTATGAAAATCTCCTCTTTGGATTGGGAGGATGACCTATAAATAAGAAAACACTAAATAAAATAGTTTGTTAGATAGATAGTTAGGTGGATCACCTAGATCTAGTTAGATCCTAGAATCAAGAACTTCCTTGGGGGCTGCCAATCCATACATTTTAAATAATTAAATTTATAAAATAGAATATAGAGTACTTGCATCAACAATAAAAAGCTACTAAAATTAATTACAAGAAATGATTGATAAAAAACATGACTAATGTAGAAATAAGCAGGTCAATACTAATGTTAAACAAGTTGAGTTTGTTATATAAAATAGGTTGGGAGTCTATGAACAGGTAGATAAAAAGAAAGTTGGATTTGGTTAAGGGTAAGTGGTTGAAAATAATTTGCTATTATTTTATACCATATTGACCATTAACAATTAGTGTGACTGTCAATGGCTGAGGTAACTATCGATGGTTAGACAAATCATCAACGATCAAGGTGACCATTGATGGTTACTATATGGTGGGTTTGGGTTATAAAAAGTTTGATTGATGGGATCATAAAAGACAATTATAGAGGTTGGTTTATGCTAGCACAATTACAAAATATAAACAAAGTGACTTAATAATTAAAATAGATACTTATCTTGGAGATAGTTGATCAGATGAAGGGTTGAGGTGGTTGGCTCATTGATAGAGTCTAACATGATTTTGGTAGAGTAACAATACTTGGCTATCAATTGAGGGGCGGTGGCAAGTTAGATCTCTATCACGATAGCTAGATCACTAGATTTATAGAATAAATGATCTATAAAAAAAATTTGAATGTAAAAGCTCTTGAAGTCTTGAATCCATCCCACCTCCTATTCCTCTCTCCTTCAAAACATAAAAAAAAGGTCTAAGTGAAGGTTCAACTGGGCATTCTAATTATAACTCATGCATGTAATGGATTACACATATATTTAGATGATTTAATTATAAAAAATTACGGTAGAGTTAAGGGTGAGTTAAGCTGGTTTAGATGGTGCAACATAACTATTAGTGGTCAAGGTGACCATCGACAGTCACCCTGATTGTCAATAGTCAGGGGTCAAAGGCAAGGTTGGTTAAAATATGGGTTTTATCCAAAAGGCCAACTAACTTAGGTTAGGTTGGCTAGGTTTTTTAGGGGTTAAAAAGGTTAAGGTTGGGCCCAAGGGTGTCTTAAGGTGGTCTAGGGAATTTACAACATTTGAAACCATGATGTGTAGAATTCTAGTGTCTATATTTACCCCTTTTGGTTATGTAGCTTGAATCAACAAGCTACAAAACAAAAATGGATTATGGGTTAAAGGTCAAGTTGCCCTAAGTATAGGAGGAGGTGTTCCCCCTCAAAATGGGAAGTGATGAGGTAAAACATAATTATGTGTGGGTTTGATGAGTTGGTAAGTTGATGATAAAAATTGTGAATTATAGGTTGGGAATTGAAGCACAAACAAGCACACAAAGTGTTACAAAAAGTGTGATATCTAAGATCACACATAGACTAGGTTGTCATAGTTGTTAAAGATAAATGTCCATGCTAGAAGGAAAAGTGACAAGTGGATCACATATTCATATTTAGGCATGGCAATTGGGTACACTTGAAAATGCAAGTCTCTTAGGTGATGTCATTTTTTTTATGGGTATCCAAGGTAGGAAGTGCTCTCAAGGAAAACATAAACTGGTCAAGTGAAATCATGGGTATATAAGGTAGAAAGTGATCCTAAGAAGACAAAAGTGGGTATAGTATGCATGAGGTAACACAAATTTAAAAAGTGGTCAACATGAAAATTATTGTCATTACAGTCAAAAGGACCAAGTAAAAGTTGTTGTAAAAGGCATGTTAGTTAGTCTGAAATGGACCAATGGTGAGGTGATGATGTGGTTGAGTTGGGTGGGGAAGGTAGTCTCCATGGGTGGGTTTTTTTTGAAGTTAGTTAAAAATATGATTGCTTGAGATAAAATAAAAAAAGTGTGAATATCTTGACCATCAATGGTCAGGGGTCTAAGGATCGAGCGTCGATGGTCACCCTGATCATTAATGGTCAGGGTATAAACCATAAAAGTGTGGTGGTCAAAATTGAATCTACTTGTCTCATCTATTTATTTGCTATTGTTGACTTGTGAGCTCTATCTTTTATCATTTTGGGTAAATTTGGTGATGGTGAATGCTGAGAAGGTTAGTGATTTTTATGTTGGACTTGTAGACCAAGTGGATTAGTGAAGATACAAGGTGGGAACAAACATAAATGAGGATGGCTAGTAGGTCCTCAAATCTGTCCTTATTGATGGTCAAGGAATGAGGTAGGTGGCATATTGAATTGGTAGAGTTAAATTTTGAAATTAGTACTTGTGTTATTGATTTAGTGGGAGGGTGTTGTGTTGTGCCCTAGGTATTAGGGTTTTTGGTTTGTTTGATTTAAATTTATTGTTGATTTAGTGTTTGGTTAGGGGTAGATGAGGTAGGGGTAGGGTAGAGACCAAATTGAGGTTAATTTGTTAGGTTTTGGCGTTGTGGGTGGATGTTGGGGTATATTAGGTTTTGTGTATTTCATCTTTGGAAAACCCATAGTGACCATCGATGGTCAGTACCGACCATTGATGGTTGACATCCATAGGGAGTTGGATTCTTGACTATTGATGGTCACCATGATTGTCGGCAGTCAAGATAGTTGGTAAAAGGGTTGGGTCAAGAGTTTAAAAGGGGGTATAGATAATGCTCTAATGTAAATGAGATAGGGTAAGGGTTTGGTGTAGGAAGCAAGTTTTAGGCATTGGTTGTAGGAGGTTGAAAAATGGTCAAATAGGTAAAGTCATGTAGGTGTATAAGAGGGTGATATTAATTTTGGTGGTTATTAGTCTGTTGATTTTGTTAGTTAAAAGGATGGGGATAGGATCTTAGTTAGGGTATAGGTAACATTTGATTTGGGCATAAGGTGAAAATAGGTTAGGGTAGGATGAATGAGGTAGATGAGAGATGGGTGTTAGAAGTTAATTTTGTAGATAACAATAGTAAATGGAATTAAATATGTCTTATAACAAACCTTATAGGCATGGGAGTAGATCTAGATGTAGAATCAAGTACCTTGCATCTTCACAGAGATCCACTAGGGGATGACCCTAATATATTGGGCACATGTGGAGGAGGTTAGGCTTGAAGTGATGTGACACTACCAGTACGTGCCATGAGATACAATGATGATTGTGGCCCTCATTGAGAGATGGGATCTAGCCATGAACACCTTCTTACTACCCACTGGTAAGATGACTATCTTACTAAAGGATGTGCATAGGATCACATGGCTGCCCCTTTGGGGTGAATCAATATATCACATTGAGTGGGAGGATTTCTTGGAGCTAATATACAAGGATGACCATGATTGTGTTAGGTGGTATGCTAGGGGTTTTAGTTCCACTACACTCTATCAGAGGGAGAAGGGTGAGATGAGACTAATGACCATGATGATGATGTATATATCATGCTTTGCCATTCTAGATTAAAGTAGTAGGAGGTTTACCTATCTACTTATTGGGGGTGTTGGTCAAGATGCTATTGGGATGAATAGTGTTTGGATGGGTACCTATATTATTTATTTAGAAATATAGGGAGTTATGGGGATTTAAAGATCACAAGAGGTATGCCATTAACATCAATATTTCCTTATAATGTTAGGCTTATGAGAATATCTGAGTGTTGATGTTGATGGGACTATCATGGGCAAGGTATGCTCAGATATATTTCTCAATTAGTTTCATAAGATGGAGAGATGACTTTGCCACTTCAAGTGTAGGAGAAGGAGCACATGATATAGATTAGTTTAGGGGTACACTAGATCCATTAGTGATCAATGATGTTACCTAGATGCCATATGTCAGGTTTCTAGATTGGGTCAGATACAATAGGTATAATTTATTCTTGTAGAGTTACAAGTGGATCTTTAGTAGGCAAGATGGGGAGGTAGAGCTCATGACATTTGATAGGGTGCAAACACTGTTTGGCTAGGTATAGCATATCCCAAGCCCATTTCCTAGATATAAGAAAGAGGATGTAGAGATCTTACTACCTACGCCACATCCAGTACATACCTTGATAGATCATGAGTTGTCAACACGACCAGTGATATATGATGTAGGTTTTCTAGATGGTTACCCTGCATGGTACTAGGCTCTTTACATGGTATTAAACTTTCGTGGGGATGATGGTGGTATGAAACCTATAGATGTTAACCTAACTGGTAGAGGTCAATAGGCATAGGTTCAGGGGGTTTCCCTAAATGCATAGGTAAGAACAGTGATAACCATTACACAAGCATAGGTTACAACATTATAGGGTTAGTTGGTAGTTTTATAGGGTCAAGTGGTTACACTTATAGGTGAGAGGGACCAAGCTAGAGCTTCACCAGCCTTGGTTACCCAAGAGAGACTTGTTGAAATAGATGGGAAGAGGATATATAACACCTATAAGACCACCAAGTACTATCCCTATGGCATGATACTTAGTCACATTGGAGGATTTATGCTACTATGAGGCTATAGTCCTGAGGTAGTGTCTTGATGAGCCTTGATGGGGTGAGTACAAAGCTATTTTGGTAGGTAGTGCTAGTGTGCTAACACCAGGAAGTGAGATGCTTCTATAGGTGGACTAGAAGGTACTTTAGGGGGATAGGTACCAGGACCTAGTGGTGCTCTAAGAGAAAGTGGTGCCTTAGGGACATAGTCATGATTTAGTTTAGATATATTATATGCTATTGTATATCATTTTGATACTAGCCTATGAGTTGATGTGGTGAGATGTATATTTTGAGAGAGAGACATATATATTGTTTATATACATTATGATGTTATACTTATGATTTATATATATGATCCTTATTCATTGATGATTGTTCATGGCTATGATGTGATGATATATGATGGATATGCTAATTTTGTATTGATTATGCTCATGTTGTTATTTGATGATGTGGATTCACCTAGCTAGGCATGTGATGAGATGTATTTTGTTTATGTTCATGGTTATGATGATGTTGATATGATGATGATGTTCATGCTAAAAGTGAATGAGTACATGCTTCCTCATTTATATTTAGACATGTGGTAGAAATGGTTTATTTCTTTATTGTTCATGGATGCTGATTTTGACATGATAATGGATATGCTAATCATGTATGTTTTTATTCATGGTACATGTTGATGAATTATGGTTATGATTATGTTTATTATTTCTTAAGGTGAAACACAAAAATTGAGTTTGAATAATAACTTTAGATGTTTGATATGGGAAATACTCTAGAGACAAATGGCTTAGTGAATATATCAACCAGTTATGACATGATAAGAAGAGGGCATGATGTTTCTTATTTGGGAAGGAATAAAACAAGACCAAATTTGGTTTGGATTAAGGAACATAATCCCTTTAAATTCTTTGCATTATAATTCATTATTTGGTTAAAATGTGTCTTGATCACATTATGTCAAGTGATTTTAAAATCCCTTGCTTACAGTGTAAAAAGGGGAGATGGATGAAGATGGAACCTTATTGAGAGACTAACATGCATCTTGTAGAGGTTACCAAAGGGTCTGTATAAAAAAGTCTATGTCATAAAAATTTTATACTGATCGATGTGGGAAGTCTAATCATGAGAGTTGATAGCAGCTTTCAAAACTATCACTTATGAGAGGTGATTGTAGTTTTAAAAATTTCTTTGTTTTTACTTTTGCTTGCTAATAGGTCTTTTGCTTATTTTATTGTTGCTTTGGAGTTGGGAAAGCTAATTGATGTAGGAAGATTCCAATAAATTTCTATACTTTTAATAAATGCCTTACTCAGCCATCCTTCAAGGGAGTGGTCTAAATTTGTATGCTTTGTTTAATGATTTTGATAACTATCCTTCAAGGAAATAGTCCACCTTACTTTGAAAGTTTTTTTAATATGTTTTAGTATTTGTCCTTCAAGGGAGTAGTCTATGAATGCTAGGAATGACCCATGATTGTTATTGGTTTTGATTTTGATTTTTCTTGTTTGATTTTTTCTTGACATAGACATGCTTATATAGGCTTAAATATTCACCTTTATGGAGGTAAAACTAGAAGCACAAGAGGGTTCATGAGTTGTAAATAGGTTTTAGGTGAAAATGATCATGGGAATCCATCCTGTAGAAGGGGTGAAAAGTACCATGAGAATCATGCCATGAGTAGAGATGTGGTACCCATTATTCAATATTAGGCTATGATTATGATAGAAAATGATAGGATTTATTTTTAATAGATTACCCCTAAAATATGGAGATGAATGTGGTTTATAAGTAAGGGATGAGTTTGATCCTCTTTAAGAAAATAAAGGACATAGATGCAAAGCATTGAGGGGATTAGGTTCTGGGTTGCCTTCAAGAGAGGATAAATGGTTAGATATTGAGCCATACTTGTGGGTTATGATATAAGGTCCAAGCCAATTGAAATCAAACTTGACAATCTTAATTTTATCCATATTGGTGACATGTTGGTTTTCATTTAAGATGAGGTATCTAATGTTGAATTATCACACTTTAAGGTGATTTTTATAGGCATGTTTGATTTGTTCTTGATAGAATTGAAGATGTGTAAGGGAGGCTAAATGATGATCATCAAGTAGCTCAAACTGGGCTAAATAGTGATGATGATAATCATCTTCAGAAATAAGATCTTGCAAAGATTTGTGAATAGCTGGGATTTCAATTTTGAGAGGTAAGATAGCCTCTAATCCAAACACAAGAGAGAATGTGGTAGAAACCATAAGGGTTATAATTTTAGTATGATATGCCCATAAGGTGAAAGGGATATACAAATGTCAATCTTGACCAGAGGCATTGACCATTTTAGTGAGCATGTTGTTGAGAGTTTCATTAGAGGCCTCAAACTATCCATTAGATTATGGATGATAAGGTGATGAGAAACTGAGCTTGATTCTAAATATGTCATAGAGACCTTGGACTTTCTTGTTTTAAAGGATTTACTATTATCAGTGATGATTTTGTGAGGCACACCAAAATGGTAGATGATGTGATGGTTCATAAGGTTGACAATATTTTCGACTTCGGTCAAGATTAAAGGAATAACCTCTACCCATTTGGTGAAATATTTGATCATAGTGATGATAAAATGGTGTCACTATGATGAATGCGGGTCAATTTCACCAATAAGGTCCAAACCCCATTATGAGAAGGCCAAAAAATTAGTGGATACATGAAGACTATGGCTAGGTGTGTGATGCAAATTGGCATGTTGTTGACATTTAACACACTTTTTCACATAGTCACAATAGTCTTGGTTTAGGGTAGGCCAATAATAGCTAAGGTAAAGGATGCACTTAGTGATGGCTAGGCCACTAAAGTGTCCCTCATAGACCCCATCATGTATTTCCTTGATAGCATGAGAGGCTTCATGACTATGTAGGCAATGAAAGAGGAGACCATCAAAGCCACAATTATAAATAATTCCTCCCATAATGGTATAAGGTAAGGTATCTTGGATAAACACTCTTTAAGCATTCCTAAAAAGACTAGAAGGAATGATGGAAATATTGAGATAGTCGAAGGTCTATTGATACCAAAGGTTAGGTTAGATCTCCTCCACATCGAAGATGGTGGGGGAGTCTAGTTTAACATAATAAGGTTTGGTAAGTCTATGGATAATGATAGATATCTTAGATTTAGAAGGTGTAGATAGGATCTATGAGGTGAGGGAAGCCATGGTGTCAGTAAACTTGTTCAAAGATCATGAGGTGGATCGGATATGGTAGTGTTTAAATGATGTTAAGAGTTACTCAACTAGTTGTTTGTATTATTGTAAAACATCATTCTTACACTAGTAAGAGTCATTGATTTGATTGACCACAAGTTGGAAGTAACCAAAGATATTAAAAATTTTGACTCCCAAGGCTAAAATAGTTTGAAGGCCTATGACTAGGGCTTTTTACTTAGCCATATTGTTGGTACATTTAAAATATAACTTGAAGGCTAAAGGGAGGGGATATCTATGAATGGGGATAAGGATTATGCTATCTATCCCACCACATTGACAATTTGATCCATTAAAAAACATGATTAATTGATAGGTGAAGTCTACCTAAGAGAGGGTCACAATGGACTCATCAAAAAACTCAAGAGGAAGAGGTTGATTATTTGCTAATGGTACATTAGCCAATTAGTTAGCAATGACTTTCCCTTTGATTGAATTCTATTGAAGAAAATCTAGGTTAAAGTTTGATAAAAGCATGAGCCATTTGGACATGCATTAATTTTGATAAGGATTGGAGTGTAGATACTTGAGTGGGTCAGTATTAGTTATGACATAGGTATTATGGTTAAGAAGGTAGTGGAAAAGTTTGGTGGCCATAAAGACTAAGGATAATAAAATTTTATTAGTATGGGTGTACCAAGTCTTGTATTCTAAAATCATGTGGCTAATGTAGTAGATATATTTCTCTTTATGTTGTTCATCCCAATGAGTAAGCATTGCCCCTAGGGAGTGGTTAGTAGCAGAGATAAAAAGGTAAAATGGTTGGTCATCCTTGCGAGTTGTGAGAATAGGTGGAGACAAAAGGTATGTTTTGAGTGCATCAAAGGCCTTTTGATAGTCATTATTCCACTTAAAATATACATCCTTATTTAAAAGGTGATATAAGGGTTGGCATCAATCCAAGAGATGAGAGATAAAGTGATGAATGGATTAGAGCTTCTCTTGTAAACTATGAAGTTTCTTGAGGTTGATTGGAGGAAGCATTTTAAATATTGATTTGATTTTGGTATGATCAACTTTGATTCCCCAAAAGGAGATAATAAAGCCAAGAATATTTCTTGATAAGAATCCAAAAATGGACTTCTTAGGGTTAAGGTGAATATGGTAATGGATGAGGTGCTTAAAGATGATCTTGAAGATGGCTAAATGATCCTTTATTTGGATTTCCGAATAAGGTCATCCATATAGTTCTCAATAATTTTGTGGATAAGGTCATGTAAGATATAAGTCATGGCATGTTGGTAGGTTGTACCAGTGTTCTTTGGTTTGAAAGGCATGGCCCTATAGCAGAAGGTTCCCCATGGGGTGACAAAGATAGTTTTGTGTTGATATTTAGGGGTAATTAGGATATGATTGTAACTTAAGAATCCATCCATGAAAGATAACATTTCATGGCCAACTATAAGATCAACTAATTAGTCAATGCTTGGTAGAGGGAAGTCATCTTTGGGGAAAGCAAAGTTGAGGTGATTAAATTACACATATATGAGTAGTACCCCTATGGATTTAGTGATAGGAATTATATTTGAGACCCATTAGGAATAGTCAATGGGTTGAATGAAATTAATAGATAAGAGACATTAAATATTTTCTTTGATGAGAAGGTCTATGCGAGGGTGCATTCATTAAAGTTTCTGTTTAATGGGCTTAGTTTTATGGTTGGTGACTATGTTATGAGTGGAAATGGTAGGGTTAATTCTAGGCATGTTAGCATATGACCAAGCAAAGGCTATGTTGTGATCTTATAGGAAGGAAGGGAATTATTGAAGTTCATCAAAATTTAGTGATTATATAATTTTGATAATATAGGGTTTGTATAGAGTGCCCAAGTTGATAGCTATGGTGGATTCATTCAGCATGATCAAAGTCTTGAGAGAAAGGGATTTATTGATGGAAGAATCGAGTGCACCAAGATAGGTGAGAATGGAGTCATCACTTGACATTGAATGATATTTATGGTAGGAGAGTCATCTCCTATCATCTTAGGATGGGTCATAGGGATGGTTACAATCACCCCTTCCTTTTGATAAATTAGGGGTCTAAGGCAGATCATGTTGATGAAAAAATGTTAGGGGGGGTGATGTCATCATTATCACACTTTGATGGAGAAGATGTTACTGAGGAAGAAATGTCTTCCTCAATGATGGTGATGGTAGGTGGTTTGATTTTACTCTTATTGGGTAGAATGAAATTGAAGCCATGTTTCTCATGAGCTTTCTTGGTCTCAATTGAAATAAGCTCATATGGGTTGTGCTCATATCATCCAAGAGTAAATCTTTCCAAGCACACTTGTAGAGTTATGTCTTGGAAAAGTTTGGGTTATCCAAATAAGATAAGCTAGAGGTGAATGGTCAAGGTGAAGAGGAGGTGATAGAAGCATCAAGTGGTTTGTCAAATCCTCCATATATGAAATGGGTTTGATATTATGAATGTTTGAGGGGAATAATGGCTCTAATATTGGGGTCATAATCAGGTTGGTGGTCAAGTTCCCCATAATCTTGGGGAGTAGGGAAAGTGTCAAGGGTCAAGAGGTGATATTATCCAAGTGAAAGGCATTTAAATGTTGATTCCAAATGGTCTATGGTGGGGATTTGATCCAAGGGGATTGGTGGATTTGTAAATTCCTCATTGATGGGAGAAGATATGGATTCATCCTTTATGGTTTAGGGCTTTTCATTGGATGATGAGGGTGTGCTAGATGGAGGTAAGAAGATGTTGTTGGGTCAATAGGTCATGTTGCATGATGGAAAGGGACTTAGGTCAGCTTGTATAGTGACAACCTATTCTTCATGTTCAAATTTGATGTAATGATGAAGCGTAGAGGGTACACAACCCATGAAGTGGATCCAAGGTCATCCTAATGAGACATTATATTGGAATTCACCTTCCACTAAAAAAAAGAGCTCTAGGAATGTGAAAGGTCTTAAATAGATATGAAGAATAATAGTTCTGATAGTAGTGGCCATGGTGTCATTGAAGGATCGAAGGACAACTAAGGTTTTCAACATAACACTATTTGATACTTTGAGTTGATCATATTCATGGGAGTAGATGATATTAATACTTGCTTCCCCATCAATCATGGCCTATTTGATGCATGTTTGGTTGATGTAGGTAGTAATAAAGAGAGGAGGATCTGGATCATTAGGGTGGATAGAAGGTATTTTTGAATCCTTGAAGGTGACAAGGTTGTAAATTTAAAGAACACCAACAAATGTTTCTAGAGTTTGAGGGTCTTTAGGTTTGACCTTTATTGATTGTAATTCTTTTGTCATTACTTGGTGATGATGAGGTAAGGTAGAAATCAACTCATGTAGGCTCATATTTTCTAGGGTTTGGTGAAGTTATTTGAGAACCACTCTCTTAATTGATTCAAATGGATTGGATTAGGAGGTACCAAAGATAGATACCTTAGGTTTGGTTGAAGGTAAAGGTGCTTGATTTTGACTTGGTTGGGAGGTAGAAGATGGGTATGTTCATGGGATGGACACTTTAACCTTCCCCTTATATTTTTTTTGAGTGTGTGATCATTTGACCACATGGATATTATGGATAGAGGGAAGAGTTGAGGTAGGATATTGGTTTATTTCCTCATAACTTTGAGGTGAGAGTGGGGGAGCAGGTAGGTATTGGGTAGTGGTTATTTTTTGTTGGATTAGTAGTAGGCTCATGAGAGTTCATTTGTTAATAGATCATCCTCATCATAGAGCCAATGATTTATGGTTTGGATAGCTTTGCATTTTTTATGTCATGCCCTAGTCTTCTATAATAGGAACACACTTGTCAATCATTATACTAGATAGGTTTTGGACCTAGAAGGTCAAATGGTCTGATAGGAGGTAAGGTCAAAGAAGAAGCTTGTAGTAAAATTTGTAAAATGGTTGATTAAGATTCAACTAAAGGTGGAGAGGGTTTAGAGGTTTTGGTCTTGGTTGGTGAGATGGAAGTATTTTTAGAAATAGGCTTGGTAGTAGAAGTCTTGGAGAAGGTGGTTTTCTTAGTTGATGGTTTTGGTTTTGGTAAGGTGGAAGTTATTAAATCAAAGGTAAGAGGTTTTAGGGAAGGTATTTTGGTTATTGATGGTTTGATGAAGATAGGTGTCAGAAAAAAGTGTGTTTGTGTAACTAGTAGTGGTGGTTGGGTTTTTTTTTTGAGATAGATAGCTTCCCAATCAAATTAAATGGATGAGGCCCCAAAATAGAGGGCAAGGTTAAGGGAGGTAGAAGTTTGGCCTTCTTGCCTTTTGGTGGCTTTGCCTCCTTGGTTGATTTGGCTTGATGTTTATTTGATGGGTTTGGTGAGGTGAGTTATAGTTTCAAGGATGGGTGATTAAGGTTATGCATATGGAAGACACCAAAGTTTTTGGTTGGTTTGATTGAGGTGATAGAGGGTAATTTGGTAATTTGGGCTTTGGTTGTTTTGTATGGTTGAGAAATGGTTAAGTTGGTAGAGGTTTTTATTGGTTTGGTTGATAAGATAGGGGTTTCGATAATAGAAGTAGTGGGTTGGTCTACCAAAGGTGTGGTTAGAGGTTCTTATTTGGTGATGTAAGGGAGCCCCAATTTTTTTCCAAAAGGTGGCTCAATCCATATCAAGTTTGGACATAAATTATAAACTCTAAACTAGTGTTGAGAATGGTTTATAGACTAGTCTTATCCCTTGGGTAGTGGGATCTAAAGATGAACCCATAGGTTAAGAAAGGGGGATGGTGGCCTCATCCTTTTCCTCAATCAATAGATGTAAGGTTTGGATAGGTGGTTCCTCTATGGGAGGTGTAGGTATGGTGTTTTCTTCCTTGGGAATGATCTCCAAAGGGGAAGTAAATTTATCGGTAGTTTAAGGAGAAGGTAATGAGGTGATGGTTTTTTGATTTGGTATGTTAGTTGAAGAAGGGGTTGATGACTCCACTAGTTCAAAAAATGGAAGAGAAAGGTGTTATTCCTTGGTTTGGGTCTCTAAATAAAGGAAGAGAAGGTAACTCCACTACCTCAGTAATTGGAGAGGGAAAAGAACAGGTAGATTGGGCAGTAGGTTCTTCAGTAATGAGTGTGTCAAGTGCCATATTGTTGGTATGGGCATCATGAGAACACTGAACTTTATTGTTCTCATTTTTGATATGTGCATGATTGGAAAAATGTTGTCTAAAAATGTTAAAGGATTGGTTAAGAGGTGAATTTGGGTTATCCAACACAAGATCCCCCTTATCAATGAGGGTTTGGATAATGCTTTTGAAGGTATTACACCTACTAACATCATGCTCCACCACTTAATGGAAAGCACATAGTTCATTCTCATTGTACTAGCTAGGTGAAAAATGAATAAAATCAAATTATTGAGGTTTTATAGGAGGAAGCTATATGATATACTTCTCTAGGATTGAAACATAATATTCCCCAAGTGGAGTAAATTACTTTTGACTATTTTAGTTTTGGTTTCTCATGTTTTATTTTGAGGAGTTAGAGGAGTTTGGTTGATTGATAGATGGTGGAAGAGAAGTTTTAAGAGAAACTGCATTTTCATTTCCCTTTCTCTTGGCATTGGTATTGGTTAGGTTTTTTGGATTAGAAGATGAAGCCTCATTGGTTTTATAGGTAGAGTTTTTGTTTTTCAACTTTATCTTTCTTTCATTGATAGATCTATTTTCTAACTTACGTGTCATTGTAAAATCTTCATCAAAGGTTTTGAAACTTTGAACACATAATGTATAAGAGATATGCTTGGCACATGATTGAGTTAAAAGTTCTATCAGTTTGAGTTGGGGTAAAGAGAAATAAAGTTGATTGATTAGGCTCGTCCAATGAGCTAAAAAATTGATAATAAATTTGTCATCAAATTACCAAATAGAGTAAAGCTTAGTAATGGAAACATTCTTGGAGATATTTATTGAAAATTGATCCAATAAAGTTTGGGCCTACTGGGTGAAGGAGAATAAAGAGTGTTTGGTTATGTCACTATACTAGTCCAATGCTAGACCAAAAAGGGACACAAAGAAGGTATGAAGGAGGAAATCATTATAGATAATAAAATAACACGTATGCCTAAATTCCCTGAGGTACTATTGGGGATCCTCTTTACTCTAAAACTTAGAGAACTCAGGAATATCCCACTAAGGAGGATATTGTCTGATAGGGATAGATGGGTGAATGGGTTCATTACAAATCTGGTCATATGATAAGATGTTCTGAGTTCCCAAAATAGAAGAATCTAAGGTATTCATTTTTTCCATGAGAATTTTAATTATATCTTGTTGGGGTTGTGCACTTGAAATGTTTTAAGGTGCATACTACTGTTGTGGTTGGGTGACATATTGATAATTAGTAGGAGGTTGAGAAGATGCCATATATTAATATGTGGACACATGTGGTTGGGTGGATGTTATGTAGGGGTAGGTGGATGCAAGTGGTTGGGTAGTAGGTAGAGGTACATGCCCTTATGGGTTAGTGATGTAGCCTAGGTTTGGTTTAATGGTCACCTATTGAGAGGTTAAGGTGTTAGTTAGCAAATATAGTTAGGTTTGCAATAAAAGGGTAGGTAGGGACCTTGATATTGATTGGTAGTAAGGTATAAGGTATAGATACCACAATATTTTTAAGTGGAGTGGTAACTAATGGATTGGGTGTATTTGAAGGAAGGTTGTTAATGCTAGTATTAGGTACACCCATGGTTAGTGGAATATGGGTAGCTCCTAGGGTAGATGAATTGTTGGTGAGGGTGGAAGGTGTAAGGGTATTGGTAGGTTGAGTGGGTTAGTTTTCAATAGTGGCATCAAAGGAACTATTGGTAGATGAAGAGGCTTGGGTGGTTAATGGTTAGGTGGTGACTATGGAAATAGAAGTGTTTTCCATAAGGTGGGTCTAAAAGTTAAATTGAAGTAGGGGTATGGTAAGGCATGGTGCTAAGATAATGCTAAAGGACCACATGATTGTTATCTAAGAAGGTGGCAAAATCTGCATCGCCTTAGGGAAATACCTGAGGGAAAGGACTTCCCAAAGGGAGATGAGAATATTTTAATTTAGAGACATACTCCATGGATGAGGAGGTATAATAGGCTGATTGGTTTGGTGATGGGTTATAGTCTTCTAGGTTCTTTCACTACTAGCAAGTTAGAACCATACAAGATAAGGGAGAGAAAATACAAAAACAATCTCACCACTCAAACATAGAGAACAAAATAAATGAGAAAGGAAATCAAACACACAGTAAAAAATATGTTAAGTCCTAGAGTTCTTTTTATTCTTTCTTTTGGCTTATGCCTTAAGCTTTATAAAAAAAAGGGGGTGATTGAAATTGGTTTGTAGAGTGGGTACTAGAAAAGAAGTCTATGATTAGTTTTAGGTTGTGTTTAGGCTCTCAAAAATATTTGTGTTGGAAATCAATATGTGTCTTGTTATTAAGGCCTACCCCCTCACTTCACACATTGTAGTAATAAAGGTGTCAGGTGCTCAACCAAAATATACCTATTTCCAAAGTTTATACTCAACTAGAGAGATGAGTTGGTTCTCTCTTTGGTGATGATTTCCAAGTAGGATTGTTAGGAAAGGGTAAGGTGATCTGTTAGGTGATAAAATCATAGTTGGGCCTTATGCCAAGTTGTTTAGATGTTTAATTGATGAAGGTGATTTGGTTTCATGTGTGCAACAAAAATGATGATACGATAAAATTATTATGCTTTTAATTTAACTAAAAGAACCAAACTTACAAACAAGTAATGGATGCACTTGATTTTAAGCCCAAAAGAAATTTTAGTTTCATTTATGAGAAAAGAATAGGGAGAAGAGAATATAGATGCAAATAAAAAAAATTCAAGTAGAGACTCAAGGGTCCCACTGGACATACCAAAATGTTTCAGTGAATTTCAGCTTACATTTCAAGAAAGGAAGAGGAGAACTAGATGTGGGTATGGTATAAAAACTTGTTTGATTGTGCACACATTGATTAGAATATTATGAAGAGATCCTCTTTATCTTAGGAGGATGACCTATAAATAAGATAACATTAAAGTAAATGGTTGGTTAGATAGATAATTGGGTGGATTGCCTAGTGCAAACTAGATCCCAAATGTAAAAGCTTCCTTGGGGGATATCAATAGACAAATTTTAAACAATTAACTTTATAAAATAGAATACAGAGTACTTGCATCAATAATCAAAATATAATGAAGTTAAATATAAGAAATGCTTGATAAAGAAAATGAATAATTTAGTAATAAGTATGTCAATGCTAATGCTAAATAGGTCAGGTATGGTTCATAAAATAGGTTGGGAGTCTATTAACAGGCATCTGAAAAGAAAGTTGGATTTGGTTGAGGGTAAGTAGGTGAAAATAACTTATTTTTATTTTTTATCATAGTGAATATCGATGGTTGGTGTGATCATTGATGGTTGAGGTGATCATCAGAGGTTGAGACAACCATCAATGGTTAGACAAATCATCAATGATCAAAGTGGTCATTGATAGTTACTATATATTGGGTTTGGGTGATAAGAAGTCTGATTGACAGGATCACATAAAGAAATTATAGGAGGTTAGTTTATGTTGGCATGATTTTAAAATACAAAGTGACTAAATAATTTAAACATATACTTAGATTGCCAATGGTTGATCACATGAAGGGTTGAGGCAGTTAGCTCATTGATAGAGTCTGTCATGATTTTGGTAGAATAATGGTACTTGGTTATTGACCGATGGGTAGTGGCAAGTTGAATCTCTATCATGATGGCTAGATCACTATATTAATATATTATTATAACAAATGACTTATAAAGAAAATTTTGATGCAAAAGCTCTTAAAGTCTTGAATCCATCCCACCTCCTTCTCCTCTCTCTTTATAGGCACAAGGAAGAGGTCCAAGTGAAGGTTCAATTGGGCCTTCTAATTATAACTCACATATATAATGGCTTGCATGTGGATTTAGATGAGCTAATTATAAAAATGCAAGGTAGAGTTAAGGGTGAGTTAAGTTGGTTTAGATGGTGGAACCTGATCATTGATAGTGCCCCTGATTGATAGGGTTGGTTAAAAGGTGAGTTTTAGCCAAAAGGCCAACTAACTTAGGCTAGGTGGATTAAGTTATGATAGGGGTCAAAAAGGTCAATTTTGGGCCCAAGGAGGTTCTAAGGTGGTCCAAGGAAGTTGTGACATTTAAAATGATCATGTGTGAAGTTCTGGTGTCTACACATGATATTGGCACTAAGGACATTGATCATGCATGGTTTGATGGTCATGCAAGGTTTTTTGCACATATTTATAAATTTCATAAGTAAGTTATTACATTTTAGTTTCCATGTGATGTCCTAGTGATGATCTAGTCCTTAAACTTTCATAATTCATCTTTTGATCATTTCTTCAAAGTTATGATGGATCCCTAAGATTTGTGCAACCTAGTTGATGCTATAGAATGCTTGAAACATCATGGAAACCTGTTGGTCTTCTTCATTTTGTAATCTTTTACTTGTTTCAAACCTTTAGTCCACTTTCTATAGGAAATTTTCCCAAAGCTCAAAATCTTGGTATGTGGGCCCAATAAACTGACCAACAATGACATAAGTCATCAATATAATAGAACCACTTAATACACTTAGTTTTAGAAAAGAAAAAGAGGGGGTGGCAAAAATAGGTAGAACACTGATGACCTTGCTAGCTAATTTAAGAAATGAAATGAGGTTGAAAAATAAAAATTTACCTATTTAAAGATAAAACACCTGAGATTGTGATCCAGATTAATCATTTCTTAGGTTGTTAGATGCGAACCCTTTTAATAATAAAGTTCTCTTAAGGGATTGTGTGTTTGGTTATCATGGCATAAAGAAAAGGATAAATTAGATAGGGAAATTTGGACTAGATAAATTGAATGAAAAAGCCTTAAACACAAATTTTAAAAATATGTAATGCTTTAAACACATTG
This sequence comes from Torreya grandis, assembly GCA_037957365.1. Taxonomy (NCBI): domain Eukaryota; kingdom Viridiplantae; phylum Streptophyta; class Pinopsida; order Cupressales; family Taxaceae; genus Torreya; species Torreya grandis. Next base: position 206,616 of record JARHVA010006651.1, on the reverse strand, counting down.
ATAACCAACTCAAGTTAATTTATAAAGAAAAGTTTGAATTATGTCATGTAAATATCTTACCATCATTACATACATAAATATAGTAGTCTTCATGTAATGTTTCATTTTAATGAATAAATTGTTGATGTAACCAAAATTAATCAAATCAAAAGAAAACAACATAAAACAAAACATACGACAAAAATAAAAGAAAAAGAAACAAATAAAACTAAAACAAACAAACAAATGAAAAGAGCTATTGATGAAATAATTTCAAATGATATCTATTGAATAAATAACACAACCAATTTCTTTCCATATCTTGTAAATGAAAATTATTTTTCTCAAGTATAGAAACAATCCTATATGTTCCCAATCAAAGTGAATCAAACTTTAGATGCTTACCTAGATGTTCATGGGATTTATCTCAATAAAGAACAAGATCACCAACCTTAAATGTTTTACTAAAAAAAATTTTATCAGAAAATTTATTCAACTTTGTTTTAGCTTCTTCTAACTTTTGTAAAGTAACAATCTTACTTTCATCTAATGCTATTAAATTTCCATGTCTTTATTCAATTATATTTGTATCTTCTGATAAATATTGCAAAATAGTATTTGTAGATGAGATTTGCAGCTCTATTGGTAATGTAACTTCAAAATCGCAAGTTAGCATGAAAAGAGAATACCTTATATCTAATTTAAAAATGATTCGATCAACCCATAATGCTTAAAATATCTTAATATTCCAATTTATTTTATTTTTAAAAACTATTTTCTTCACAATGGAAATAGTATTTTAATTCGTAAACTTAGCCTGTCTATTCCCTTGAGGGTAATACTTAGAATAATGACTAAAAATAATAGAATACCTTCCTATAAATTTTAAATATTAATTTGAAATAAATTGAGGACTGTTATTTGAAGCAATCACATAAGGCACACCAAATCTTAAAAAAATATGATTTTGAAGGAATGATAACTTCAGATGTAATTAAAAATTTTAAAGCTTTTGCTTCAAGCCATTTTGTAAAATAATTGGTCATAGTTAGTATATATCTCTAGATAGTGGAAGGAGGATGAATGTCTGATATAAAATCAATTCCTCATTTAGTAAAAGGTTTTTTCAAGAATTAAAGGATTTAAAGGCATTGTTGGTAATCTTTCCCTACCAACAAATAATTAACAAAGTATGCAAGAACATACCAAATTATAAGCATTTTAAAATAACTTAGGTCAATAATAACCTACACATAAAATATTATAAATAATATTTTTACAACATAGTGACCACCGCAACTACCTTCATGACATCCCTTAAGAACTTTCTAAATTTGATCATAAGTAAGAGACCTTAGCAATACACTATCACAATTTCTACAAAATAAAAATATTTCTAAAAAAACATAATTTTAAAGACTACACTCTTAATGATCTCTTCTGTCTTTTATCCAAATAATCAAGTTAAACCTGATTTTGAAAATAATATACAAGATCATGATACCAATCATCCTCAGCTATCAAACAATCCCAATATTTCATTTCAAGTCCAAAATTAAAAGTTTTTGAAAAATTGGTAACCTTCATAGACTGAAAATGAGGTTTTGTATTTAAAGAATCATCAAAAGATAAAAGTAAAACATTAATAATAGAAGAAATATTTTTAGTCAAATATTTTACTAATTCATTTCTTTTAATAGTTTTAGATGTTTTAAATTCAAGGTCAAACTCTTGTATTCTTAAAATCCACTTTGCTAACCTTCCTTGAATATTGGATTGTTTTAAATAGATAGGATAAAATAGGTACATTGGATCTTATGATAAATTTATTTCCCATCAAGAGATGACAAAATTTAATTAATGAAAAACCAAAAATAAAATAAATTTCTTGATAAGAGGGTACTTAGTTTCTGTGTCTTTTAAAACTTGACTCATATATCCAATATATTTTTCATTATTATTTTTATCTTGTTGAGTTATCAAAAAACCCATGGATTTATCTATTACATTAATATAACGAATGAAATGTTTAGATAAATTAGGTTTAACAAGCACATGTGTATTTGTAATGGCATTCTTTACATTGTTAAAAGCAAAATCAACTCCTACATCTCACACATATGACTAGTTTTTCTTTTAACAAACTTTGCAAATGATTTGACTTACCACCAAAATTTGATATAAACTTACGAATGAAATTTATTTTTCCAAAGAAATATCTAAGACTAGATTGATCATTAGGTGGCTTGGCATTCTTTACATTGTTAAAAGCAAAATCAACTCCTACATCTCACACATATGACTAGTTTTTCTTTAACGAACTTTGCAAATGATTTGACTTATCACCAAAATTTGATATAAACTTACGAATGAAATTTATTTTTCCAAAGAAAGATCTAAGACTAGATTGATCATTAGGTGGCTACAATTCTTTGATTGCTTTAACATGTTCAGAATCAATTAAAATACCATTTTTAAAAATAACATATCCTAATAACTTGCCTTTAAATAGATTTCTTAGAATTAAGGGAAATACCATATCTTATACATCTTTTAAATACTTCACGTAAATGATCTAGATGTTTCTTTCTCTTTTTAGAATGGACTGCAAGGTCATCTACGTATATTTGCATGACAATGCCAATTAAATCATCAAAAGCTATATGCATATCTATTTGAAAGGTTGCACCTACATTCATGAGACCAAAATACATTCTATTAAAAGTAAAAGTTCCTCTTTGAGTTGTGAAGGTTGTCTTGTTTCTATCATCTGGATTGACAAATATTTGATTATAACCGAAAAATTCATTAAGCAAAGACATCATTTTAGATCTTGTAACTTGTTTTAGAATTTTATCAATACTTGAAAAAGAAAACTTATCCTTTACACTAGCCTTATTTATATCTCTAAAGTCTACATAAAGTCTAATATCTTCATTCATTTTACGCACATGTACTAGATTAGCTATCCATTCAAATTATGTTATAGTAAAAATGACATCTCCATCCGGCATCTTATCAAATTTTTTACTGATGGTGTCTTCTAGAAAAAAGATTATCCTTCATATTTTTTGCCTAATGGGTTTAATATCAGACTTAATAGGAATGTCATGTCTTACATAATTAGTATCATACCGTTTTAAATGTTTATAAGACTAGATAAACAAATCAATTTTTTTTTCAAGTTTAATAAATTATACCTTCTCATCAGGTGTACATCATATTCCTAAATAGAAAAACCTTGGTTCTTGTTAAATTGTAAGATTTATTGGGATAGTTTCTCCAATAATTATCTTAGAAGGTTCTTTTGTACACAAAATCTTAGGCTAATTATTTGGAGTAATCGTGAATTCTAAACTCACTGAATTAGCTGATAACTTATTAGTATTAAGCTATAAATAGTCTCCACAGTTGAGAACATAATTATCATTATCATAATAATTACTTTTAATAAAAGAATCAATATGTTCATCACAATAAAAAATAAGTAATTTTTTATGTAATTCAAGAATTTTAGGTCTAAAAATCTTTAAAAATGAAAACTCAAAAGTAGATTTTATGTCACTCAGGGTAGGGTTAGAAGCAAAAATAACAAGTTTATCTGCACATATATTAAATTCCCTAAGTATATTAGTGATATTAAAATCTTAAAAATTTTCAAGTAAGCACCAATTTTTTTGAGTATATTAGTGAAGATGAGTTTGATTTATTTTATAAAATTTTCTTACCTATTTGATAACTAATTCAAAATCACCACAAATCTCTAATTATTTAATAGTTAATTCTATAGCCTTTTATAAATCAAGGCATAAGGCTTCAAATTATATTGTATTATTGTTAGTATCAAAAGACAATTTATAAGCATAAAAAAAAATTCTACCTATATAGAAAATAAGATAAATTCCTGTACTATTAACAACTTGTGAACTAGTCATTGACAAATTCCTATACTATTAACAAATTCCTACCTATTAACTTCACTTTGTCCTCTTTGAACTAGTCGTTGATCAATGTTTATGGCTTGAATAACAGAGCATTGAGGCAAAATTTATGGACCGATTTGAGTAGATTCAGGACTAACACCTCGCACACTAGATGGATGCTAGCTGGAGACTTTAACACTCCATTATACCCTTCTAAAAAATAGGGTGGGATTATGGATTACTCTGATAGCGTGTTTAACTTTGATGAATTTATAAATGATTGGGGATTGTTGGATGTTGAAGTACCAAATCAAAATTTCACCTAGTCTAATAGAAGAAGAGGAGACCAAATGATCTAAGTTAAGCTAGATAGATTTCTTATTTCTAGTAACTAGAATGATTATCATAATATGCACTTGTAGGCTTTTCCTAAAACCATGTCAGATCACTACCCTATCTTCCTCAGTTGAAAAGATCAAGGACAATGTGGTCCTTTCCCCTTCTATTTTGAAGCTATGTGGATTAAACATAAAGACTTCAGACAATTGGTGGCCTAATGGTGGCAAATTCCTATCCAGGGCACTCCTATGGTTAGACTAGTCAAAAAACTTTAGCATATCAAACAAGAAGTTCATGGATGGAATAAATATAGCTTTGGTCAATTTTCTCACTAGAATAAAAACATAGCCAAAAAAATTGTAGATATTCAGTAGCAGATTGATCAAGGAGATGATTCAAAAGACACTTCTAAAGAAGAGAATGTCTTGATTTCTGACTAGAAGAATCTTATGGACAGACAAGAGGTTTTTTGGAAGTAGAAATCTAGAGTTCAGTGGCTCAAAGAGGGGGACAGGAACATGGCCTTCTTTCATCCCTTAGCCATGAAACACAAGAAAGCTAAATCCATAACGAAGCTATGCTTGGATAATGGCAACACTATAACTAAAGATAAGGAGATAAGGGAACAAGCCAGGATATTCTTTCAAAATTTGCTGACTGAACAAACTAATGATGATCACAATGATGGATCTATGAATCAATTCATTGATAAAATCCCCTATTTGATAACTGAGGAAGATGACCTAGAGATGTTAAGGCCTATATCCAAGGAAGAAGTCTATGCTATTTTATTCTCTATGGGTTCTTTTAAAGCCTCGAGTCTTGATGGATTCCCTCCTATATTCTTTCAAGAATATTGGAATATAGTGGGAACGGATCTTACTTCTATTATCTATGACTTCTTCAGATCAGGTAAACTTTTGAAACAAGTTAATAATACTTTTATAGTAATTTTTCCTAAAAGGTCGCAACCCACTCACCTTTTAGAATTTAGACCTATTAATCTATGTAACACTATTTATAAGCTCTACACTAAAGTGCTGGTTATGAGAATCCAACCTTTCTTAGGAAAAATTATTTCCCCTACTCAAAAAGGCTTTGTCTTGGGTCGGCAAATTCTTGATGCTGTGATCTCCACTCATGAGACTATCCATTCCATGGACAAGATTAGAATCCTCGGTATGGCTCTTAACCTAGACATATCTAAATCATATGATAGGGTCTCATGGAATTTTTTGTTCTAAGTCATCAAGAAATTTGGATTTAATGATAAAATATCTGACTTGTATGGAATGTGATTTCTTCTGCTAAATTTTTAGTTCTAGTCAATGGGGTCACTAGAAGTTTCTTCTCTTCTTCAAAAGGAATCCACCAAGGGAACCCTCTCTCCGCTTACTTGTTCATCATAATGGCAGAGGCATTGGTGAGACACATACAAGCTAATATAGTCTCTAAACATTTAGTGGGCTTTAAACCTACTTCCTCCCTTCCCCCTATGTTGGTGCAATAGTTTGTGGATGATACCATTCTTTTTGGCATCTCCTCAATGATTAAATCTAGGAGATGAAAGGATATTTTAAATAACTACACCATAGAGTCTAGCCAAAGCATTAATATCTGAAAGAGCAATGTGTACTTCTTTGAGACTCCTAATGACCTTAGTCAAAAAATCATTGACATCCTAGGCTATGTTGAAGCTGCCCTACCTACTACTTATTTGGGCCTTCCCCTCACAGTCAAAGAGGTATCTCCAAGTTTTTAAAATGGAATATTGGAAAGAACCCAAAATAAACTTCTTGGTTGGAAAGGGAAACTTCTCAGCAGTGCTGACAAACTACAGCTTCTTTGGGCCTCTTTATAAGGGATTCCTACCTACTTCCTGGCCCTCTTTAAAATACCTACATATTTTGATAAAACATTGGAATAGATTCAAAGAAAATTCTTATAGATGGGACTGGAAGATAAATAGATAATGTCTTTGGTCAGTTAGGAAAAAGTGTGTCTTCTGAAATCACATGGTGTCCTCAATATTAGATCCATTAGGAACATGAACAAAGCCCTCTTCTTCAAAATCAACTAGAATCTGATTCATAAAAATAATGATTGGTGGGAAATAATGTATGCCAAATATATGCATAGTACTGATGGTTCCAACTTTATTCAATAGGTAGGGTTACCCTAGGGATTTGTGATATAGAATAAAATGCTTAAAAGTAGAAGCCTTCTTAAGCAAGGAATTAGATGGAAATTGGGAAATGGATGTCATATTAAATTTTGGAATGACATTTGGGTAAAGGATAAGGTTCTTATCACATAAGGAAATTATGAAGAAATTGCTGACATTGCTACTCAATTTTTTGGAGATAAAGTTAGCGATTACATGGATAATAACAATGGCATAAGGAGCTAGAAAAATCTATTGGATTTCTGTGCTCATTAGCCTGAGCTCTTACCTAAAGTTCTAGATATTAAATAATTGATTTAAGGGATCAGAATCCCTCTCTTCCTATGAGAAGATGAATAGTATTGGTGGCCAGATAAGAATGAATGGTTCTCTATCAAATTTGCTTATCAATTGCTGATTCTCGAGGCTTAGAATAAGGAGATATGGAAAAAAGTTTGGAACTATAAACTTATACCAAAAATCAACATGTTTTGGTGGGCTGGTGCTCATAACAAAATCTTAACCCAAGATAATCTTTAGAAGGGAGGGTTTACCCTAGTCAATAGATGCTATTTGTGCTGTTCCAAAGAGGAAACAGTTTCTCACCTTTTCATACACTATGATTTTGCCTAGGAACTTTGGGGCATAATCTTAAATATTTTTGATATTGAGTGGGTCTGTAACTCTGACCTTAAAGAAGTCATTATCAGATGGAATCCTACCTTTTCACATCCCTAGCTAATGGAATTATGGAATCAAACTCTACCATGTTTGAGTTGGATCTTATGGAAAGAGCATAATCACAAGATTTTTAGGGATACTGCTAGAAATGCCTCTCAGGTGTTTCATTCTTTTGCTAAGACTCTTTTGGAAAGTGTCACTAGTGCTCATATTCGTACTACTAAGAAACCCCTAACTCAAGAAGAAGAGCAAATTGTAGCTAAATGGAAGGTACTAAATCATATTCTTACTTATAATAATTCTAAAATTCTACAAAGGCTTAACACTAGATGGAAGCCCCCGAAGACTAACTAGATGAAACTTAACTTTGATGGGGCCTCCAAGTTTGATGGTAAAGCCAGTGGGGGAGGGATTATAAGAAATGACAAAGGAGGGATGATCGCTGTCTATGTTAGTGGAATAGGCTACTAGAGTAATAACTATGCTGAAGTAACTACTCTTTTATGGGGGATAAAATTGGCTATTTCCCTCGGCATAAGGAATTTGAGTATCCAAGGAGACTCTAAAATGGTTATCAATGTAGTTAACAAAGCATCAAGTGTGGGCATTAAGTTAACATATATCATTAGGATATTCAATTTATTCTACAAAAGTTTACTAGAGTTGATATTTCACATATTTATAGAGAGGGAAATAGTGTGGTTGATGTCTGTGCCAATCTCAGCCAACAATTTTCAAATTGGTAGGTTTGGTGCTAAATAAATCATATCCCTTTAAATATTAGGGATCTCATCAAAAATGAAAATGAATTAGTCAATCCCTTTGGAGGGTACTAATGTGGATCTCAGAGTTAGGGGCTTGTTGTACTCTTTTGATAATCATTTTTGATTTATTGTACCATATTGTTAAGGTGAATAGACTGCCTCATCATTATGGAGATCACTGAGAAATTATGGTTAAACATGGGAGGAGTGTCATCTCTACATGATACTTTGAATTATGTGCTATCACATTATTATTATGCACATTTGAGAAGGGCTTGAAGTTACTTCAATTTTGAAGGTTAAAATTGGGAATTCTCCTAGTCCGCTATGTAAGGCCAAATGGGGTGTGATAGAATTCAAATAGAACTAGTCTCTTGTTGTGAGTACAAATATAACCTAGTGGTTTGGCATTACTGCAAAGAGGGTGGGATTAGTCCCTACTTGGAGAGGCTCAATAGGTTTGATGAAAACTTGTCTGAATAATTTGTGAGGTAATGGCTAAAGTGACAAGTCACTGTTGGAGGAATTAGCTTTGAGATTTTTGAAAAGGTGATAGTTATGGCTATAAAAATGTCTACATAGGGGATGAAGCTACAACAAAAAACAAAAATCATGGACTTTTCCATCCAGAAGCTATTTTTTAGAGAAGGTGAAGAACTCGCCCCTTATCAAGGAGGATTTGATCGATCCAAATTTCTTGAGCTGTGGGATAACATGTGACTCATCCTCATGAAGTATTTCACACTGGAGGGACATTTCACCAAGTTTTATAATTATCATCTCCCCTTTTTAAATCATTTTAGGTGTAATGCTCTCATCATCTTTCCCTTTTATTTGCTCTCTTCCCTAGAGCATTCTATCCTTAGGGTGAGAACAAAATTGGCGAAAAAACCTGATATGAATATGATCTCCCTTCATTAGGGTCTCATATTTTATCTGTATAATTTTCACCATGCCCTTGAGTCATCCAAGACTATTAGAATTGATATCAGGAAAATTTCTTCTAACCCTTTTGTTGGTGCTTCTATCGAAGAGCCTTATCCTTCCCCTGTCTCTACTAAAACTAAAGAAGTTTCCTTTTTTATTCTTGAGGAGACTCCACTAGACACCCCTGGTTCCTTTGTGAATACGAAGGGAAAGAAGAGGAAGTTTTATGCTAGTGAAGAGTGTATTGGGGGGACCACTATGGGGACCCCTAAAAATCCTTGTAAGACCCCTGGGGGTTAAGGTAGTAAATCCCATCTATCCACTAAGGTTAGGAAGGAGGGCCTCTCCTTGAGAGTTTAATGGTCGGGGTAGATTGCTGGCAAAATTGCTCCCAAGGCTAGGCTTATTAAATACTCTAAGAGCACCTCAGAGGAAGCCACTCAAGATGAGGAGAACAAGGGATTTGAAGTTTAAGAAATCTCTAAGGATATTGAAGGTAAGTAGAAGACAAGAGAATTTGAGGCTACTACAGAGGATGTTGATGACTTTGTAGAAAATGCTGACAAAGAGGGAAAGATGTATGTGGAGGAAGCTAATGAGGAAACTAAAATCGAGACTGGTTTGAAAGCTGAAATTGCCAACTTGAAGGGTCACATCCATAAACTGGAGCAAAACTTTACCATTGGGCTCCGAAATTCTATTCTCTTGAATATGTCTATGCTGCAGGACTTGGGTACTACTGCTCCTATCGTCAATGCAGAGAATGCTAAGAAATTTAATGACCTCATCAAATCTATGTTTATGTAAGGAGAGATATGGTCGCTTTAGCTCTTATTTTTCTAGATTCTTTGTCTCTCATTTTTTATTGTTCTAGTTTTATTGTCTTGTTGTGTCTGTTGGTTCACTGAACATGTTGTGCTTGTTGTAAGGCATCATTTGTATTGATTGCCTTCTAGGCTTCTTTGCTTCTGTAAGGTTTCAGCCCCTAGTTTTCCACCTTATATTATCAAAAACAACTTGTGAACAAGCACCATCAAAGTATAAGTTCCATAAATCACTTTTGAAAAAGAAATTTTGCTATTTTTGTTTAATTTCATCAAGGGTTAATAACTCATATGTACTAATTCCCATTTCAACATAAGTAATATTAGGAGATATAGAGGGATTACTAAACTAGACTTTTCTTTAAATAAAATCAATTTCATTTCTAATTGGAACCCAAAAAATATATTTTCCAACAAATGTTCTAGTTACTTTAGACCATTCTCTACTCAAAAGCATTGCATAATTGCTAGGGATATCTTGAATTTGAACATTAGACATACAACTGATCCTTTCATCTTCTACAAATTTCATCATAAGATCTCAAAACTTACCAAATATTTTTGTTTGGCATAAATCAAAACTTGTGAGATTCCTATTATTTGTTTCATAAGAGATACCTAATTGATCAATGATAAATTTTAGCATAGTATAATTTTTTACACCTGTATCTAAAATAAAATTATATATGACTTTATTAACAATGTTGTTAGAAATATAAAAAAGAGGTATGTAATCTGTAGGAGGAACATATAACTGAGCAAAAATTGTTGACTGACTTTGTTCATTATTTTATTTTTCCTCTTAAAATCCTCATTATGATTTTATAATTTTGATTTTTAATAGCCTCATAGATTTTGTCAAGTTGTCATGGCAATTTGAAAACATGTAATAATGAAAATATTGCTTTTATAGTGGATAGATCATCAATGATATTATAATCCCCAACATTTAGATGATGTATATGCATATAATTTTTAGGATTATAAGGAGTATATTGAGGGTTATTAAAACCTGTGGATAAAGGATCATTATGTTTATAATTTATTAAAATATTATTTGATGCATTATTTTGTATACTATTACTTTTATCTTAATTTAAAAAAAAAAGATGATTATTTTTATCTGTATTAAAATTGGAATATTCTTTTTGTCTAGTATTAAACACAAGCATTTTTGATTTTGATGTCATTCGAAGATTCATTGATCTCACAATTATTTAAATTGTTAGCCAAATTTATTGAGATACTTTCATTTTTTTGAATATATATTTTAAATTTTTGAACAATTATACACATATTTGGATCATTATCTAGTTCACAAACATTACAATACACAACCTTTTATTCAATTTTATTTTTCTAAATAAATTATGACTTGTCTAATGAAGATGGCTTGTCATTTAACTGCTACTTAATGGTGACTGGTTCATAACAAAGATTATGAATGTATTTTTAAATTTTTATTTTATTTGAATTTATACCTATTACAGTTTTATCATTAAAACTAACTCATTTTAATTTCTTTTCATATTCTATGAAGAAACTTACAATTTCATCATAATCCACAATATCTTCATCCTCTATAGCCATTTTATACTTTAAATATAAAGCATTATAAAAATATAATCTTGAGAAATTTTTAGATGGTCTAACATCAGGTGGAATTTTATAGTGCAATCTAGTAAATATACTAATGAATCCATAAATGGTTTCACCTAGATCAATTGAAATATTAAATAGTTCACTGATTAGATCTAAATATTTTTTTGGTTTATCAAAAGACAATTCTAACCAGTCTTTAATATCTTTCCAAGTGTTGATAACACTTGCTAGAGACTAATAAATGCTTGATATACTTTACCTTCCAATGTCTATGAGAAAAATCTAAGAGAAACATTTTCATTAATAATACCAAAGGTAGCACAAACTAATTTGAAAGCATCTAAGTGATCTTTCCATGACACAATAGAGCTTCCAAAAAACTTAGGGACATTGAGTCTTTTTAATGAATGTAATTTACCTGGATGAGCACCAATATTGATTATATTTTCACGAATCCAAAGATTTGCCAAGGGATAAGAAATGTCTTCATCTAAATTATTTTCATCATCAGTTTATTCTACTTAATTTATATTATTTTGAAGACCTGGAATCATATCTCAAACCCCCAACTGCTATGCTTGCTCTTCCTCCATATGAAGTTTCAACTATTTTAATCATTTGATCAAGTTGATTTATATTATGATCAACATGAGTAATAAAATCTTCAAGATGAATGAAATTTAAAAGAAAATAAATTTTAGGTCAAGGATTAGCACAAAAAATCTCTTCAGTCTCAAATCTAATTCAATGATTATTTTTTTGAATATGATTTTATGTTTCACATGTAAGATTTGTGAGAAAGTCAATAATTTTTGCTTCTTCTAATTCTTCTTTACTTACTTTAATTATATAATGTAAATCATAAGGCTTATTTTACTAAGTAAAATGAGTCATACTAGAAGTGATATCAACATGATATTCAACAATATATATTAAGGGTTGAATGACTAGTGTGGACCTCTAATGATCATAGATATCTTAAAATAAAATAGATAAGAAAAATAAAATTTTTAAAATGGATTTTCAGTAGAATTATCAAATTTGTTGATGAATAAAATTATCACATCAATAAATTGTCCCTTTAACCAATTATGAAGGTTAAGGTGGAATCATATCAGTCTAATAGTTAAAGTATAAAAGGTCACATATGATCTTAAAGATGCACAAAGGGGTTTTTAAATATTTTGAAAAAATAATAACTATGTTAAATACTAATTAATACTTCATTATAAATTTAGAAATAAAATTGTATACACCTAAAATCACTCACTTTATTACTTTTACTAATATTCCTATTAGTCGACACTAATTTTGCTTAGTCCAATTTAACTTGCTAATATACCCCTTTATCCTACTAATTTATCCTAATTCTATCCTTTTATCTAATAACCCCCTTTAATAATTTTTCATTCACCATGCTTAGTCTAATCCCACTATTTCATTAATTCTATCATAAGTTCTATTATCTTAATCTTATCTTAGTTATCTATTATATAGGAATTTAAAATTTTCATAACTCCACCTACCCACCTAATAACCTACACCCTAGCTTTTCCTACATCCATACGAGCCCTAATTGTTATTAATTCCTATCTAATCCCCCTCATTATCCCTTAAACCTATAGATAAGCCTCTAGAATTGGAGAAGCTCCTCCAAGTCTCTAGAAGTATCCAAACTAGAGACTTATAATAATTTTAAATTCTTCATGCTTGGGAAATGGCAAACAACAACAATTTTCATAACATCATCATGCCAATTTAATCACTCAACAAGAATTATCATTTCAAATCCATGCCCATTTATCCTATCATCAAGCATCCATAATCTAGAGATGTCATATAAAATCGATGTCCATTTATATAACTAATCAATATATCATTCTCATATCCAATCCATGTCCAACTAGCCATTGAGTCAAGCATCCAACATCCAACATCAAGCCATCATGATGTCCAAATTTTGAGTCAAAGTATATCCATCATCTAAATGTAAATCTTGGAATGGAGTTGTAAAGAGGTAAAAATGAAGGTAAGAATGTTCTTATTATTATAATTTTTCCTCTTTTATCCATTCTTATTAGTGTCATTAGATTTTAGGTTTTATTTCTAAGTTTAGTAATATTGTAAAAATTTAAAATTTAGTGTACATTTTGATGACCATAGTGGGAGTAGGCTCCCTCCCATTTAAATAATTTTTGTATTTTAGAATTATTTTGGCTAACTTTTAAGTCTAATTGAATCAAGAAATCTCAAAATTTTTACAATTTTTGTTTGTATAGGTCTCAGTCATGAGTTTGCATTTATAGTCATAACCTTGTCTAACCCAATCACGATATTGTAGTCCATTAACAGTTTTAGGCTGCAGGTCTATTTTTGAAAAAACTATGACTTACCTAATCATGATTTTGTCCTTATAATAGTGGTATTGATGATGATAATAGCAGTATTATGATTTTATTAATCTTTTTGTCTTAGGATTTTATGTTTGAATAAAACCACTACTTTGTGAGTAGCAACTTTGACTTACCATCAATGATATTGTGACTGAAAGTCACAGCTTTGTAAAGGTTTCATGAAAACCTTTAAATTATTTTTGTTCATTAATCCTTATCACCTACATGTTAATATTAAACATTTTTCATGAAAAATGTAGATTCTATTTATTTGATACACAGGGTTAAAGAAAGGGAATGACATTATGCTCAAATCAATGAATTTTAGATTGACATTTGCTCAAAAATTACAGTGTTGAGGTACATGGAAATGGCTTCAAATATGCTATGCAAGATAGAAGGAAACAACATCGATGTTATTAAAATATATAACTTCTCTCTCCAAGATTTTTTTTTGAGGATTTGTTATCATAGGATATATGTATATGACATTCTGTTGTGTTAATAACTGAACTACTACTTTTCTATATGTGTGATTTCATTTGAGCGGGGTCAGAAGAAGGATGCCATGACCAGAGTATAACCTGTAGTGAGAGAAACATGCAACACATGTCTTGTTCTATGTTAGTTATTAACATCCTTTTTTTAAATTCTTCATTTGTCTTGTTATTATCAAATCTAATCTAACATCTTTTCCAATGTGATGCCTTTTTTAAGAATATACATATGATTTCCAATTTTTTTTTGAATATATATCATCTAATAGGTTTTAATTATCCTACACTTATACATTTTTATATAATTGGACAAACTATTTTAACTTGCATAAGCTAAATATTCAAATTTTTGATGCTTTAAGACAAAACTACCACTTGTATTTATGCCCTTAATAGTTAGATTGCTCAGTCTAATCATGATATTATGGAGGTACTAATTGTTTTGAGATCTTGACCTAATCTTATTTATTTTTTTAACTATTGGATGATTAGAACTAATATGGTATATTTATAATCACGTTTAATTGAGGTCATTCCTTTGAAAACTCTAAATTCTACTCAACTTTGGTTAATACAAATCATTTTATCTTTGAGATCAATTTTTTTGAAAATATCACAGACTTTAGCATATAGTTCATCATGATCATTGGGATATAATCACTTTTTGGTATTTTCAATCATTTTTTGGCATTGGCAATAGTTTTTTGATAATAGATTTGAAATTTTTGTCATTTATTGTAATATCACATTTGTTGATTTGTTAACAGTCATAATTTTGTGATTTATGACAAAACCACAATTATCAATTATATAGTGAATATAGGTGTTGTCAGTCTCAGTCATGGTATTATAGGTCTAACTAATATGTTATAGGTAACCATCATGATCATCTATCAGTCACAATATCATCATTCATAAGTAATAGTTTTGACATCCCAGTAGTGCTATTGAAATCTTTGGTAGCGAGATTGCCTTGTGTAGTTATAGGTTTGCAAAGATTCACAGTTTTGCATAAAATCATTAAAACTACTAATATTTATGTTTTAGGACCTATCTCTTTGAGTGACACCTAGAATTATAACCTATGTGCTTGTAGGCTACCTATCAAAGACCCATTTTGGCACTTTTTACATCATTTTTCTATTGTAGATATATCATTTTTAATCATCTTGTTGTGTGTATATCTTTATTATGAAAAATAACTCCTTGTATGTAATTGTGTGGTGTTGATTTGTAGATAATTTGTCATATCATGTTTAACCACACATAGGTAATTAAAATGGTTAATTATATTGTGTGTTTCTTTTGTTTGCTAACCCCTCCCTTAGGATACCATGTGATGTGGATTTCATCACCACACTCAAGGCTTAATACATAGGGGTTAGTGTCATGGATTTCGCCACCACACTCTAACCAAACTTCATGTTCTAGAAAAGCCTAAATATTAGGAGAGATGTAATTACAGCCTAAGTGGAACTCCTCATAAAGGGTTTTGTGAAGTGAGGGGTGATCAAGCTCTAAGACCTAAGGTAGTCAAACAACATCCTATATGAACTTAGGCCCCAACGTACCTTTATGTGTATCAGAGATGACCCTAGAGAGCCCATTTAGCCTAGTATAGGACCTTCTAATCATAATAGGTGTACTAGAGTTAGCATTAGATTTAAAGTAGCCATCAAGTACAATTATGATTGAGAGGGTTAAATTGATACCATAATGGGTCACCATCCTAAAACCTCACCTATGAATCCATTGGATGGTGAAAATATCAGGTTATACACCCTTGAGTTTACTAATCATAGGTTATGGCTTTCTTTCTTGGGTGTGTGTTTTTCTAAACTTATATCATTTATGAGTTGAGTTAGCTTTTACCTATCCAAAACTATTTAGGTATTTTTCATGTATCATATTGTATATCCTTACCCCATCTCTATTCCATCATCCTTTATATATATCCTAGTCATCATCCTTGTCATCCTATCATTATATTTATTATATTTATCTGATCTTATCTTGTCTAATCATACCTACTTATCATACTTCATACCCACATATTATCTTGTACATCTTTGCCTTTGTATAGTCTTGTCATCTCGATCTTGTCTGTATCCCCTCTTAATGTACCCTCTCTAATAGTGATTAATTATCACCCCATCTACTTACATATTCTAATAATCATCAACTTAAATCTATTGTCTATATCCCATCTATCATCTCATCCTAGTCTAACCATATACACCTATCATATCCACCCAATCGTAATTGTCATCTTGTATATCCTATTTTTACCCTCCTATATATAACTTTATTCTCTTGTACATCCTACTAGTCCTATCCCATCCTAGTCTCATCTATTATTCATCCATCACTCACCCATCTTAATCATATTTTCCATACTTATCTTTCTATCACTTCATATATATCATCCTTCTATACTTTTCCCCATCTACCATTTTGTCTTAAGCATATTTACCCATATTCCTATCACCACTATCTTGTACATCTTTATCTCATTAGTCTCTTATATATATCCTTTCATCTTGGACATCCTCATCATCATCCCCTTATATATATAAATCATATTTTTATACATCCTTTAACATATCCCATATTATCTTGTCTTGATCTCATCTTAGTCATACACCATCATCTTGTACATCCTTCCCTAATCATCATATTTTATATCATTTTCACTATCACATCTCCTATCTTAGATTAGTTACACCTTATAATAATATCACCTCATCCATAATCAATCACACCTCACTTTGACCTTGCCTTATCCATCAATTACACCATAGTCTTAATCATTCCCATATCATTTTATTGACACCACCCGCTTACATATTTGATCATAAAACCTAACCTATCCTAATCCCATCTTTTCTCACTATCCAAATTATATCCTATGTCCACATCATCCATAGTACTAATCATCCCCATACCATCTTGCCTCATTATCCCATCACCTTGTATATCCTTATTTTACCTTCTTGTACATATTTCACTCACTTGTACATCCTTTTAATCACATATTATCACTAGACCCACACATCATTAGTCATCCCATAATCACATCTTAATAATACCTAGTCATCCATATCTTATCCTAAATCCATACTTGATCAATTATCTTGAGCTTGCCTTCATCACCCACCTAGTAATCACCTCATCTTATCCTAGTTGGCTTCTAGGTTACATGCGGGTCTAAACCATCCACCTTTCATTTCCCCTTTATCATTTTCACCTATAATCATACTTATCATTATTACATTGTCCTAATCACTTTCATAAACTAATCCTATCCTATCCCATCTTGAGCAAATTGGTTTAAGATTTTGAGCTAGTCCTATCATCCAAATCATCCTATCATCTTACTCCACTATCACTTATCCTTTAGATAGATACTCATACCTAGTCAATATCTTGTTAGCATTTTTTCACCTTATCAATCTTAATCTATAAAACCCATTAATCTAATTTAGTCCTATCATATTGACTTATTCATTACTAGCACCCATCATATCACCCTCTTGATATTTTTGAATATTAGGCACTCATCACATTCCCAAACCTTTTGATAGCTTAAAAACTAGGAATCATTGTTAAGTTATTAGCACCTATTGCACTATCAGTCTAACATTTGATTATAGTTATTAATCCATTAGTCTATCTCATCTCCATCATTACCTATCATATTAGCTCAGCCCTTTCAATACATTTTGTTCAAAAACCTTATCCAATCATTATCCTACCTACATAATCCATCATCTATCAATCATTAGCATAGAACTAGACCCCACCTTCATTGACCAATACATACATGCCAACAAGGATGAGATCCTTTTGCAACTCATTATGATGGGAGTAACCCTTCTCAAAGGTGTTGATCCACTTCATCTAATTTCACCTCCCATCAAAGCCTCACCATGTGAATCCTGTACCAATCCTCCATCCGTTAGCCATAAACCATAGTCTACCCATTCCCATATTAGCAAAGGTAATCCAATATTGTCTACCTCAAATCTAACCACCTAGTCATATACACAACCATCTAATCATAAGTCCAATGCTTCCACATCCAAGTCACAACATGAAGTGGGTCCTTATAATCCCCTTCCCATATCATTAGAATCCCTTTTAAAACAAGTAGTTTTCGTGAAAATGAAGGCCTATCCACCTATCCAACAACTTGATCCTACTAAAACCAAGCCCTCTTGGTATAAAGATAATCAGTATTGTACATATCACTAAACCTGGGGGCATACCATTAATCAATGTTGACTTTTCCAATATTTTATCCAAGACCTCATTTACCATAGTGATATAGTAATTGATAATGAACCAGAAGCATCCACATCCCTAGCTGAACAAAAAGAGGAATGCCAAGATTTCATTCCCAATCATGATCAAGCTCTTCCATTTCCAAGCTAACGTCAAGACACCACACCCATCCTACGTGATCCCCCCATCCTTAAAAAATCCTCCATCACAATTGAGTCTATTCCATATGAGCCTAGTCCACCCATCTCTCTTAACTCCCTCCATGAACCTATTATTTTCAAACTTGTCATTCATCCATCATCTCCCTCTCACCCATTCCTTTAAATACCCCTTATCAAGAGGTCAATAGTAGACAATGCATCTATAAATAAAAGCATTATATCTTATGCATTAGATTTAGCTTCAAAGCCATCATTTGAGGCCTTATCTTTCATAAGATCATGTTCAACACTTATATCCAAATAATATACCTCATCAAAAATGTAATCCCTCATTGATGTTGATAATGCCTATCTTTTAGAGGATACTTATAATCCATATACCCCTGATATATTAATAGACATATATTTTGATCCCATTCAAGATGATGACATCATAAAAGAGTTTTTACAAGATTTATCTCTTTAAAGATAGCTAGAGTGAATCTGCATCCACCTCAGATGCATATCTTCCAGATAGTCCTAGTGATCCTTTTATTGATCTTGAGGAGATTTTATTTGATGTTGAGATGGGGTCTCTTATGAACCCTTAATAAGGACATTTCACCTCTTTTCTATTGTGTAAGGTACTTCATCCCATCACTATCCTTATCATTACCTCTTCATTTCTATCACCCATCTAATCATTTTTTTTGCCAGTATGAAAGGTATTTGATCCCATCATCTCCTAATCTCCTTGATAGATTGAATCCTTATGGGGATTTTTTTGGTAATACTTGGTCATCACTTTTGTTTTATCACCATCCTTGGCCACTTTTTGATTTGATTTCATGACCAAAACAGTATTCAAAGATCCCCATCATATCATCCATCCTTATATTATCAACTAAGTGAACATCTTAGCTTAATCCTAATCATGATCACCTTATCCAATTCTAATTTTATCCTACATCCCTAATCACATCATGATCATCCTAGTCCACCATCACCTAGTCACTCATACCATCATTAGATAAGACATTATGAAATTGTATGTAGATATTTATGTTGTTACTTGTTTGTTTTATTTGTCTTATTTAACCATCATGTATATATCTTGATTATATTCTATTTTGCTTGCATCATATCTCTTTTTATCTATTGGGAAATTAATGAGGATGGTAGAAGACACAAAAAGTGCCCTAAAAGATGTTGAGTTTACTATTTTCCCATGCACTTTGACATAATGTCCTTTTGGTTATGCTTATATTATGGGGCATCATGTCAAGTACTATATTTTTGGATTACTTAGACTATGATGAGATTTATAACATTTGTGATGGCTTAATTATCCCCATCTTCCTCATTTATTTTATCCTCATTTTCCATCATCATCATCATCATCTTCCTCTAATCTCTAATCCTCATCTTCATCTCCATTATCATTATCATCATCATCATCATCATCATCATCATCATCATCATCATCATCATCATCATCATCATCATCATCATCATCATCATCATCATCATCATCATCATCATCATCTCCCAGTCAAAACTACATCAGCTTGAGGTCTTTTTAGACTATATAGGTAGCACTTGGCCACTTTTCAGTGCCCAAGGATAGCTCAACCACTATCTCATCTCTCACTCGCTTTCATGTGTCTTTGATAGGGGCATCATCCTAATCCTTTTGGTCAATTAATCATATCAATTCTTCTCTATCATTATGTCAATCGATTTAGCTTTGGGCTACACCCATCATCAATATTATCAATTCAATCTTATCCTAGCCTATATCTCTCCTTTACATGCATCTTTGATTTCGATATGTGTAAAGCTTATGGATTTTTAATCCTATCATCATTCTATTATGGTTGATTCTTCCTTGGGATGTATCTACAACCATGACACCCATCATATTTCCTCCCTGTGCATATGTCTTTGCTAAGGGAATCATCAATTTTTATCTCATTGCTCAAGTCAAATCACTCATATTATTCATCTTCTATTCTAAATATTATATCACATCCTCTCATCCATCCATCTCATCCCACCCATCATTTCTTATTTTGAGTGGCCATCCAACTCATTCTTCCTTGCTTGTCCCCTCGAGGGGGCATCATATCCCCTAACAACATTTAATAACATTCATCCATGACATGGTTCTTATTTGAAAGACCATTACTAATTCCACTTCACTCATAATTCCCTTTTGAAGGGGTAAAATATATACACCTAAAATTGCTTGATTTATTACTGTCACTAATATTCCTATTATTTGACACTAATTCCACTTAGTCTAATTTATCTTGCCAATATATCCTTTTATCCAACTAATTTTTCATAATTGTATCCCTTTATCTAATTTACCCCTTCAATAATTCTTCATTCACCATCCTTAGTCTAATCCCACTATTTCATTAATTCTATCATAATTTATATTATCTTAATCTAATCCTAGTTATTTATTATATGGGAATTTAAAATTCCCATAACTTTACCTACACACCTGCTAACCTACACCCTAGCCTTTCCTACATCCCTATGAGCCTTAATACTCATTAATTCTTATCTAATTCCCCCTAATTATCCCCTAAACTTATGGAGAAGCCTCTAAAATTGGAGAAGCTCCTACAAGTCTCTAGAAGTCTCCAAAGTAGAGACTTCTAATAATTTTAAACTATTCAGAATG
Source organism: Torreya grandis (assembly GCA_037957365.1). Classification (NCBI taxonomy): domain Eukaryota; kingdom Viridiplantae; phylum Streptophyta; class Pinopsida; order Cupressales; family Taxaceae; genus Torreya; species Torreya grandis. Next base: position 185,404 of record JARHVA010006651.1, on the reverse strand, counting down.
CCCTCCATTTTTCTTATAAAAGACCATGCTTGGGCAATGGTTAAAAATAAAAAATTTCATAACATCATCATGCCAATTTAATCCCTCAACAATAATTATCATATCAAATCCATGTTTATTTATCCTATAATCAAGCATCCATAATCTAGCAAGATCATAACAAATCCATGTCCATTTAGCTAACTAAGCAATCTATAATTCTCATAACCAATCCATGTTCAAATATCCATTGAGTCAAGCATCCAAAATTTGATATCCTTTATTAGTTTGTTGGGTGAATATTTTTTCAACCAGCTAACTGGTGAGCAAAATAGTTCCTATCACTATAACATAGGAAGATTAGTCGTCCAATGTTGTAGGTTTACCACATCCAAAAGGGACAAATCTCTCCTCTCATCAAGGGGAGGTTACCTATTAAATATTTGGAGGATAAAGATTATATATATAAGTAAAAAGTAATACACAGGGGTGGTATAAACCATCCATCTCTCTTTTTTTATAGATGATGTTCACAACACAAAGGAGAAATGCTGGGTGATTGGTGAAGGTGCTTCTCTTCTTTAAGAAGTAACATTCAACCAAGAGCTAGATCCCTTCCTAGATAGTAGAAATCTTGGTGAAGCAATAGAAGAAACTTCTCTTCTTTCAGAAATGCTTGTTCTTGCAAACAACATGAATCTTTTTTATAACAAGTGACTAGTAACCAAGGGTGTAGTGAAACTAGAAATCTAAGATGTAGCATAAAGTCTCCACCTTGAATACCCTAGAGTGAGGTACAAAGAACAATGGGGGGAACAAATTCATCCCAAGGTTCTTTACATAGAAACAAAAAAATAAACACACACTGAAGATAACTATGGCAACACAAAGTCTGAAAGTAGTTGGCTTCAGGACACCTTCCTTATCACTTCCACTAGCTCTGCTTGTTAAATTGCATAAACAAGAATACATTCAAGAAATAGACATAAGAACAATCTCCTAGAATGACACAAGCTATAACAACACAAAGTCTGAAAGTAACTTGCTTTCTAATTCAAACAAAGAAATATGATAAACAATCTGAGCTCAAAGTCTTAGTCATGCCTTTCAATTTGGGAAGATTTTTGCTTCTAGTAAAGGGAAGATGCCTTTTGCATCAAATGAGAGATTACAATATATAGAGGAAAAGAGAGGCTTGGCACTTTGTCCCATGGAGTGACCCATGCTATGCAATTATTGCCTTGGATGTATTTTTGATTCTGTCAGGGAGGGCCATGCTGGAGCAGGGCGGCTACCTTAACTTTGGCATGTTGGTTCATCCCCCTTATCTTCCCCTAAGCCTAAATCACTCATTCCATTATCTACTACCTGCAAAGCTATCCATGTTTCCTTTACTCCAAAGGGGACAAATAGGCTACGCTTTTAATGGTGGCATGCCCCAAATATCTACCCAGTGAATTGCTTCACCTACTAGAAATAACTCCTATTGAGTTTCCCTCTTTGTCTCTTCCTTTTCTTGGTCCTAGCCTTAGGGTCTTTAAATGCATTTGGGTTTGCATTTTAAGCCTATAGGGATCAACAGATACTTCAATGTAGTAAATTTGATGTTCACAGGTCTCTCCTCATTTGAAGGTTAATGACTAGCCAATTTCCCTAATTTTGACATATGTGGGCCTATCATTCTGCTATGACATGGGTGAGGACACATGGAAACATCTGAGGCTTTGAAATAAGCTTATTGGAATAGGCTTTGATACTTGTTAGAGGCTAGAGGCATGGATGCAGACATGTGGTAGCTTCCACTACACTAAGATGAGACACGTGGTGAGTTTCACGCTTTAAAGCTTCATTTGAAATTATGTCTCAACATATGACACTTAGTAGCATCCACTACACTTTGAGGCTCGACCTTTCCTAAAGGGAACTTGTCCTTCAGGATCTTGAACAGGGTCCATTTCTGAGTGTTGAGTGTCCCCTCACAAGGGTATTTACCCTTTGGGATCCTCCAAGTGGCCTTCAAACTTTGATTTATTCAGGGATCTATTGTCTCTTTCATTTTCTTCAAATGAAATGGCCAAAGAAATTCCTTCCCTTTCCTTGGCTCTGTGCCTCTGTGCTTGAGGGTGCTCCTTCTTTGACACATGGCACATTTCACTACTTCAAACAAGTGACAAATGGTATCTTCCACTAAAAATCCTTACAACCATCTACTAGTGACACTTGACACTTCTCACTCTCAATCTTTTGTGACATTGTAAAAATGTTTGGGGTTCACTTGGGTTCTCATAGACAATGACACTTGTTGCCTTCTGTTGAGTCATAATGGGACACATGGTGCAGTTTGAATACTTTTAGTAGTCATGTGGATGCAGACACTTGGCAAATTTCACTTCATTTTAGTCACTCACCCTAAGCCCACCCTGGTCTCTGTGGATATTGACACTTGGAGGCTTCTGACAAGCTTTAAAAGGGACATGTGGCAATATTCACCACTTCTCAAAAACAAAGTATAATGGGGCTCAATCGATGACACCTAGTAGCATCCACCTGAATATTTATTTTATGTGGACTTCTTTCCTTAACTGAGGTAGCCTTTGAAACTTTGAACCCGTGAACTCATTGAACTTATGAAGTGGTTCAAGGTTCAATGGTTCAGTTAGTTCGTTCCTTTGATTTGGCTGAGTCACTTTGATATCTTTGAACCAAGCACGTTGAACCATTTGGAAGTTGAACCCATTGAACTGACAAACCAAAATGGTTTAAGGTTCAATGGTTCAAGCCTTTGAAACTCATTAAGTGCTTGGAGCCATAGAACTTTGAAATGGTTGAATTTTACATCTTTGGCAAATGCGCTTAGCTCTTGGTGACGACGTTGAACCTTTGAACCCATTAAACCAAAATCATTCAAGGTTCAATGGTTCAATCCTTGCTTTGATGCTTGCCAATGGACATTTTTTATTGAAACAAGGTGTTGACCCAATCTTGAAGATGACCAAGTATTGGAAACTAGTTCTTTTGGTTGAACTCACCTGTAGAAGCCTTTAAACTGGTTAAACCTGCTAATCCCTTTACTAAAAAAGCTTGAAAAATGAGGAATTTGAAAGCTCTGAACAAATTTCAAGAAGGGAAGAGATTATTTTTAGCTATGCAGGACCAAAATAGTCATATGTTGTCCCAAAAATGAGAAGTCATTTTTTAGGGACAACAGTTGGCTCCAGTTGGGGAACTTACTTTAGTTGGAAACTTGAAACATAGATAAGGGGAGTAGAAAATAGAATCCCCAGTGCCTTAAAGTGTGCCATTGGGCTATGGAGTCATGCTACAAGAAAAAGAAAGGCTCCAAAAAATGAAAAGAACAAAATAGAAACAAAAGACTATACAAATATATGTATGTATAGGGGAACTCATCCGATACTTCAAGAGTTGAAGTGCTTCTGATGTTGCCCATTATGAGGCAGAGAAAAGAGAGTGCCATCTTGATACTTCAACAAGAAACTATTTTCACTATTGAGCTGATGAATGGTAAAAGGGCCCCTCCACAGGGAATCAAACTTTTCATGCATCCCTTTTGGTTCTCTTCTCTTGTCCACAACAAGACTTGATCTCCAATATGGTAATTACGATTCTTTACTTTTTGGTCAAAGAGGTTCTTCACAAAACCTTGATGGGTAGTAATTCAATCCACCACTATAGTTCTCTACTCTTTCAGCTCAGTCAGACACATGATCCTCTTATCAAGGGCACTTTCATATGTTTGATCTTCAATTGCCTTAGCCAATTTTAGTGCTGGCAATTCTAAGGTGATTAGTATTTTAGCATTAAGTCCATAAAGAAGTTGGAAAGGAGACATACTAATTGCCTTCTTTGGCATAATTTTATCTACCCATAGAGCATCAACCAATGCTTTATGCCACATCCTTTGGTTATCATCCACCGGCTTGTTGATGATAGCCAGCAAATTCTTATTGCTTGATTTAACCTATCCATTCCCTTGTGGAAAGTAATCAGAAGAGTGGGAGAGCATAATCCCATAGTGGAAACAAAATTGAGTAATTTCCTAGGAAGTGAAACAAGTTGCATTATCAGTGACAGTCTTGGTTGGGACCCCAAACTTGGATATGATGTTCTCTTCAAGGAAATTGCATACTACTTCAGAAGTAGCATGTTTGGTTGGAATAGTTTCCACCCATTTAGTGAAATAGTCTATTGCTATAAGGACATAATCATGTCCAGCACTTGAAGATAGGTTTACAGCTCCAATACAGTCAATTCCTCATTACTAGAATGGTTCCTCTATGACCTCTGGCTTAAGAGGTAGGGAAGCTAACTTGGGTATTCAGACAAACTACTGGCATAGTTCACACTCCCTGACCCACTTGAATGCATCCTGAAAGAGAGTTGGCTAGTAATACCTAGCTCACAAAATTTTATGGGTAGTCACAGGAGTAGAAAAATGTCCCCCATAGGCTGAATCATGGTAGGACTTCAGAAGTTAGCTTTATTGCTCCTTGTCCACACAATGAAGGAAACTCCATCAAGGCTCCTCTTGTCTAAGCTATTGTCCCAAAAGACAAAATTTGTAGCTTTCAGCTTGATGGTTATCCTTTTTTTATAAGATAGGTGAGCAAGACACTCACCATAAGTAAGGACATGAGCAATACCTGAATACCCCTCATCCATGGTGGAGACAAAGAGGACTGTTGGTGTGTCTTCCACCTCTGATTCTTCATGCTCTATTCTTCTCGGCTTGTTATCAACAATTAGTTGGCATAGCCCCTTCCCACACACCATCTTTGTTGGATTGATGACTAGATCAAACTCTTAGATCTTAGAAACCCAATTGCCACTTTTCATCCCAAACTCCTGCTAAGTCAGTATAGATTTGATCGTGGTATCAAGAACCAATGCAGTAACTCGAGAATTGAGGATGTCGAAATGAAAATGTTTTACTACCTTCACCACTGCATAAGCATGCTTCTCCATGTTTGAGTACTTCAGCTCATGAGCTTTGAGAGGAAAACTCATGAAGGAAATGGGAGATTCTATACCCTCTTTATTCTATTGAACTAGATTTGCTGAAAGTGTATGTTCTGAAGCATAACTGTAAATAGTGAATTTTTTGTTATAGTCTAGACAAACTAGAATTGGGGTGTGGGCAATGGCAGTCTTGATATCCTCAAATGCTGACTTGCCTTCTTCAGTCTAGTTGAAGGTGGCCTTTCCTTTCATCATGTTTATGATGTTCCTAGTCTTCTCAGCAAACTTAGGGATGAACCTCCATAATAAATTCACCTTTCCAAAGAAAGTGTGAACAATAGTCTTACTTGTGGGCAAGGAAAGTTCTTGGATAGAATTGACTCTATCTGAGTCAATCTTTATGTCTATTTTGGACACAATGTGTTTGAGAAGTTTCCCCTCTATTACTCTAAAAATTGACTTCTTGGGGTTTAAGAAAATGCCATTTTGGTGACAACATTCCAGCAGTTACTGCAAATGGCTCACATGACCTGGGAGATGCTTAGAGAAGATAGTCAAGTCATCAAGATAAACTATGATGAACTTACCCATGTCATCCTTGAAGGCAAGGTCCATTTCTCTTTGGAAGGTAACACCAATATTTATCAAGCCAAAAGGCATTCTTCTATATGCAAATGTGCCCTAAGGTGTGGTGAAAGTAGTCTTATGCTGGTCTGCCTCACCAACTTCAACCTGATTATATCCTAAGAAGCCATCTAGCATTGATAACATCTCTGAACCTATCACTATCTGAAGCACTTGATCCATGATCGACAAAGGATAGTTATCCTTCAAGGATGACTGATTCAAATTTATAAAATCCACACAAAGGCAAATTTCACAATTCTTCTTCTTTACAGGCACTATATTGGCAATCCATGTGGAATGATGGATTGGGAAGATTATCCTAGCATTTAGCATCTTTTGTATCTTAGATAGAATACTACTTGATATTTTTGGATTATAATGCCTAGACTTTTGCTTGTAAGGTGTTGAATTAGCCTTGAGAGGAATGTCATGTCATATTTCATCAAGTCAGAGTGACTTCAGGTCATCATACAAATATGCCAAGACGTCCATGTGCTGGTTGAGTAACTTGGTGAACTTGAACCTCTCCTCAGGAGTACAACATTTTTCAATGTTCACCATCTTGGGGTCTTCCTTGGTTCCTAGAATTACTTTATCAAACTCTTGAGATGATCTTGAATCCATTAGCTGCTATTTGATGAATCTATCATGCTTATCAAATAGCGTCTCAAGGGAAACTAGGCCTCTAGGAATCTTATTCCCTTTGAGTTGAAAGAACTCCTCACCTATGTCTTCATTTGATTCAGGAGCTGGTCCACACTTTTGAAGTTCACTACCTTCAAAATGTAGTCATTCAAAGCTATCCTTTTTCTCTAAGAAGGCAATGATTTGATTGTCATTGTTAAATACCTGCCAATGACTATCATTATCAGGTACACTTTGCTAAAAGACCAACTCAATCATGTACTTATCTCCTTTGAAGCCTGGGTGGGGGGACCAAGAGAGTAGCTAAAATAGCTAGTGCATCCACTTGGTCATTAAATTCTTTAAGAATTGTAGAGATGCTAAAAGCATCAAAGTCTTCAAGCTGGTCGCAGACTAGATTGCGGTAATGATGCAATCACTCATTTTAGTTGATACAAGTTTCTCACCTAACAAACCACTAGTTTGGCATATCCTTTGGCATGAAGGAGTTTGAAGCCTTTGTCCCTATCAACTTTTAATTCAAGCAACAGAGACTCATATTCAACTGTGTTATTCGTGTTGCTAAATTGCAATTTATAAGATGAGGGAAAAATATCTCCTTGAGGAGATATTAACACATCCCTAGCTCCTAAACCAGTGGAGGAGTAGTTTCCATCAAATTCAAGAATCCATACCTCATTTGATACTAATTTTCTTTTGGATTCTTCTTCATTTAGGGGTGGAGATACTTCCACACTTACCTTGTGCTCAGCGAATTCCTCTACTAATCCAGCTGAATGCATTTCCAGGCTATCACCTGTAGGAGCTTCACTAGATGCCTCATGAACTTCATCTATGGATAGAAAGTAGTTACCCATGCTTGAAGACTCAAATGGAATTTGAGCTTCAGTTGTTGAGGTCTGAGTAACTATGTATTTTGCTTCCTTCTCAGGGAGCAGCCTCTTCATAACACTTTTGACTGGAATCCTCACCTCTGATAAATCCATGCTCAATTCACCACCAACATCCTTGCAAAAATTATTCCCAAGAAAGATGCCATATGATGCTAGGACGTTGGCTACCAAGACAGTCATCTTGATTCTTTTGTCTAGAAAGGCAATAAATGCAAATTGGGCATCCTTAATTTGCTCCAATAGTGACACTTGTTTATTCTCAATGGAGAAGCATCTATTAAACATCTTGGTCAGTGTGAGGTCAAGGGATTTGGCTACTTTAGAAGGCATGACATTGTCTGAAGGTCCAGAGTCAATGATGCAATTGTTCAAATGTCATCTATTTATTAGCAATGAGATGTAGAAAGGTTCAATCCTACTAGGAGTGGTAGGAGGGGTAATGACCAAATTATTCTTGGTGGGTGTATCCTTAGGTGGATCATGTGTCACTTTGGGGACTGCTTGTTTAATAGGAACATTATGGTTTTTAACACACTGAACCAATTTATCTAATTGCTCAGGATGGGACTACAGAAATTCAAATTCAGACATTTAAATTTTAGTTTTCTTCATATGGTTAATTATGTCAAATGCTTGGAATGAGCTAGGAGTAGAGGATGGGAATTCATCCTTTTGATTTTTGGAAGGGGGAGGACTGGACTATGAATTTGAAGTAGAAGGCAAAGGGGTACTTGGGGTACTTACCTTTCTAGTAGTCACTGGGTCCTTTGGCTAGAAGGGTAGAGTGGATCCCCGCTTAGTGATTGAAACTACTAGTTGAGGTCGCTCCTCTACTTTCTCTTTATCACATTGTTGAGCTGATTGAATTTTGGACTAGGTAAATACAACATATGACCCCTCAGTTGCATTGCCTTCACTTTTGGGTTAATCCTGATAGTTTAGGAAACTAATATGGGAGTTGCCAATGAATTCTTCTTCTTCCTCAGCAAAGAGATTAGCATCATCTTTAGGATTCAACTCTAGCTGGATTGAGAAATTTGATTCAGCTTTAAGATATCCAACCACTGAGTTATTTGGAGGTGCTTCAATGTCAAGATTATTCCTCTAAGGGGGAGGAAGATGATTAGTTTACACTTGGTTCTTAGCAACATGTCCTTGATAGGCTTGACTAGGGAATGTCCTCCTTGGTACATCTCTATAGGAAGGAGCAGGTGACATTCCTTGTGCCATTTGTTTTTTGAGAGCTAACACTTCATTTTCTAGCTTTTGCACCATAGGATCAGTGGTGGCTAAATGGGAGCACTCAGAGGAAGAAGAAGACTTGCTTTTGTGTGGATCTCTCCTTATCTTTCCTACCATGATAAGGTCATCTTCAAATTCAGTAGCCAAATCTTGAGCAGCTTCTAGGTTTATGTTGCCATCTCTTCTTAGTAGAAAACTCACTTCAGGCAATTGTGAGTTGATGAAGAAGCATTTGAGGTTTTTAGGGGTTGGTTGTGTAATAGTAGGAATTTAGTTCCTCAGCTTATCAAACTTGGCTATGAAATCCCTCATAGGCTCATGGGGTTCCTTCTTTAATTGTGTGAGCTAGGCCAATAAAGCGTGTGCATATTCAGGCTTGAATCTAGCTTCAAATTTGGCTTTGAGTGTGTCCTAATTAGTGACCAATCTAGCTTGCATATGGTAAAACCAATCTACAATAGTGCCTTGTAGTGTTTCCATGAAGAGCCTAACTACCTCATCTTCAAACTCCATGCTTATCATGCCACATGCTATACTAAAGGCTGCAACGTGTTCATCAGGATGCACTTTTTCATCCCCAAAGAATTTAGGGAAATTCTTTCTTGAGCTACATGGAAGTTAATGAAGAGGTGGAGTCAAGTTGAGTGGGCCAAATGAGTTACCCCAAGGGCCTCGAACTACCATGATGGGATTATTGAAAGCAGGGATAACAAATCTGGGTAGAACTTGATAGGTAAGGTTCTGCTAATAATAGGAAAAGTAGCTCTACTTAGTGTTGGTGTCCTGGTACGTGTAGGAGGGACACTCCTAAATCATTGAACTTGAGGTTGGGGAGAAAGCAAGTCAAAATCTCTTTGCTGTACTAACTCAAAGATAGGGTCAACAACACCTTGAGCTCTCTGGCTTCTAGTATAGTGTGGAGTTGCTAGATTGTGAATCACATATGGAAAAGGACTGATCTAACTTCAATTTGAAGCTTGAGGCTTCAAACTGCTTATCCTTCCTCAGTGGAGTCACCAAAAATTGTTGGGTGAATATTTTATCGACCAGCTAATTGGTGAGTAAAATAGTTCCTATCACCACAACATAGAAAGATTGGTCATCTAATGTTGCAGGTTTACCACATCCAAAGGGGACAAATCTCTCCTCTCATCAAGGGGAGGTTCCCTATTAAATATTTTGAGGTTAAAGACTATATATATAAGCAGAAACTAAGACACAGGGGTGGGATAAGCCATCCATATCTCTTTTTTTAGAGATGATGTTCACAACACAAAGGAGAAATCTTGGGTGATTGGTGAAGGTGCTTCTCTTCTTTCAGAAGTAACAATCAACCAAGAGCCAAATCCCTTCCTAGATAGTAGAAATCTTGGTGAAGCAATAGAAGGCACTTCTCTTCTTTAAAAAATGCTTATTCTTGTAAACAACAAGAATATTTTTGGTAACAAGTCACTGATAACCAAGGGCACAGTGAAACCAATAATTTAAGATGTAACACAAAGTCTCCACCTTGACTTCCCTAGAGTGAGGTATGAAGAACAATGGGGGGCATAAAGTCATCCCAAGGTCCTTTACACAAAAATAGAAAAATAAACACACACTGAAGACAACTATGGTAGCACAAAGTCTGAAAGTAGTTGGCTTCAGGATAGCTTCCTTATCACTTCCACTAGCTCTACTTGTTAAATTACATAAACAAGAATACATTCAAGAAATAGACATAAGAACAATCTCCTAAAATGACACAAGCTATAACAACACAAAGTCTGAAAGTAACTTGCTTTCTAATTCAAATAAAGAAATATGATAAATAATTTGAACTCAAAGTCTTAGTCATGCCTTTCAATTTGGGTAGAGTTTTGCTTCTGGTAAAGGGAAGATCCCTTCTGCATCGAATGAGAGATTACAATATATAGAGGCAAAGAGAGGCTTGGCACTTTGTCCCATGGAGTGACCCATGCTATGCAATTAATGCCTTGGATGCATTTTTGCTTCTGTCAGGGAGGGCCATGCTGGAGTAGGGTGGCTGCCTTAACTATGGCATGTTGGTTCATCCCCCTTATCTTCCCCTGACCCTGAATCACTCATTCAATTATCTACTACCTGTGCAACTATCCATGTTGCCTTTACTCCAAAGGGGACAAATAGGCTGTGCTTTTAATGTTGGCAGGCCCCAAATATCTACCCGATGAACTACTTCACCTACTAGAAAAAACTCCTATTGAGTTTCCCTCTTTATCTCTTCCTTCTCTTCATCTTAGCCTTAAGGTCTTAAACACATTTAGGTTCACATTTTGAGCCTACATGGATCAATAGATACTTCAATGCAACAAATTTGACATTCATGGGTCTCTCCTCTTTTAAAGGTTAATGGCTAGCCAATCACCCTAATTTTGACATTTATAGGCCTATCATTATGCTGTGATTTAGGTGAAGACATGTGGTAGCATCCACGGCTTTGAAATAAGCTTATTGGAATAGGCTTTGGAACTTGTTAGAGGCTGGGGGTGCAGATGTAGACATGTGGCAGCTTTTGGTTCACTAGGATGGTACACATGGTGAGTTCCATGCTTTAACGCTTCATTTGAAACTATCTCGGCATGTGACACTTGGCAGCATCCACTACACTTTGAGATTGGACCTTTCCTGAAGGGAACTTGCCCTTCAAGATCTTGAATAGGGTCCATTTCTGAGTGTCGAGTGTTCCCCCACAAGGGTATCTGCCCTTTGGGATCATCTAAGTGGCCTTCAGGCTTTAATTTCTTTAGGGGACTATTGTCTCTTTCATTTTCTTTAGACAAAATGTCTGAAGAAATTCGTTTGAATAATTTGTCTAAAGAAATTCCTTTCCTTGGCTCTGTGCCTCTATGCTTGAGGGCACTCCTTTGACATGTGGCATGTTTCACTACTTCAAACAAGTGACACATGGTGTCTTCTGCTAAAACTCCTTACAACCTTCCACTAGTGACACTTGGCACTTCTCGCTCTCGAGCTTTTGTGACATCATAGAAACATTTGGGGTTCACTTGGGTTTTTGCAAATGATGACACTTATCACGTTCCATTGAGTCATAATGGGACATGTGGCATGGTCTGAATAATTTTGGCAATCACGTAGATGTAGAAACTTGGCACGTTCCACTTCATTTTAGTCACTCACCCTAGGCCCACCATGGTCTTTACTCAATACCATGATTCTAAAGGAGGGGACTACAGATATTGACACTTGGAGGCTTTTGACAAGCTTCAAAAGGGACATGTCGTAGTATCTACCACTTCTCAAAAACAAAGTATAATGGGGCTCAGTCGATGACACTTGGTGGCATCCACCTGACTCTTTCTTTTGCGCGTGCTTCTTTCCTTAACTGAGGCAGCCTTTGAAACTTTAAACTTGTGAGCTCGTTAAACTTATGAAGCAATTCAAGGTTCAATGGTTCAGTCAGTTTGTTCCTTTGATTTGGCTGAGTCACTTTGACATCTTTGAACCAAGCGCATTGAACCATTTGGAATTTGAACCCGTTGAATCGATGAACCAAAATGGTTCAAAGTTCAATGGTTTAGGCCTTTGGAACTTGTTAAGTGCTAAAAACTGTAGAACTTATAAACGGTTGAACTTTTCAACTTTGGCAAATGTGCTTAGCTCTTGGCAATGACATTGAACCTTTGAACCCATTGAACCCATTAAACCAAAATGGTTTAAGGTTCAATGGTTCAATGGTTCAATCCTTGCTTTGATGCTTGTCGATGGACATTTTTTATTGAAACAAGGCGCTGACCCAATCCTAAAGATGACCACGTATTGGAAACTGCTTCTTTTGATTGAACTCGCCTGTAGAAGCCTTTGAACTAGTTGAACCTGCTAATCCCTTTACTAAAAAATCTTGAAAAATGAGGAATTTGAAATCTCAAAACAAATTTCAAGAAGGGACGAGATTATTTTTGGCTCTGCAGGACCAAAATAGTCATATGTTGTCCCAAAAATGAGAAGTCATTTTTCAGGGACAACACAGTTAACTATGAATATCCTTTATCAGCTAGATACTCTATATAGTTCATTGTTGTAGCATGAAACTTTATCATCTTGACCCCATATTCATTGTCTTCATCATCAACCTTCAGCTTGAATTTTTTAACCATCCTAGTGATAGCTAGTGATATTGAGGGACTTATCTCTCATCTTTTATGGTTAAGAGGTAGTGACATTTCTCCTTCAATTAAATGCGATGGAAAATATGTATGATTCAACTTAGAATAAGTTTAAACTAGATTAATGGGCTTAGGAGATGGAATTCTAGTATTGAGAGGTACTAAGGATAGATAATGAAATTTGGCAATTTGCTATAAATATTTTTCAGGTGAAGGTTGATCATGCTGAGGAGAATGGCAAGAAATTAAATTTTGATCAGACTATAGGGTAGTTTTGATGTGTTGAGTCAAATCACTTGTATTTCCATGTCTCAGAGAATGAGTTATCCAATGAGGCCTTCTCAATACTTAGTTTACTTGAGTGTTTGTGGGATTGAATGAAAAAACATCTAGAACATTTCAAAATATAGGATCTGAGGCATCAAAATATTGTCCTTTAAGAGAAAATATGTGAGGAGATAAATCTTACCCTATTTTGACTTTGATCATTTATAAAAATATTACCATAAGAGTTATTATAATGAGGAGGTGTCCAACCTGGCATCTTTTGAAATATGTAACAATTCTAATATATGAAACAAATCAAAACCATGATTAATTGCATTGAAACTATTCTCTAATATATTCCAAATACATATAAGTTTATATTTTAAGGCACATAAATTTAAATAAAAGATTGAAATTTGAAAATAAACATATCAACATTAGTTTGACAAATGATCGAATGTTTTACCTCATGAATTCAAGATAAAATATACTCTTCTCAAAACCAATAATTTTTCCATTTAGAAACTGATATCTAATAAACATTACCAATTGTTATGATAGATAAGTCATATTTTTATGTCTTAAAACTAATTGTAAACACCAAATTGAATGAAATCATGACATCATCAAACTAAAAAATAAATGTCACTTCCATAAATCCACTTCATAAAAATATAACCAAATTTAAGCAACAAATTCTCTTTAACCCAAAATTTTTCATGGTCTGAAATCCCAAAATCTTTTGAACAAACAAAATTTTCATACTATAAAAAAATCCTTATATGAAACAATTATATTTCCCTTATCATAGCCTACATGTGAGAAAATATGAACAATCACCTAAATTTCTATGTATGTTATCACTTCATAACCTTTTAACCTCTTCAAAAGAGAAATTAATATTTGAAAACTCAACACTTTATCAAAATAAATATCACACATAATACCCGTTTTCCAAATCCACTTGCATTAACATTTTCAATCCAACCAAACTTATATCTGAAAACCAAACATTTTCCCAAAACAAGGATCAATATGTAGCATGCATTTGATATACCTTATCTACTTATCAATATTTGCAAACCAACAAAATAGAACCATTTTCAAATAGAAACACACTTTTATCAAAAACCAAAACAAATCTAAAAATAAGAATAGACATGCAATATCCATATCTTATCCCATATTACCAGTCACCAAATAAAAGCCACAACTTCACCAAACATCAAATAATCTTAAAATTGAAAACTCATTTATACGCTTATAACATCATAGAATCAAATACAACATTGCATGGATCTAATTATTTTTTGAATAGATAAACAATATGTAGTCAAAATCTAAGCTCATTTTCCAAATAAATACAACCAAAAATTGCATGCTAAAAACAAAAACCATCAATGCAAATTCCTTATGTACATGTTCAACAAACAATCTGAATAATCATTTATCATGTAAAGACATATACTGAATGTAATAGGTTTTAAAATCTTTACCCGGTCTATAAATTATTCAAAATTCTTAGACCTTCTCCTTGCTTCCAAAATGTGGCTTCCATAGCAAGCTTATCCAAAATGATGGTTAATAGTGTAAAAATGACCTTTTGTATAGTTATGTATCCACAATAACTATCTATGCTATGTGTTTCCATTACATTGGTTATTGAACTTGTCAGTACCTTTATGCTAACTTATTTAAATCCATCAACTCTTACTAACTTAATCATGACTAATGTTGCCACCAACACTATTGCTAAATTCCTTCAAATGATACATGTAATGAGACTTAAATGCCATAAAATTTGTAGGCTTAAAACCAATCTCTAAGAAATCACCATATTTTTAAGGCATTAAATCCACAAAGTTCCAGCTAGCATGTTTCAAATAAATTGTTTCAACCCCCAAGTTAATTAGTTACCTAAGTCACCATTAAGTTTCATTCTGCCACCTTAGCCTTTATTACCAATGCCACCTAGGTCCACTAACATTTGAACCTTAGGTATTTATATTCAAAACACTTAGGTTAAAATAATTCAAATTTAAACCAAATAAACAATAGCTATATTCAAATTTAAATCAAATAATCCATAGTAGTATATTTGATTTAACAAATCAAAATACCCTTACAACTTATAAAATTATCTAGTATAAATAATGTTAACATAAATCATTCAACATTTGATGTCATGATTGTAATTAAAATTTATCTAACGATTTGTGTGTCAAATCATGAATGCCTTTGAAAATTATGACCATTAGGCACTATATTCACATTATCAAATAAACTATTTTTCTACCAATTCTATACATATTAAATGTTTTCATTGAATCCACTTAATGCTTTTGAAACCTCTTACAATGCAATTTAACAATTTCATTAAATGTAGTAGTCATAATAAACATTTGACATAATATGAATATTCAAATGAAACGATAAACTAATACCCCCATACCAATAGTTTTAGATGTGATGACATAAGTCATCAATATGATAGAACCACTTAATACACTTGGTTTTAAAGAATAAAAAGAGGGGTTGTCGAAAATAGGTACAACAAGATCTCAACATAAGCATAATTTTTTAAACTCATTTTGTAGCGATGATTGGTTTTAAAACTTGACTTGTAACAATGACATTCTATAGATAAATCTTAGTGTCACCACATTTTTGTCACTTTATGATCACCAATATCCTACTAAGGTGAGGTGAAAGCATATAGTGGACAAAAGTAAGTAACCCTAACATATTGAAGTTATTGTAGAACCTAGCCCTATAAAGTGCTATGATACTAGATGATAAGATGCTTCCTAAACTAAATTATAACTAGATTGAAAATATTTAAAATTAAATTAGGAAATAAATAAAATTACATTAAATTAAATCAAAATCACTTTTTAATTACTTATGGCCTCTTCGAGGGGACAACCTCTTTTGAGAAAACTCAATTCAATAAAATTCATGGATTATTTATCACTAGTTTTAGATACTAAAATTGAATATTTATAGCATCTCAATATTTTACTTTAACAAATATTAGCTAGATTTCTACCCTTTAGTTCTATACCTACATGTTACTAGAAGGCTCACATTCACCATCTCATTGTGCTTAAATTATTATCTCTTAGTTTGATCCATATCATTTTAATGAGCTAGGTCTCCTATACTACACAAAATGCTTAAAACATGATAAACATGATTCACTATCAATTTTAGATCCATACATGTTTTTTAGCCTTCTAGACATTACTGGCCATAGAGGGCCACTACTGATGACACTATTATCTAGATCTTTATCTAGTGTTTAGTTTCCAAAAGTCATCCAAATTACAAATTTTTTGAAACCTATGGGTCAACTTATTTGTCTTATTAAACCCTACCATGAGATATTTTTAAAATGTTGGTATAAATATAATTCAAATCCTTCTCATTATTCATCTAAAAAATACCAATAAAATACCTACTAAAACTAAATCAATCAATTACACAACTAGTTTATTCTTCCCTATTCATCCCTATTTTCATATCCACCGTAGGATTAGTCATATCATAGGTTTGAATAATTAAAAGAGAATCCCATAAGTGACATTTGTCAAACTACAATCCAAATCAAGGTATGCATCATCATATAATATATTACACCCTTGTGCACACACTTTCCCACACATAGGGGATAACTACATAAGTCTAAGGCCCTCTTTAGAGTATTGGCTATATAGACACTACCCATTGATAGAGGGTTATTTGGGGTCAACTCAACATTATGATCCCACTAACCTCTTTTTATCAAAATCATTCTAAGGTGAAGAGAAATTGTTTGATCAAATTGGTAATGAGTAATACCCTGTGTCTCATATTTGAGTACAATAATATAAAGATAATAGAAAAATTGGAATAATGAAGTTGCTCACATTTAGATCCAATCATTATTTTTCACTAGACATCTACATAAAATTTAGATACTAACATTGATGGTAATGTCCATATCTGATGGCATTATTTATGACTACAAAAGTAAAATTTTAGAGTCTAATAGTTAATCTGAAATATTGATCCTACATATTTCCCTCCTATTTTTAGTCTAAATCTACCTACACATAATAAATATAGATAAGTATCATTTATATTTGGTATTTAAATCAATTTAACATATTTCAAATCAAGTAATTTGTATATTTATCATATCTCAATATTCAATTCAGAATATTAATTTGTCTGAGTTTGAAATTAATTGGCTTGCTATAGATTAGTTTATCACCCTTGTGATTGAACTATTTCTATATTTCAAAACTATCCCTCACATATTCTAAAATTTAAGGTTAAACATTTAATGAACCTAACATTTGAATAGTCCTTTGCAAACCTAGCTTGTTCTAGTGTTTCCAACCTCCTAGGGTTTCTACTTCTTGTGATTGTTTTTCAGATCTAAAATTTTACGTAGGATTTTACACTCAACTTGTTATAAAGGTTTCATGCTCATACACTTGTAATTTATTCTTAATTTATTGGGTAATTTTGGCTTTCTAAAGCCTAATTTTGAAATTCAGTAGAGGTTTCTTATACTTAGGTTAGTATAGTCAAAAACCTCTTTTTGTTCAGCCAAATTTTGTATGGATTTTTTTATTTTTATAATTTATTATTTTTAGTAACTATTGACATTAAAGGTGAATCGTGTACCTATTCAAATTAATTCCTAAATTTCATAAAAATTAATAATTTATTAAATAAACCTCTCTCAATTCTCTAAAATATATTTCTAATTTATAGATTTTTTTAATTCTATATTCGAAATATTATAGGGTTTTACTTATAAAACATCACACATAGTTTGGATCATTTATTATTAAAAATGGATTAATTTTATAATTCCTTAGATATTTTTCATATTACTATTGTTATAATCATAAACATAGTTTCATTTGTCTAAGTTATATATGTATTTTTCAAATTATTCAATTTACTATTTTTAGTACATCTCAAAATGCAAGGTGAAAGGGATACCCATTTTCCCCTATTTTTTGGGTTTTAAATATTTGTTGTATTTTGTGGAAAAAAATTATTATATTTGCAAAATACCAAGCTAATATTATGAAATTACTATATCATTATTGTACAAAACCTATCTTACCTTAGAGTTTTCAACATTCTAGGGTTTTAGATTGCAGAAATTATCCAGTTTTGATTTTTTTTTTATCATGTTGAATTATTCCATAGATTTTGTATGCCTCTCCCATCATATTATAATATCTATCTTTAGAAAATTTAATTTGGATAAAAAGGAACCTCTTCCTCATCCTAAACCTAAGGAGGGTGATAACTACCATCCCTCTAGTAAAGTCCATGCTATCACTACTTCAAAGGGTAAGGTGGCCCATTCTATGGTTTAAAATGAAGGTAATCATTGTAGACATTCAATTATCACCATTATCTTGTCAAAATCATAAGTTTAAATGAATTATGCAATAATGCAGAAATCAAACCAAAACTATTGGAATGTTCTGATTCATCCACAGTATCATGTGTAATTACATAATTATGTCAATAGGTCCCTAATGGGGGCATTATCCTTTACATAATTTATGTCTTATTATAATTCATATGCAGTCAAATAATGACCAAATTGATGTTTAATATCAATAGTGTATGGCAACTAAACAAATTCTAATAATTGTAAAAGGGCTAATCAAAATCATTTAGTTAATCAAATCCAATTAAATGCTTAAGTGAAAAATCCATGTCAAATTAGTTAATATATAATTTTGAAAAAAAAATCAAAAAAAATCTTAAAAGGTGACATTAGTGATAACAAAGTCAAAAATCCAAAATATCAAAATAAATGCAATAAAAATTAGAAATCTTGAGGCATGCCTACTAAATTTAATATTATTTATAAAATTAAATGAATTTGTTCTCCAATATTGAATCAATATTGGACCACACATATTAATCTTGAGATGGATGATCAATATCATTTAAGGAAAACTATAAATATAAGGGCCTCCATGAACAATCATCAAACTTCATTGTGCAAATATATAATGCCAAAATCATGCTAAAATATTCACCATTTATTCATCTTGATTGATCAAATCCATTGGTATACAAGGGGATATGTTATTAGAATGAACAAAAGTGCATTGACAAAGAATACTACATCACAAACCAAGCACAAGCATTTACAAAGCAGTTTCTATAGAGGGTCTTTAGGGAAGGAAAATGTTTTGTTTATCTTATTTCATTAATTTTTTGGTCTAGTAATTCTAGCTCACCCTAGGGAGAAACTATAGAGTGTTAGTTCTTGAATTAGTTTTGGATTTTATCCACTAACATTGTATTAACCCTCTTTGTATTCCTTTCTCTATATAATGGCATGCCCGGTGGGACATCACACCCCATAAATAACTTTGAGGTCTTATAAATCCTTATAATGATGAAATTGGACCAATTTTGGCCTTAATTTATTTACTTTTATTTTCATTTTTCCTTTTTTCTATCCCCTAAACATTGGCAGGATCACACTGTGTGTCAGCAAGTTGGTTTTGAGAATGGCAAAATCAACTTATAGATCAACAGTTTTGTGTTCCTTATGTTTTTGTGAAAATAGTGAGATTATGTTAAAAATGGTGATATTACACTAAAAACAATGGTATTGGTTTGCATATCAATGAGATTTACCTACTAAATGGTGATTTTATTTTTGTTCTAATTTTCATGTTTTTTATGAAAATGGTGAAGTTATTAATCATATGGAAAAATCGCCCTACATGTTGGTGAATTTGCTAGGACATAAAGGTTCCCAACTTTTAGAGGTTCATTTGGGGTCATTCGACCTCCATTTTTGACGACTTTTTATAAAAAACCATGTTTCCTCTTGAATTTTCATATTATGTAATTATTTTTTCTTCATATTGCATAGATTTTTCATAAAATGAAAATTGTTAAGTGCTAATATATGTATAATAAATGGTTTTTTGATGACCAAAATGACATATTCAATATGTTGAATAATAATTTTACTTTGAAAATGATAGTTTTGTGACTGAAAAGATGACATTGCATATCTTTTCCCTTTATTTTATATGTTCTCTACTAAATAATGAACTCATCTTGTAAAATGATGAAGTCATCCTATTAATATATGAGGTCACTCTATAAATGATAGATTTTCCTTACTAAGTGGTAAACTCATCCTGCATATCAATGAGGTCACTAAGCTAGAGACTTTCCAATTTATCAAGAATCATTTGGGGTCATCCAAATTCCATTTTTGATAATTAATTTTTTAAAACCACATGTTTTGTCATAAATTTTCATATTATGTAGTTAGTTTGTCTTCATATTACATGTATTTTTCATAAAATATAATATCCAAAAATACTAATTTGTTTACAAATCTACCTTGTTTATCACAGGTTTCACTTACCAAAGACCACAATATAAACTCCTAACTTATTACTTATAGGTTTTGACATTTAAAAAGTATTTTTAAAACATTTATCAAAGGTGAATTTAATTCAATTATTTATTTGGTGCTTACTAAAAAACATTCACATTGATTTGGTGTTTGTAAAAACACTTTCATTTCCATTATTTGTTTCAAGTACTTGTTCATTTCTTGTTTTTTTGTAAACAATTGTACTTATGCTCTCTCCTTACCCCTTTTAGGGAGCTTGGATGAAAAAACAAACATTTTTTTACTTGTCTTGTTGTCTCCCAAAATCTTACTTGACATATGCTCTTATCCTACCCATTTTTGGGGTCGTGAGAATCAAAAATCAACTACATCTTTCCCTTTTTCATTTTTTTCATGACTTCATGGGGT
Organism: Torreya grandis; assembly: GCA_037957365.1. Lineage (NCBI taxonomy): Eukaryota > Viridiplantae > Streptophyta > Pinopsida > Cupressales > Taxaceae > Torreya > Torreya grandis. The sequence continues at coordinate 164,810 of JARHVA010006651.1, read as the reverse complement.
GGATTTCTTAGCATCCCACTAGTATTTAGTAGTAAATTAACCTAATAAATGACATAATATCATTGTACCACACCCATTATCTAATGGAGTATACAAATTTAAGCAATACCAATGGTATCTTAACTGGTATGCACTTTGGAGCCTAGTTATGATGGAGCACTTCACTGAGACCCTTACATCTGAAGTGGTCACAAAGAGACAAGAAACTTTGGTAAATGTCCTAATAATATCACATCCAATTGATGGATTGTTATAAGTCACCCATGTATCACAAGGTATATTGAGACCATCTAGTTTTCCAAATGAAAACTTTTGACTCGAAAATAATTTGTTGTGAAATTCTCATTGATGCAAGGGTGTAATTCTTAACAACCCCCAAAGTTTGCCTTTTTTATATAAAATTTTAAGGGGGTAGGGGGTAGAAACCTACAAATAATTAATTATAATTATTTAATGAATAATTAAAAATTTAATCTTCTTAAAAGTAATTATATAAAAAAGATCAATGATTTTAACCTAAACTTGTGTCAGTTTTTAGAGTAAATCATGATTAATTGGGTAATTTTGTCAAAAAATTGTGTTGTACTCACAACCACATATTAAAAACCAAGCACATTATTACTAAACAATACAAAACACATTATCACCTATTTTCACATCAAGGTATTACATTGCCTTCATTGCCAATTCACACTTAGTCATTTCTCATAATATTATGGTTTCCACTTGAAACAAAATCTTGTCTCATTTGGTACCACTAATTTCATTTCCAATTTAAACTTAGATTTTATTATGACAATTTTAAACTATTCAAATTCATTTCATTCTCATTGGGTATTTTTATAATAGCTAATTGAAAACCATTCAAATTAGGTCCACTTGTACCCAAACCTAGTTTGGAATAAATTGTTTAAATTGGGTCACTTTTTACCCCAAATCTATTTGAAATCTATAGCTGAATCAGGGTTTATTTTGGAACCATCATACTTATTGTGATCCAAACAATGCCAAATCAAGGTTAGTTTTTGAACCCACATACCTATTATGATCCAAACCATGCCAACTCAGGGTTTATTTTTGAACCACATACCTATTGTGAGTCAAACCATTGGTGTTAATTTTGAACCCACATACCTATTAGGACTAAACTAAATCAAATTAGTTTTGTTTTCAACTACATTCTGAATCTAATTCCAAATTAGGTCAACTTTGACCAAAGTTAGCTTCAAATCTAAATAATCAGAACCATGCCAAATAATGCTAATTTAACCAAATCTAATTATTATAAATTCATCATATGTGAATTCAAACCAAATCTTGTATTTCCATTCAATCTCCCACACTTGTCAATTGGGAAAGATGAAGTCATGTCATCCATCCTTTCATCCATTTAAATCATATCATACCAATGTCACCCTCTTTGAGCTATTTATATTAAGCCAAGACCACCCTCTTTGGGACATTTTTACCAAGACTAATGTCACCCTCTTTGGGCTATTTATACTAAACCAATACCACCCTCATTGGGTTATTTATTTGGACCAATACCACCCTAATTTGGCCATTTCTACCAATACAAATATTTCCCTCTTTGGGCCAATTTGAAGACTGAGATCACCCTCTTTTGGGAAATTCAAAGACCAAGACTATACTCTTTGGGACTTTTCTACCTAGCCAATTCTACCCCATTTGGGCCAATTTCATTAAAGAGAAAACCCCTTGGATGTATCCTTTCTTGGGCCATCTTGTAACATTGCCTTAAAAACCAATTTGGACAAATCCCTATACAAACAATACAAGACCACCATCATTATACCACTCATAGCAAAGGGAGCCAAATTATTGCCTAACTTTCTTCTAGATTGATTTCATACCCTTGTTCAAAAATAGGAAATATCAGTGTTGAAGGGATAACTTGCAGACCCACCCTACCATAACCACATCATCACTTATGCCACATACTTATTTCTCTCTAAGATACATAACTTGTTTAATCCATGGATTATTGTAGTTGATTAGTTGATTAACTATTATTTCTTTAAGCTTGATGTCATATGCTAATTATGGGACAATTTATGTACTTAATTTAAATGATTAGATGCTATGAGTTAGTGGTACTTTTCTATTTTGTACTTTATGATCATGTTTGATTATTATACAACATTATTTTATGGATATAATGATGTTTTGGTCTAACTAGCTTCATTAGCATAACGTGGATGTAGGGCAAATTCTTGCCTTAGATCATGATGGAGGGAGAGTATCATTAGAGATAATGGTTATATTGAGACATTGGGGGTTGACAGAGAGTGAATATAGAAACCCTTGAACACACTACTAAGTATATCATGTTTTGTAATTGTTTCATATGGATATCATAACATGTTTCATGTAATTATTATTATTATTATGATTTATAGTATAAGCTTGATTGATGTTGATGATCATGTTGGCTATTTGATTGATTTCACTATGTTTTATGATCTTACATAGCTCATCTTATTTTTTTAAATGAAAGATTTTTTTGTGTTTAATTATATATGAATCGTAAAACATTATGATGCTTTGATAGATTCCATAATCATTATTTGAGATATAAGATATAGATAATAATAATTAAAAATTATTCATATGATAACTACATTTTAATGTTGAAAGATAATAACATTATTTTTAAATAGAATGTATTTGATTAAATATTTATATTCATATATATAAATGGATATATTAACATTAATTATTTAATGATTTTAAAAATCATTGTAATTGTTATATATGTTGTAAATAACATTTAACGTAAACCCTAAGTCTTGTTATGCATAGTTACATTGCCAACATTATATGATTTCATTATGTTAGTCATTGCATGGGGAATACATTAGATAATGACTAGTTTAAGGTCTTTCATGGAATACAACATAAGTTTGTGACTTAAGTAAATAAGGTGGTCAATGATCAATTGATCTTTGCCATTTAGATTGGATAAAGGAATAATATATGATTAATTAGGGATTGTTCAAAGCATCAAGAATGATTAAGTAAACTAATCATTCATTAAATTTAGTTAAGCATTTTTTTGGGAAGAATTATGGGGTTTTGATACATATGCATGGAGGCAGACTATGAGTAGTTAAGTTATTTGGGCATGTAAAATTTGAAGGAGTTTATTCAACCGAAGAAGATGGAGTAGTGGAATAAAAATAAAAAATGGAAAATAAATAAAGGGGGATAATAGTGGGACTATAAAAAAGGATGATCATGACTCAAATTTTTGAGAGGAAAAGGCATAAGGTAGATAAGAGAAAAAATAAGGAATTGGCTTAGCTTTTGGCTCGACATTCTTCATCAATCATACATTCATCAGGTCAATTTTTATAATTTAAATACTTGTGTGTGTGTGTGTGTGTGTGTGTGTGTGTGTGTGTGTGTGTGTGTGTGTGTGTGTGTGTGTGTGTGTGTGTGTGTGTGTGTGTGTGTGTGTGTGTGTGTGTGTGTGTGTGTGTGTGTGTGTTGTGTGTGTGTTTGTGTGTGTGTGTGTGTGTGTGTGTGATACATTTTATGAATGAGTTTTTAAATTCCTAGGTTACTAATTATTTTATTGTTTTTGGTTTTCAAACTTTACAGTGGCTTATATATAGGGCCCTTTGGAGGGCTTGACCTCCAAATAACCCTATATCCAACCCAGGGTAACTTGGGAAGGTTAAGGATAAACATTAAGTCTAAGCCATAACATTAAGATGATTTATAAACTATCCTATCTTTTCTTATCAATTTGAATTCACTATTCAAAATGAAGTTTTAATTTGTTGGGTATATATACAATTCAATTGAGATATTTATCTTAAACTAGGTTGTTATATATATTCCATGGGGTATTTGAAAAATAGACTCAATTATATATGTCCATATGTTTATTCAACTATTAAACAATTCATTCTTTTGGGGTTAAGAATATGGGTCTCTTAGTCACACACACACACACACACAAACAAACATATATATTTATACCAATACACATGTTTGATGAATTGACAAACCTAATTTTGACTATATACATATATATGAATATATATACATACCTCATTAATGATTGTTAAACTTATAGGTGACTATATATATATGTAATTTGTTAAGTTGAACTTTAACAAAACTGTGTGTATTAGAGTTAGAAGATGATATTATTATTTGACTGGGACTAAATTAAGTTGGACTTTGAAGTTCAGTTATGAAATCCTAATTATCCATAATATATTTTATATATAATTAGAATATTCTATGTAATTATTTGGTGATACTCAAGTATGGGTAGATGAACAATTAAACTGTAGGATTACTATTTGGTTTTATAAAAATACAAATACTAGTAGACTGATAAGGTTATAATGGTTGAGTTTAGTTATTTTTGAACATTGATCATGCACAAATGGGACTGTGTATTTTTTTTATTAAGATGAACTATGTAAATATATTGTGTAGTAGTAAAGGGACTAGGTATACAGGTTCTTATAGGTTCATTTGAATAACAATATTGTTTATTTGGATTTGTGTTGAGTTTATTTTAATTAGCCAAATCTAGGATATTACCATTGATGCCTAAGTAGTATCTAATTGTGTGTTAACCATTGCTTGTTAAAAACTTAAATATGGTATATGTGGATGTGTTTAGTTATATTTGCACTTATGAATTTCATACAATTGGCATAACATGAATGGTTGTTTTAATCTTAAATGGTTAATAGATAAATGAGATTTGAGTTTGAATAATAGAAATTCTATGTATTTATTTATCATGGGAATTGGAATTTCCTTAGTTTAATAAAAAGGTTATGGGGCATTTGTTTATGAATTGATTGTATACTTCATGTATATAGTACACACTAAGGTGAAAGATGATGGATGTCACTTTAGTAGTGTACTATATAAATGAGCTATGTGTAATGTAATTGTATGAGTGCATATATATATATATATATATATATATATATATATATACATATATATATATATATATATATATATATATATATGAGATTAAATTAGAACATAATTGTATGTATGGATTGGCTTTTGTTATATGTGGAATATGAACAATTTATTATCAAAGGTTATAATATTATTTTTTGGAGAAATAATATTATAAGTTGCTTAATGGATAAAGAAACTGTTGGTCTAGAAATTAATTACCTGGATGGTGTGTTATATTGAGGACTTTTTTGTATTATGTTTATTATTTATAATAAACTGTATGCTTGGAGTTTAGTCACTTCATTTGATGGATTAAATGAATGTTTTTGATATTTTTATATTCAGCATATATTTTGATTAGCTAAAGTGAAATATGAAGTATGAATCTATTGAATTTTTTATTATTATTTATTTTAGTGAATCTCGCATTCATGACCCTAATTAAGTAGTGGCCAAATTCCATTGGCTTAATTATCACCATCAATATAAGATAATGGGTAATCTGATCAAATGGTGTGTATGGATTTAACTGATTCTAAAAATCATTTATTATTGAAAGCTTTGGCCAAAATAATGTTTGATAAACATTGTAATTTCTTATGTTGATATGTTTTTCATATTTGTGTGATATCATATTATAATGACTTTCTTTATGGTACATATTATGTATTAGATATATTCGACGCATAGGTTCTAGTTTGTTACTCTAATTTTTTGCACCATAATTATCTACCCATCCATGAAGGAACAGACATATCCTTAGTTGGAGAAATTATAGGGGATCTATGGTCCATAATTAGTGTGGAAAAGTGCTTGAATGATGCTCTCCCTCCTAGTTAGAGTACTATACTTGAGACTACACTTGAGATTACATATTGATACTTGAGTCATAAAGACTTTTCTTAGGGGAGCTTTGTATCATGTTTTATCATTTGAGATTTTTTATATATTGGTAAAACAATAATATTTATGCATTTTACTTCCTATAGTAGAAGTTGTATTATTGTATTAGTTGTGGTTAAACTTGTACTATGTCATTTATGCTAAAATGCAATAATTATAGTTATTCAGTAATGTTCATGATTTCTATATCTATTCATGGTGATCCTTAGCAAAGTGGATTAATTATAACCTTGATGGTTAACTAAATTAGTGTAGTTAGGTAAAGATCACTAGTTAGGATTTCTCATGGTGAAATATTTATGTTGAATATGTGTATTTAATTTTAGAAAAAGTTATTACAATATTATGGTAAACCCTAGTGGGGTTGTTGCATTGTGGTATCAAAGTTGATGCTCAAACACTAGGAATATAATGTAAACTTATTATCCTGATATATGAATAAAAATGGTACATGATATAACTAGAGGTGAGGTTATTTTGAATATCAAACCCCTTATGGATCCAAATTAGTTTGTAACTGCATAAACCACAAAATTGTACCAAATCCTTGCAACCATGTAAGAGACTAGGGACCAAATCACTACCCTATAAGAGGAAGTTCATGGCCATGAAGAGAAGTATACTCAAGAAGAACATAAAGAGCATCTTAATGATCATGAACATATTCAAGAGCATAGGCATGAGGAGGTGCCATAAGATGTGAGAGTTTGAGTAATTACAAATTTAGCACATGAAATGAAAAAGGTAAATCCACATAAGTTCAATAATAATATATTATGGGATTGAGCTAAAGCATGGATAACATAAATGGATAATTATTTCAAGATTCAAAATTATTCCAAAGTCATGAAAGCAATCTGGGGATCTTATCAGCTTCCTAGTAAAGCAATGACTTAGTGTGCAAATAAGAATTTTGACTCAACCACCACCACTTAGGAACAATTTTTGACACTATTTAAGTCATGATGGATTCCATAGATATACTTCAACCAAAATATTATGGATTTATAGAATCTTAGGCAAAGGGATTTTTTAGTGAATGAATATTGGGAGAAATTCACTAAGCTTCTTAAGTATGTACCTTAGCATAAGGCATATGAGAGGTTTAGAATCAGGAAATTCATCATGGGATTGAAACATAAAATAGGTGGTGAAGTAGATGTGAATGGTCCATCTACCATGGATTAGGTGTTCAATAAGGTGGTCAATCAAGAAAAAAACTATAGTCTCTTCCCAAGTCATAAATAAGTTTAAAAAGAAATTTGAAACTTCTAAACTAACTTTAATTAAGATGAACTGGAAGTAGAGGAGCAAAGATTCCAAGGGTTAGTTTAGGATTCAAAATGATAAGTTTAATAGTGATACATGGAATAAGAAGTTGGATAATAGTTTTAAGGGAAACCAACAGATTGAGAAGAAAGGACCAATTAGAAGTTGATTCATTTGTGGAGGTGACCACTTTGCTTGAGAATGTCCTAAGGACAAATTGAAGAACAAGGGTTCAGCTTCTCAGTAATGTACATTTTAGCAATGAATTCATGAAGTTGTTGACAATTGATATGTTAAGTATCAAGCTTTTCCCATAGAATTGTTAGGTATTTTATTCAATTAACTAGTTTCTATTTTAATTGATACAAGATGTATAAAATGTTTCATTGATCCTAGAGTAAGAAAATTGTCTATAAGGGATATAATAATGGCAAATGTATGGTCAATATAATATGATAATTAGTTAAAGGTCAAAGTTGATAAGTGTCTAGTCAAAGTAGAGAATAGATTACCTAAGTTCACTATGGTATTAAATCTTTATGCAATACCATTGGGATCATATGATGCAATCCTATGAGTCAATTGGCTTGTGAATCATAAAACCAAGGTTGACTATTTTCTAAAGAAGGTCAAGTGTCAAGATGATTTTATAAATCAGACACAACTTTAGGGTGAGAGAAGGGAGTTAAAATTGAGGTAGATTTCTACAATTAAACTCAAGAAATCTAAAAGGAAGGGATTCTAGGCATATATCATTAGAATAAATGAGATGGAAGAATCTAAGAAATCATTTAGCAAATATTATTCTTTTATGAGAAATTTCCATGATGTGTTTTTGAAATAATTACCAAGAATTCCACCTAAATGTGAGTTTAATTTATTGATTAATGTCATACCTGGATTAGAATCATAGTCTAAGGTATCATACATGATGAAAACCATTGAATTGGTTGAGTTAAAGGCATAACTTTAGGAGTTATTATCAAAAGGTTAATTTGACTTAGTGTGTTACCATGGGGTGCTCTAATTGTCTTCATCAATAAGAAGGATATAATTCTTCACTTATGCATAGAATGTAGGATGTTAAATAAAGCAATGATCAAAAATAGATATCCATTGTCATGCATTGATGATATATTTGATCAAATGTGAAGAGCTATATTGTTTTCTAAGATTGATCTTAGAGTAAGGTATTACCAATTGAGGATTCAAGAAGAGGATATCCTGAAAACAATGTTTAGGACTAGATACAGGCACTACAAATTTATAGTGTTACCATTTGAATTGATGAATGCTCTAGCAATATTCATGAATCTTATGAATAGTGTGTTTAAATAATACCTAGATTGTTTTGTGTTGGTCTTTCTTAATGACATCCTCATTTATTCCAAAGATGAGGAAGAGAACTTACAAAATCTAGAATTGAAAGTTGTTTAAGTGTGTATTTTTCAAAAAGAGTGTAGTATCTAGGACATATTATCTCTATAGATGGTATTTCAATAAATCTAGCAAAAATAAGATCCATCATGGAGTGGCTAGCACCAAAAAATGTGTATTAGATAAGAAGTTTCATGGGATTAGTGGGCTATTATAGAAAATTCATTTTAAATTTTTCTAAGATAACTTTAATCTGATTACCTCTCTTCAATAAAAGAAATAGAGTTTCATCTAGTCAAAAAGTATGAAATAGCCTTTCAAGAACTGAAAAGGAGGCTTACTTCAGCACTAGTGCTAAGATTTCCCAATCCTAATGGTTAATTTTTAGTTATCATAGATCCATCTAGGCATGACCTAGGATGAGTTGTTATGTAGGATGGTTCAGTGGTATCCTATGAATATTTTCACCCAATTGAATCTAAATGCTCATCAAAGGTGATGGTTAGAATTCTTGTCTAACTATGATTTTGATATTAAATATATCAAAAGGAAGGAGAATAGAGTAGGTGATGCTCTAAGTCATACAAGGTATGTAGCATTCATGGATATTATCAAGAGTAATTTTAGAGATCAAGTGATAAAATTCTCACTAGGAGATGAAATCTACGATCAAGTCAGGAAAGCATTATTTGAGAATGCTCAAAATCCTAAGTATAAGGGATTCAAAAAAGATAATGATGATATTTTTTGGTACAAGAGTAGGATGTATGTACCCAATAGAGAGAATTTAAGAAGCATAGTGCTTAAAGAACTGCACAATGCCCCAAATTTAGGATATCCAGGAGTAACCAAGCTCATGGCTAAGCTCAAACCACTTTATTTTTGGAAAGGAATCAAGAAAGATGTAATGAATTTTATGTCTCATTATTTATAATGTCAACATGTGATATTTGAACATGTGCATTTAGTAGGATTGTTGTATCCACACAGAATATCAGAATGGAAGTGGTAGGTAACTAGTATGGACTTTGTCCAAGGGTTATCATTATCATGGAATAGGAATGACATGATCTTGGTACTAATTGAAAAACTAACCAAGGTAGCTCACTTTTTACTAGGAAATTTGACTGATGACGCACCTACTATTGTGAAGAGATTCATAAAGGAACTATATCATTTACATGGTTTTCTAGATAAGATCATTTTGAATCATGATCCTAAGATGAATTCTAGATGTTGGTTGATTCTAAATTCAGCTTTGGTATTCAGTTGAACTTCAACACTACATATCACCCACAAATTGATGGATAGATAGAGAGAGTTAATGAGATTTTAGAGGATCTCCTTCGTATGTATTACATGGATCAATAATACAAATGGGAAGAGTATCTTTCATTAGTTGAGTTTCTTACAGCAACTCATAACAATCAACATTAAATATGGCTTCATTTAAGGTGTTATACAAAAGGAGGTGTAGAACACCAATAAGTTAGGATAGGTTAGAAGATAGGGTAGTATTTATACCTAAGATGCTTTCATAAATGGAAGAGCAAGTCAGGATAATTAGGTGGAGGTTGGTAGAGGTTAAATATAGACAAAAATGTTATGTTGATTTTTTTTAAAAAAATAGGTAGTTTATTGTAGGTGATAAAGTGTTATTACGGGTTAAGCCTCATAAAAGCCCAATTAAATTTAGGAAGTCAACAAAAATTTCATTGAGATATGTGGGATCCTTCAAGGTTTTGGAAGTGTTCAACCCTATAGCATATAGACTTGCATTGCCACTAGCTCTAGATATTATACATAATGTCTTCTATGTGTCTTATCTTAAAAAGTATATAGCTAATCCTTCACATGTGTTGTATTGGAATGTTTTGTAGGTTCTAGATCTTGGGGTGGTCATGGTAGAACCAATTAGAGTAACTAACACTTGTAAACTTCATTCGTATAATAGAGAAGTGTCACAGTGCAAGGTCATGTGGGATAAATGCTTTGAAATTAGTGCCACTTGAGAGGAATATGATGAGTTTTACAAGTTATTTCCACATTTGTTTGCTTGATTTGTTCCTACTTATTATATTATTTTTTTGCTAAACAATATTTTAAATTCATAATTGATGTTTGAATAAATGTCATCAAGACAATGACTAGATTTAGGGGGAAGGATGTTAAATCTCAATTTCTCTCTAATCTAAATACTTGTTTAATCTGTGAATTATTGTAGTTGATTAGTTCATATACTAATATTTGATTAAGATTGATGAAATAGGTTGATTATAGGATAGTTTATGTTGCTTAATTTACATGATTAAATGCTTTGAGTTAGTGGAACTTTTATATTCTACACTTTATGATCATGTTTGATTATTATACAACATTATTTTATGGATATAATGATGTTTATGGCTAACTACCTTCAATAGCATGATGTGGATGCATGAAATATTTTTACCTTAGATCATGATGGAAGGAGAGTATCATTAGAGAGGGTGGTTAGATGGAGACATTAGGTGTCAATAGAGAGTGAATCCAGAAACCGTTGTGCACACCAATATCATATTTTTTAATTATTTGATATGGATAATAGGGCATGTTTTGTGTACTTTTATTTAGATGATTGTAAATATATTTTATGGTATAATCTTGATTGATGTTGATGGTTGTGTTGATTATTTGAGTGGTTTCACTATGTTTGTGATCTTACGTAGCTCATCTTGTTTGGCTAAAAAAAAGAATTATTTATGTTTACTTATTTCATTGCCTTATTATGTTTGGATGAAGGGTAAAACATTATGATGTTTTAAGATATTCCATAATATTTGTTTGAGCTATAGTATATAGATAATAATTAAAAATTATTATTATGATAATTACATTTTAATGTCGAAAGATAATAACATTATTTTTAAATAGATTGTATCTGATTAATTGTTGTTAATAAATCATTGTAGTTGTTATATATGCTATTAATAACATTTAACATAAACTCTAAGTCTTGTTATGCATAGTTACATTGCCAAAGTTATATGATTTCATTGTGTTAGTCATTACATGGGAAATACGTTGGATAATAACTAGTTTAAAGTCTTGCATGGAAAATAACATAAGTTTGTGACTTAAGTTAATAAGGTGGTTGATGATGGATTGACCATTACCATACAAATTTTCTAAAGGAATAATATATGATTAATTAGGATTGTTTGAAGCATCAAGAATGATTAGGTAAACTAATCATTCATTGACTTCAGTTAAGAATTATTTTGGGAAGAATTATGGAGTTTTATTGTGTATGCATGGACGTGGACTGTGAGTAGTTAAGCTATCTAGGAATGCAAAATTTGGATTTTAATCAACTGAAGAAGATGGAATAGTGAAATAAAAATATAATATGGAAATTAAATAAAGAAGGATAACAGTGGGAGTGTGAAATAGGATGGCTCATGACTCATGACATTTTTGAAAGGAAAATGCAGAAGGTGGAGAAGAGGAAAAAGAAGGAATTGGCTCAAATTTTGGCTTGACATTCTTCATCAATCATACATTTATCAGGTTTATTTTTATAATTTAATAACTTGTGTGTGAAACATTTTATGAATGGTTTCTTTAATTGTTGGGCTACTAATTATTCTATTATTTTTAATTTTTTTAAATTTATAGTGGGCTGTATATAGGGCCCTGAGAATGGTTTGGCCTCCGTAAAACCCTATATCTAACCAAGGTAACCTGGGAAGGTTAGGGATAAATAACAGGTCTTATCCATAACATTAAAAGGCTTTATAAACTATCTTATCTTTCCTTACCAATTCAAACTCACTATTTAAAATGGAGTTTTACTTTGTTGGGTATATATACAATTTAGTTGAGATATTTATCTTGAACTGGGTTGTCATATATTTCCATGAGGTATTTGAGAAATAGATTCAATTGTATATGTCTGAATGTTTATTTAACTAGTAAAGAATTTGTTATTTTGGGGTTAAGAATATGGGTCTTTCAATGATATTGAATACACACACACACACACACACACACACACACACACACACACACACACACACACACGAATATTTATCTGAGTATATATCCAATCAATTCTAACTCTATAAAATAGTATACTCTCTCTCTTTCACACACACACACACATATACACTAATACACATGTTTGATGAATTGACAAACTTAATTATGACTATATACACATATATGAATATATATACATAAGCTATTAATGACTATCAAAATTATAGGTGATAATGTACACACACACACACACACACACACACACACACACACACACACACACACACACACACACACACACACACACACACACACACACACAAACACACACACACATATATTGTTAAGTCAAACTTTAACAAAACTATGTGTATTACAGTAAGAAGATGATATTGTTATTTAACTGGGCTTAAAATAAGTTGGAATTTAAAGCTCGGTTATGAAATCTTAATTATCCATAATAGATTTTATATAGAATTAGTTTATTCTACGTAATCATTTGGTGTTACTCAGGTACAAGTAGATGAATAGTTTAACTGTAGGATTACTATTTGGTTTTATAAAAATATAAATAATAGTGGACTGATAAGGTTATAATGGCTAATTTTAGTTATTTTTGAACATTGATCATACACAAATGGGACTATGTATATTTTTTATATGTAGACATCTAAAATTGGCCACAACTAGCTATCAACTAGACTTCAGACCGATTCCTATCAACCATTATAACTTAAGCCTAGGAATCATTGAATGCCCCAAATTTGCTTGCATATCATTAATCAAATCTGAGAATCACATTGAGGCATCCCTAATTTGGGTATCTTATTGTATATAATAATAACCTCTAATCACCCTATGGTATAACAATAGTCAATTTGGCCTATGGACCTATTAAGTGGGGCATTTGCACACTTAAGTTAAATATTGGAAATGCTTGAAAGGATAATAATAATTAATTAACAATCTAAACCAAATTAAATGCCTAGTTGAATTATCCATTTGAAATTAATGAATAACTAAAAAAATAAATAAAAAAATACAAAATATCTTAGCCTTTCATCATTACCCTTATGAGTTGTCAAGCTCTTTAAAAATATCCTAAAATATATATTTTGGAGAGCCATCCCTAGTAATTGCAAATCATGATTAATTGATAACTATTAACTCTACTAGAGTTATATTTGACTCACCTAGGTTAGGTTTGAACCCATTCCAAGCCTTAACTCCACCTTGAATCACCTTGGGTGAGAGTTAAATCCTTAGGCTATAAATACAATGCCATGTCTCTTGAATTAAAATATCTCATAAGCCAAAGTTATAATGCAAATTTGAAGAGAGATAAGCCATCTGATATAGTTTTATAATGCCAAAAATCTTAAAGCCAAAATACATCAAAGCCAATGGTGCCAAGGAGAGAAGGATCCAATGAGGAACAAGTCGAGTAAGCCACTCAATGAAACATTTAAAGCTCTCAAGGAAAGTAAAAGATTTGTGTCTTTTACATTTTAGTTTTGCTTTCATTTTTATTTTGTTACTAATCTCTCCCTGAGTTCTAGGATTACAGTGTAAGTGTTAATGTGTTTTTATTTGATTTTTCTTACTTGAACTAACACTATACTAACCTCCCTTATTAGATTCCTATGATCATAAATGGCATGCCCATTGAGACATAAAGCATCCCATAAAATTAAGGAGATCAACATGTTGCTCTTTTGTTTTCTAATAAGTGCTTGAGAATCTTCAAAATTCAAGTTTTAACATTATTTTTCATGTATTCTATTTTTTAGTGATACACAGATTACATAGAGACTGATGTCTATTCCCTCTAATTGATGTCAATTATTTTATAACCAATGTTGACCTTTGTGGGAAAAAAAATCATGGAAAAAATGTGATTTTGAGAGTTTTTTTTGCATTTTTCTAACTTTTGTTTTGTCTAAGGGCCAAAATGTTGTTTGACTAACCTATTTATTATAGGATTTGGTGTTATTAGTGAATTTAAAAGTTCATTTTCTAACCATCTTTCCATTGAAAATGTATTTTGTTTGTCTATGATTTTATAGGACCAATGTAAACCTTTGTCAATTGATGTCGATTTGCCTTCTGTGAACTAACCCTGATTTATACATATCAACATCGATCCCTACATGGATTGATGTTGATCTTTGAGATAAGAAAATAAAGAAACCCAAGAGCTAATTTAAAAATTTTGTTTTCTCATTCACATTTGGGCTTCAAAGTAGGAAAGAAATCTCTAAAAATTATAGGACCTAAGCTGGAAAAAGGCAAAATTTTGAAAGTGGTTAAGTCTTGAACATTTTATTTGGTGCCTAAAAAGAACTTTGTTATTTTATGCTTAGTTGTTTGTGAAGTTTATTACAAGTTTTTAAACAAATGATAAGGAGTCAAATTTCATAAAAATTTCACTTTAATGCATTAAAATAAACACTCAAGCTTAGATACATAATCTTAAGATTGCTTGTTTTGTGCTTGTTCTTTCAAAGTTGTTTATTTTTGCAAAGTGATTGATGTGTGTATGCTCTCTCCCCATCCCCTTTAGGGAACTCAAGTGACCAAAAATAATCTTTCTTTACATTTGTGCCTTATCTAAATACATGATAATAATGTTTTTAAGGATATCCTCAAATCCATATGGGTTGGGTGATCTAAATGTGACCCTAAAGTCTTTTAATTTATCTTTTATTTTTATGCATTTTGGATTGTGAGTGGGAGTTCATAACCTCCTCATAGTTCTCTAGAGTAGTGTTGACTCAAGAATTCATCTCCCAGCATCATTTTAATCCCACTCCATGGTGGGGTATACAAATTGAGGTCAAATTACTAGGATGTTTGTTTGAGTAGTTAATCAAACTCTATTAGTAAGATACTACCTCAAACCATAGGGGCAACTTGAACATCGTACTACACTGAGAAAATGATAGATGTAATGATTGTGAAAAGGATAAGACCTTTTCACAATAATCTAGTTGAGGTGGATACAAATGATATGAGAACCTATTATGTTATCCACACTTGGGACCATATATAAACACATGAAAATTTAGTTTTAGTAATAACCCCACTTACCATGGACATACTATTGATACAAGGTGAGTAGACCAAAGTTCCATGTTGTTGTACAATCTTCTAAGAAAAGGGGGTGTAAAAACCATACTTATTCATGCACTTTTATTTTTAGATTAACACTTAAATCCTTTAAGAGCATATATATAGATGAAATTTGATAGTACTATGCACCCTTATCAATTTTAGGATCTAGGACATTACACTTAGGTATTTGTGTCATTTTATCCTTTATTACATGGTCTTGAGTTTGAAATATCTATTTTATTTATCATACCACATTAAAATAAGTCTAGTTTATACCTCACTTCTTTGTTTGAGGAGGAGTTATGCCATCCATTTGATACTATGCCTATGCCTTAGTATTTTAACAAATCTCATATTTGTGTGTCACTTGATTGAAAAGGGTAACATTACACTGCAAAATTTATTTCAAAATCTTATTCCTTAGAGTCTTGAAACAAACCATTGATTACATATTTTGAGCATGATAATGTCATTACACTTCTCAAATTATTTCAAAGACTTATCTATCTTGTGCCAATTTCAAAACTAAATTTGTGTGTGCCTTTTTGGATCTTTGCCTTGTGATGTTATACCATCCATATTTGTTTAGATTTTTGTTTGTTCAATTATCTTAATTTTTTTTAATTTGAGTTTTTAATCAACCTTGACAAGATAAAATTCAAAAAATGATTGATTTCTACCTATGCCTTATGTAATTTGGGCCTCAGCATTGATATTTATCTTTTGGGTTGTGTAACTTAGGTTAATTCTTTACCTAATTTGAAAACTATTGTTTGTGCCTAGATTTGGGAGAAATAACTTATCTTCCATATGACTTTTATTTCATTCCTTATGCCAATTGAACAATTTTTTGTTTAAATCTGAATGCTAAGTCTATGCCAAAGTGTTTAAGATTTTTTAGATTAAATCATACCTTGTTTTGTTTAAAGTCTATATTTTATGTCATGTTATACTAAAAGTCCTATCATATTCCTATTTTGAGCCTAAATTTTGTGTCGCATTTGACTTTTGTTTTATTAGATTATACTTATTTGGAACACTTTGAACCTAGAGTTTGGCATGCCAATTTTATTTCAGCCACTTGACCTTTTGGTTAAGACATTTAATGTTAGACATTTGAAATTAGATTGTTTTAGACCAAATTTTAGCAAAAACCATTTTGGAGATACAACACCCCTAGACCAAGTTAGACTATGTTTGCGCCATTTATCCTTTGGAACTTATTTTTAGAGTTTGTAGAACTCTAGATCTTTTACAAAATTTTCATCATTGATATGGATATGTCTTGTTAAACTTTTAATGGAACCATGTACAATATAAGTAATGATATAATGGCCACACAAGTTGACTTTGTTTGATACCCCTATGGTGAAGAAGTGGTTTGTGAGATGGATCTATATCCTCCTTGCAATACTCAATATGGGGAATAAAGCCAAGCATTGTATTTAGTGATACCTTATTTAGGTTGGTTGATGTACTATCTTATCCTTCTTAATGTTCATAGTGTTTGATCCCCAACCTATACCATTAACCCTCCTTTAGATTATGCGAGCCACCAAGATCCATCGCATCCAAGGATTACCATTCCAAGACCTCATCCTTTGGCTCATGATAGTAACCATGATTTGTGATGCCCTACCATTTCTATAACAAGAACTCATCCTTTGGCCCATGATAGAAACCAAGCTTCATGATGCCCTACCATTACCATTCTAGGCCCTTCCAAGTTTCGTAGATCATTCTCTCAACAAGGTTGTGTACCTACAACTAGATGGGTCATAGTTACTATCCTAGGCCATAAACCAACCCTTATTAATCCTATCATTATCCAAATACCATCCATCCTTCATCTATTTCCAACCATTCCCCACTTAAAAAAGCCCAGGCTAATTATCTAGTCCCAACTAAGCCAATCATTACCTCTCCAACCAAGCCAATCATTCAAAGACCAAGATATATTCAAAAATGGTATTTTACAACTCATTATAAACCAAGGCCAAGAGAAACAACCAATACAATATGATTTTGATGAAACAAATATTTGTGATGAATCAACCTATGATGAATAACCTTTTAATACTATACGCTTTGTCAAGGAGTCTCAATCTGACAAGCCAGTCTTTTTTGAGTCACTTCTTAATGATTATAAATAACTTTGGGAAAATCATTACCTCAAACATTATACTATTTTTCAAGAGCCTCAATTTGAAAATATAGTCTTCATAGAGTTGTCTCTTGACCTTTTACCTCTCATAGAGGAGTCTCACTTTGATAAACTAGTCTCTGTGGAGCCCATTATGCCATCACAGGCTATTACTTATCCAATATCAAACATTCAACAAGACATCATTGTAGCAACATTCGTACTAGATGAAGAATCAACATTGTATTTAGGTTCTATTCTTGAATCAACATAAAATTTAGCATCAAAATAAAAATAAGATTCAATTTCAATAATGGATTCAAAGTCCCTTGAGTCAGAATAAATTTCAAAATCAGAATACATTCTTGTCCATTAAAATTTTAGTTACGTAAGCCTTGTAGACCAAGTTGAATATATTTGTAATCCTTCCATGGTTTTTGAGGATGAGTACTTAAGCTTAAACACTAGTTATCCTAGTATCTTCTATGAGGATTTTGCAACCTATTCCCATACCATTACCATTTCACATGCCATTAACACCAACCAACATAGCCATTATTTTACTATTTCACCTCCTACAAGTTTTGATTGGGATCGACAGAATCATACATTATTAAACTAAATCCATGGTGACATATCATTTTTAGAATATCAAAGAGGCCAAGACCACATTCATATAAAATAAGAATACTCTCTTAGTTAAACATTCTTGGAGGTGTTAGGGGATAATCAAAGTTTAAACTCAACATCTTCTAGTGAATAAGTTTTGGAGGCACTAGAAGACAATCAAAGTCAAAAGTCAACATTCCATAGTGAAATATTCTAAGAGGCACTATGGGATAATCAATAAAACTTCATTGGTGAAAACCTCATTGAGGTGTTAATAACTAAGCATAGTAGTTATTCACTACTTGATGAAGACATTATCAAAGAAAACATCAATATAACTTCCAATCTATAACATAATTAGATGGTAGTTACTCTTAGGCCCAAACAATAGAAAAACATGGTAGTCCTATCAAAAGCATATTCATGAGTCTTCAGCCCTACCACATCTAAATTTATGTTGAACCTAGAATTAAAAACATTATGTGTGCTTTAAAATCTTGATCCTCATTTGTTT
This sequence comes from Torreya grandis, assembly GCA_037957365.1. Classification (NCBI taxonomy): domain Eukaryota; kingdom Viridiplantae; phylum Streptophyta; class Pinopsida; order Cupressales; family Taxaceae; genus Torreya; species Torreya grandis. The sequence goes on along the minus strand of JARHVA010006651.1, from coordinate 145,896 downwards.
CCCAATCATTATACATTCCATTATCATCCACCTTTAAACTACCAAAACAAATGTATCATATAATATTTGTCCATTTTTATCATCCCTGGCTACACTTTTCTTTGTAGATGCTATAAAGACATCTTATCTCGATGTTTGAATGAAACAAAATCAATGACCAATGAAGATCACAAAAACATTATTGAAATCCAAATATGTAACAAGTTCTTAATAGAGTAGTTATTCAAAAGAGGTGTGGGCTAGTGATTTACATAATTGTTTATTCTAGTTGTATCATATACTGATCAATATGTGCATTTACACATCAAAAATAATAATAAAAACCTTAATCTTGGCCAAAAACATTTACCCTTCCAAAATTTATGATGTACCCATACCTTTGCCAAAACTCAAACCTAGCCAAAAACATTTAACTTGCCATTTTCTTTTTCCATGCCCTTGTTTTTGTTTCATACCATGCCATGTACCTTACCTTATCACTTGGGGGAAACCCTATTACCATTTTATCTAATTTTCATGCCATCATTGTTTCTAAACAATGTCATACCACATATCATCTTATCATACCATCTCTATTAGACCAAAACCTATTTTTTAGCCACCCCACCCAAGCCTATTTTGATCTTGATTCCTTTGATTCTTCTTGTACCTTTCATGAGGGGATTCCAATCTAGTTTTAATAGTTTTATAATTTTGTGTTTATATTATAGTATATAAAAGTAGTGTGATAGTGGATCTAGTAAGTTATCTTTCATTTACGTTTGAGTAGCGCTACTAGTTATAACAATGTATGGGCAAATTAGTTTTCCACTTTGTGTTACTAATTATAACTTCCTATGAGCAAATTAGTATCATAGACCTATGTCGTTGTTTTCTAATCATAGCCATCTATGGGAAAATTAGGAACAATAACTATTTCCATGCATTACTACATCACCTTACCATTACTAATCGCTTTTGCTTGGCCATTTTCTTTGATTTTAGAACTTGTTGTAACCTAGTTGGTTCTCACCACCTTTTGTGTTGGTAGAACTACATTGACTTGAGGTTTTAATAGGACTACATAGGCCACACTCAATTTACATTGAGGTCAGCTTAGTCCCCCTTTTACTTATGCTCTCACCATTTTATGAGAAACCTAAGCCAATGTTCTCACCATTGTGTGAGTTGTATATTTTCAATCTCTAACGAGTTAAGATACCTCAAAATTACAAAAACATTAAATTTTTTAAAAATACAAAAACATTTATCCTATTTATACCTAGTCAATCATCCTTGATCCACCCTACTGGGGCAAATATATTGAGTATAATAATCCATTCCATTGTCATTAGTGGTGTGACCTTTCCCTTTACATGTATCCTTTATTGAGGGCACCACCCATTTGTCATTTCATTGAGCCTTCACATGTAGGTATTGACTTGGTTGATGACATCATGCTTTCTATTATTTTACTTTCAAGTTTTTTTGTGTGTTTATTTAATTTTGTGTGTGTTTGTTTACTTAGTTGTTTGTTTATTTTCCTTTTTATGCCTTGACTCAATCTATATGCATTCATTGGGTGATTCCTTATGAATTATTTTTGAGTCTATCCATATTAATACATCAACATTCTCATCATGCTTTTTATCATTGGTGAATTGTTTTCAGATTTTTATTGGATTAGGAGCCAGTTCTAATGCATATTTTAGCCAATTTATCATGGTGTTCTATCATGATGCATACCATCACATGCTAAAACAACAATAAAATAAAGAAGTATTAAAAGTAATGAAACCACAAAAGTTTCTCCTTGGTAGCATTGGCAAATCATCCCACCCAACTTGACCAAATCAACCTATTGACCATTCTTGTTGTATTAATACTAATACGGATGCGTATATTTACATTAACAAGTACAACCAAATAATTCACATTGATAAATTCTTATTCTTCTAATCATCTCTTTCATCACTTTACATGTCCCTTCATGCTTGGTTATCTATGGATTCTTCAGTCATTAGACCATTTCATTTATGTTTGAACTCACTCATCTTTAATCTATGCACTAGGTTATATCCTTGAGTTATGCTTGTTAATATTTCCTACGGAGGCATCATCAAATATAATTTTTCAATCTCAATCATCTTAATGATTATAACCACCTATGGGAAAATCATTATTTTTGACTCATCCACCCCAACTAGGACATGTGTCTTTGCCATTGATTATAACCACCTTTGAGAAAATCAATGTCTCAACCTTTATTATTGATTATAGCTACCTTTAGGCAAGTCAATACTTATTTTTAAATTCAATACATGTAATCATTATCTTGATTGGATTAATCTCACCCATGGGTTAATTTACTTCTTCTTTTATCCTACCTTTTCTATTGATTATAATTATCTATAGGTAGATCAATCTCTTCCCCCCTATTTTATCTTTTTGGTCCCATTATTTCCTTCTTTCAAGGGACTGATCACTAACCCCTTTGCTAATTTCTCCCTTAAAGGGGCATATAAATTTTATCCATTATCATTGAATTCATAGGCATACATGACCTTTTAATTCTTTGAGAATATTTTATTACGCCTATAGCTTTCAATGCCTTCCCAAATAGGGGAAAACTATAAACACATAAAACTTGACACAACTAGCTTTTGACTAGACTTCAGATTGATTCCTACCAACCATTGTAAATTAATCTTAGGAACTATTAAACATCTCAAATGGTCTTATGTATCATTAATCAGATCTTAGAATCATGTTGAGTCTTCCTTAATTGGGGTATCCTACCATATGAAACAATAACCTCTTATGGATTCATCCCTAATCACCCTATGACATAACAACAATCAATTTGGCCTATAGACCTATTAATTAGGGCATTTGCACACTTAAATCAAATCTTGGAAATGATTGAAAGGTTAATTATAATTAGTTAACAAGCTAAACCAAATTAAATGCCTAGTTGAATTATCCATTTGAAATTAATGAACAACTAAAAAAGAAAATTAAAAAATTTAAACTATCCTAGCCTTTCATCATTGCATTTATGAGTTTTCAAGTTCTTTGAAAATATCCTAAAATATCTATTTTAGAGATCCATGCCTAGTAATTTCAAATCATGATTAATTGACAACTATTGAATTTATTGGGGTTATATTTGATTCATATAGTTTAGGTTTGAACCCATTCCAAGCCTTAACTCCACCTTGACTCACCTTATGTTAGAGTTAAATCCTTGGGATATAAATACAATGCCATGTGTCTTAAATCAAATGCTCTCATAAGATAAAGTTATAACACAAATTTGGAGAGATAAAATCCATTTGATATAGTGTTATAATGCCAAAAATTCCTTGCAAGTAGTGTTATAATGCCAAAAATCTTAAAGCCAAGCCATATTAAAGCCAATGGTGCTAAAGAGATAAGGATCCACCAAGCTTCATTTTATAAAGACTCTTTAATGCACAAGCCGAACAAGCTACTCAATGAAACATTCAAAGTTCTCAAGAAAGGTGAAGGATTTGTGTCTTTTGCATTTTAGTTGTGCTTTATTTTGTCTTATGTTACTAATCTCTCCCTAAGTTCTAGGATTGGAGTGTACGTGTTAATTTGTTTTTATTTGAGTTTTCTTACTTGAACTAACACTATAATAACCTCCCTTCTTGTATTTATATAATCAAATTATTAAGATGAAATGTGTAAATATATTGTGTACTAGTAAAGGGAATAGGTATATAGGTTCGTACGAGTTCATCTTAATAACAATATTGTTTATTTGGATTTGTGTTGAGTTTATTTTAATCATCCAAATCTGCGATATTACTATTGATACCTAATTAGGTATTTGATTGTGTGTTAACCATTTATTATTAAAAACCCAAATAGGGTAAAGGTAGAGCTATGTTTATTTATATTTTCACTTATGAATTTCATACAATTGGCATAGCATGAATGATTGTTTTGATTTTAAATGGTTAATAGATAAATGGGAACTGAGTTTGAATTATAAAAATTCTATGTATTTATTTATCATGGGAATTATAATTTTTGTAGTTTAATAAAAAGGTTATGGGTCCTTTGTTTATGAATTGACTGTATATTTTGTGTACATAGCACAATAAGGTGAAAGATAGTGGATGTCACCTTAGTGTACTGTATAAATGAAATATGTGTAATGTAATTGTATGAGTGCATTAATACATATAAATATATATATTATACATTCAACAGTGTTAATATTGTTATAAAAATGAATAATGGATGCTTGATTATATTTGTTATTTATAAAATCATCAACATGTTTAAATATAAAACATTCATTGTATTTATGAGATTAAATATAGAACATAATTATATGTATGGACTGGATGTTATTATATATCGAATATGATTTTTTTTAGCAAGAGTTATAATATTATTTCATGGAGAAATAATATTATAAGTTTCTTAATGGATAAAACAACTAGTAGTATAGATATTAATTACCTAAATGGTGTGTTATATTGAGGACTATATTTGTATTCTATTTATTATTTATAATAAACTAGATGTTTGGATTCCACTAACTTAATTTTATGGATTAAATTAATGTTTGTGATATTTCTATATTTAGTGTATATTTTGATTAACTAAAATGAAATATGAAAAATGAATCTATTGGTTTTTATACTATTATTTATTTTATTTGTTAGGGTGTGGAGCTAAAAGCTTCACCAAGGAGCATACTAAAACAGGTTCAGGTCTACACAGACGCCGGCATCGGTCAGGAGCGACCGACGTCGGTTAGTAGCAGTTGCAGAGGCACCGACGTCGGCAATAGGGTCGGTCGACGATGGTCACAGGCAAATAGGCAGGAACCGACGTCAGTTACTTGCGTGTCCAAAAAGCTATTTCCGTGGACAGCAGCGAGTGTTTGCATGATAAGTTTGAGTCGTGGACTCAAGCTTGTGTCTCTATTATTAGCAATTTTATTTTTAGAGCCCTTGTTCAAGAGGCTTAACTATTTGTTGTAAGAGCATGCTCAAGTTTCCTATTTCTATATGTAGGAAAGATCTTCTTAGCTTAGAATTGTGTAAGAGAAGTGTAGAACTGTAATAGTAGAACATTGTGAATGTTTGAAGGATAGTACAGAGTTGCATCAATCCAGGTTGTTGGATTTGAGTGTACTTGAGAGAGAGCTCTTGAGGAATAGAGATCTAGTGAGAGATCTTGTGTGCATCTGAGAGAGGTGTGGAAGAATGAAGTTTCTTCAAATTGTATTCCTATTGTAAAGAGTTTCAATACAAGTTTTCAGGGTGTTTTCTTGTATATCTTGTTCTGTGCTATTTATCATTTCAATTACTTATCTATCTGATTTATTTCTGCGTTTATTGCTTTCACAAGTGTAATCTATTGTTGGTTTGATCCCCCAACATTATTGAATCTCAAATTCATGATGCTAATTAAATAGTGGGTGGATTCTATTGACTTAATTAATGCCATCAATGTATGATAAAGGGTAATCCAATCAAGTGGTGTGTATGAATTTGATTGATCATAGAGATCATTTATTATTGAATTTTTTTGCCAAATTAATGTTTGATAAACATTGTAATTTCATATGTTGATATAGTTTTCATATTTATGTAATATCATATTAGAATGAATTTTTTTATAGTACACATTATGTATTAAATATATTCAACACATGGGTTCTGGTTTGTTACTCTGGATTCCTACACCATCATTATCTATCCATCCTTGAAGAGAGGCTCATCCCCTTATTTGGTAGATAGTGTGAGGGATATATGGTCTATAGTTGGTGTGGAAATGATCCAGGCAACAATTTAGGTGACAATTCAGGTGACAGTTCCACCCCAATTGATGACAAAACTTCCAGGAGCCATAACTTTTGCACCGTAGCTCTAATTGACTAGCCGTTTGAACTTTTGGAAAGCTAAGAATGAGGAGAAGATCATGAGATGGCACTAAGATTTGATCAATGAATTTTGACCCCTAAAAACCCAACGAAAGTGCCCCAAATTTCAATTTTAGTAGTGCAGTAAAAAAATAGTAAGTTTTTAAAAATAGTAATTCCTCAAATTCTATATTATTTTAAAAATTGGAAGTCAAACCAATTAATCTCACTCAATATTGGTGACCTTCCACATCCTTTGCATGCTTTGAAAATGTGTATAAATGAAGAGGTAACCTAAAATGTGAAGACAAACATCTCTTCCCAGAGATAAGCATATATTTGTATTGTGATCTTGAGTAATACTACATCTCTTCTCAGAGAATTCATTATTACTATGTTATTTCTATGCTATTGAATTATTTATCAACTAAAATTTCTATGTTTTGGATCAGTGGTATCATAGAGGTTTATCTTGAGAGTGTATGATCTCGAGGATGAGGTCAGGCTACAAGAAGCTTGGGTGGGAAACAATAGAGCTTCCAAACTTTCCACCTATTCACTCCAAATGACTTTAAATGGCAGATGACATTGAGACATATGATCCTTTCAAGGAAATGGTGAATGAAGCCCTCCAATGGTAACAAGCATAGAAGCTACAAAAATTTTCCCAAATTCTTCAAACACTCTTGATGGGAAATTTTGGCTCCGTGGCTACACTTCTTGGCTCCTCATCCACAAAATGTCCTTTCAATGCCCCAACACCCTTCAAGGTTTAGGTAGATTTTAATATTCCTACATTTAAAGGCAAAATCAATGCTAATGTAGTAGAAAATTGGTTGGATCAATTATCTTCCTACTTCTCTATAAATAAGTTCATCGATGGAGAAAAGATCACTTTTGCTCTTTTGAAAGCATCATTGCCCATGAAAAAATGGTGGGAAGTGTACAAAAAGAGGTTTAGTATAGATGACATTGGCATTGAGGTGGAACCTACCTAGGATGATTTTGTGGAAGTGGTGAAAGAAGAATATTATCCCATCAGAGCATATGATGATCTATACAAACAGTGGCAACAACTTCACCAAGGTAAGGAGCAATTTGTTCAAGATTACATAAACACTTTTCATTCTTTGTATACAAGATTGAGCATTCAAGAAAGTGAGAAACATAAGACTCTCAAATATCATGGTGGACTAAAATGGTACATATGTGGGGAAATGGAACTCTTTAATTTGGAAACCCTCGGTGAGGCATACAAATTCACAGTGAAGATTGAATAGAAGCATGGTAGAAAGAATACGAAGAGTCAACCCTCAAAATGGAAAAGTGACAAGGAAGGTCAAACACAAGGCCAAATTTGGAAGCAAAAGGAGTTTCAAGATAAGAAATCCCAAAAAGGGAAGGCTAGAAAATGGTGTGATTACCACAAAAATGGAACTCACTCCAAAGAAGAATGTCGAGCCATCAAGTCACTGCTCTCTAAGTCACAATACTCAAAATCTATTACTCTACCTCATACACAACCCATAGTTGAAGAGGATGAAGAAGAAATTGTAGATGCTGAGCCTGACACCATCATCGCTTCATCACAAACTTGTGAGGAAAGACTAGATGACAAGGAAATATTGTTTCACTCTAAATTATGGGTAAAAGGTAAGCCTCTACATTTCATTCTTGATAGTGGGAGTCAAAAGAATTTAATCTCTATGAAAGTTGTGAAAAGTCTAAATCTATCCATGAAGCCTCATCCAAAGCCCTACAGTATTAGATGGTTGAGCCTAGGGAGAGACCTCTGTGTCACCCATTAGTGTCTTCTTTCATATGTTATAAAACCATTCCAAGATGAAGTCTTATTTGATGTGGTCAATCTAGATGTTTATGATGTACTCCTTGGTTAGCCGTTCATGTATGAGCGATATGGCATCTATGAATCACAAACTTGAGGATCACCCTCACTCTTGGAAAATGATGCTATAGGGTACCAGAGATACCACCTCCCACATCTATCTCCCTGATTAGTGCTAAGCAATGTAAGAGATTGGTGGAGAAGACAAAGCAATTTGTTTTCATGGTGGTCAAACCACAAAAATCTAAGAAGGCTGATGTTGCAGTCTTGACTACACAATCAACACAATAATAAAAGTGGATAGGACAAATCATAGGAGAATATGATGACTTATTCAAGTCACCCATAGGAGTTCCACTGTATTGCTAGGTAAAACATTCTATCAATTTGATCCCAAGATCACCTTTGCCTAAGAATCCTGTGTATTACAAATCAGTTTTAAAGAATGATGAGATAAAAAGATAGATTCAAGAATTGATCCAAAAGGGTCACATCAGGCCAAGTTCTTCACCTTGTGCTAGCCCAATTATCTTGGCACTAAAGAAAGATGGAACATGGAGGATTTGCATTGACTATTGAGCCCTGAATAAAATCTCTATGAAGAATCGCTACCCTCTCCCTAGGATTGATGACCTGTTGGACTAGCTCTGTGGTGTGAAGTTCTTCACCAAAATTGATTTCAAATCTAGTTATCACCAAATTCTCATTGATCCTACTAATTTATAAAAGACTGCATTCAAATCTAAGGAGGGGCTCTTTGAATGGTTAGTTATGCCTTTTGGCTTAACTAATGCACCTAAAACCTTCATGAGGATGATGGATGACATCCTACGACCCTTCACTAACTCATTCATGGTTGTCTACTTAGATGACATACTCATCTATAGCAGAACATGGGAAGAACATTTGCAACATGTTTATAAGGTGCTTCAGACTCTTTGGGAGCATAAGTTGTATGAAAATCTTGAAAAATGCACATTTGAGATGACAATAATTTAATACCTCAAGTACATTGTGAATGAGGAAGGGGTCCATGTTGATCCAGAAAAGATTTAGGTTATTTGAGAATGGCCGAAACCAAGGACCCTCATAGAGCTTCACAGCTTTTTATGTTTTGCAAATTTATACCTTAGGTTTGTTCTTGGATTTTCACATGTTGTTTGGTCACTAACCCAAGTGACTAAAGGAGGAGCTAAAGCTACATTTCAGTGGGGTGAAATTAAATAAAGGGAATTTGAGAATTTGAAGAATAGACTTTGCTCATCAGCCCCTATTCTTGCCTTGCCAGATTTGCATCAACCTTTTGATTTGATGACAAATGCATTTGAATATGCCATGGGAGCTATCATCATGCAACATGGCCATCTTATTGCATATCATAGTGAAAATTTCACTAATAGAGTCAAGAAATATCCAACATATGATAAGGAGCTCTATGCCATTATGCAATCCTACAAATAATTGAAACACTACATCTTGGGGAAAGAGATGATCATCCACACTAACCAGAGACCATTGGAATTCATCTAGACACAAAGCAAATTATGAAATGAGAGGCACAAAAAGTGGGCCACATATCTTTAGTAATTCCACCTAATAATCAAACATAAAAAGGGGAGTTTAAATATAGTTATATATTGTCTAAGCCACCCACCAATTACTGCACTCACAATAGCTCTTGACCTGTGCGGATATGAGACTGCCACTTGGGGTGCTCTATATGAAGTAGATCATACCTTTGCTAATACATATCAAGTGCTTGAAAAAGGTAAACATGTTTCTGATTTCTATTTGAAAGATAATGTCCTCTATCATATGGGGCACATTTGTGTTCTAGTTGTAGATCAACAAAAGATGATATGGGAAGCACACTTCAGTAGGACAACTAAACACTTTGGTATCAAAAAGACATTGGTAATTATTCAAAATCACTTCTATTGGCCCCATATGTGAAAGGATGTGGAAAGATATCTCAAATCTTGCACCCCATGTGTGATAGCTAAGCCAAAATATAAGAAGCAAGGATTGTACACACCATTGCCAAAACCAACCAGGCCTTGGGAATCTATCTCAATGGATTTTCTTTCAGGTTTGCCCACTTTAAAACATGGTAAGTACTATATTTTTTTGGTAGTTGATCATTTTTCAAAAATGGCTATCATGATTACTTGTAAGAAAGGTATATCTACTGAGGAAACTACTCAACTATATTTTAGTCATGTATGGCTCTATTTTGGTCTCCCCAAGTCCATTGTCTCAGATCGAGATAACAAGTTCCTAAGCATCTTCTAGTCCATTATATGGAAGTTGATGGATACTAAGTTGATGAAGTCCACAGCCTTCCATCCACATACTGACAAAGGTGGTAAACCACTTGATTGTTCACATGATTCAAATGTATCACTCCAAACATCCACACACATGGGATGAGGGACTTCTTTTCATACAACATGGATATAATTGGGTGTTGCACAGCTCGACCAAGCACAGTCCATTCCAAGTATGTTGTGGGTTCTAACCCATGGCACCAATTGATATAACTATTCCATTTTCCAACATGGAATACACACCTCATGGAATATCTAAGGTAGAAAAAGCAAAAAAATTAATTAGACAAATGCAACACATCCAACAACAAGTTCATGACATCTGGGAGAAGATGAATAAGTAGTATAAGCAATGCCATGACAAACATAGGATTGCACACCATTTTGTTATGGGTGACAAGGTTTGGTTACAAATTTAGAAGGAATGATTTATAAGCCCACATAGAAATATTTAGCCACTACGATATGGTCCCTACACCATCACTAAAAAAGTTGGAGAAAATGCTTTTGAGTTAAACCTACCAACCTACCTTGGTCTACATCTAATATTCAACGTGGAGCTCCTCAAACCATATCACCTACCTATATTGGACACTTTAGTTATAGAAGAACAACTAGACATCGATGAGTTTGATCCATAGAGTTTTTCTCCAGTGGAAGAGGATCAGATTGTGGACACCTAGATGAAGACAATAAGAGGATGCTCTATTCCACTTTATCGAGTGGTCAAAAGGGCCAACTTAGCCACCAAGGTGAGTGGCTCACATAGAATCAAATCAAGACACAACTAACACACTTGATGGGGAAAATTAGTGCAATGGGGACCATTGATTTTCAAGGAGGGAGGAATGATCTAGGCAATAATTTAGGTGACAATTTGGGTGATAGTTCCACCCCAATTGATGACGGAATTTTTGGGAGCCATAACTTTTGCACCGTAGCTCCATTTGACTCACCATTTGAACCATTGGAAAGATAAGAATGAGGATAAATTCATGAGATGGCATGAATCTTTGATCAATGTAGTTTTACCCCTAGAAATCCAATGGAAGTGCCCCAAATTTCAATTTTAGTAGTGAAGTCTAAAAATAGTAAGTTTCTAAAAATAGTAATTCCTTGAATTCTGTATTGTTTTAAATATTGGAAGTTAAACCAATTAATCTCCCTTGATATTGGTGACATTCCACATCCTCCCCATGTTTTCAAAATGTGTATAAATGAAGAGGTAATCTGAAATGTGAAGACAAACATCTCTTCCTATAGATAAGCATATATTTGTATTGTGATCTTGAGTAATACTACATCTCTTCCCAGAGAATTCATTGTTACTGTGTTATTTCTATGCTATTGAAATATTTATCAAATAGAAATTTTGAGCTTTGGATTAGGAAAAGCATTCAGATGATGCTCTCCCTCCTAGATGGAGTATTGAACTTGAGACTACACTTTAGATTACATATTAATACTTGAGTCATGGAGATTCTACTCAGAAGAGATTTGTATCATGTTTTATCATTTGAGATATTTTATGTATTTTTGAAACTATAATATTTATGAATGGTACTTATTATAGTAAAGGATGTAATATTATTTTATCTATGGCTAAACTTATACTATATCATTTTTTTAAAAATGTAGTAAATATGGTTATTCAGTATTGTTCATGATTTTTATATCTATTCATGGTGATCCTTAGCTAAGTGGATTAGCTGTAACCTTGATGGTTAACTAAATTAATTTAATTAATTAAAGATCACTAGTTGGGATTTATCATGGTGAAATATTAATGTGGAATATTGTTATTTAATTAAAAAAATTATTAAAATATTTTAGTAAAACCTAGGTGGGGTTGTTACAACTTCTCAAGTAAAATAGGATGGTCAGTTCTTTTGTAATCAACTCATAATTACTTTAATAACCTCTCTAGCTGCTACTTTATTTGAAAATTCTATGTTTACTTGTAGAATATCCAATTTGATCATAGAGCCACAAAATATCCAATCTTTCCCCTCCAAGGCTTGTTATCTATTGAATACCAATTGAATTTAAGTCTAATAACTATTCAATCATGATATGTCATGATCCCTTTCCAAAGAATGATCAGATATTTCCACTTGTAAAGTAAACTCAACACAATCAACCCATCTTTAATGTATGTTTTGAATCATCCATCCTTCACCAAACCCAAATGATTATTGGTCCACCTATATTGAATGAGGGAATTATATTTGACAAAGGACCCATATTTGATAAACCTATATTTTAAGATCTCATTATTATTGAGCAAGAACCCATTATTCATTCATTTCCAAACATTCACCATTTTAAAAACTCCCTCTGTCTCAAAGCCTCCATTTACAAGTGAAAGGTGTACAAGGTACTTGTGGACAATAGAATTCAACAAGACATTTTTTAGACACATTTACATTAAAAAATTCTCCCCATCAACATCAACATATAAATAAAAATTAGGTTTTATCTTAGATCCAACATTAAAATTGGATTCCATTTTTGAACCGATATCATGTAAAACATTAAAATCAGAATCAATCTCAATCTCAACATTAGATTCAGATATTCTTGAGTCAAAATTAGTTTTAGAATCAACATACATTAGTGGATATTCCAACATTTTAAATAAACTTCTATCAAATCAACTTGAGTCAACATCAATTTAGAATCAACATACGTTAGTATATGCTATAACATCAACTACATGCTCCTTATAGATCATCTTGGAAATATTTGTGACCTTTATATGGTTATTGAAGATATTTCATTTGATATTAATGTAATTTATCCTATTAATTTATATGATTATTGTGCTACCTTTTACCCTTCCATTGATACTACACATGCCTTTACCATTAATTTGTCTAGCCATTATATTGACATTCCACCACCCACAAACATTGATTGGGACCAAAAAAATCACACATTATTGAACTTATTCCATGGTGACACTTAAGTGGTAGAATTTATGAGGAACCAAGACAAAATTCAAGTAAAATATAGTCTCTTGGTGAAACTTTACTTGAGGCGCTAAGGGATAATAAAAGTTTAAATTTAGTATCTTCTAGTAAAACCTTATTTGAGGCACTAGAGAAAAATCAGAATAAAAAATTAGAATTATTTAGTGAAAACTTGATTAAGGAGCTAAGGGAAAATCAAAATAAATTATCATCCCTTAGTGAAACCTTATTTAAGGTGATACTAGACAATCAAAATCAAAACAATCAAGAAGATGTTATTGGTGAAAACCTCTTTGAGGTACCAATAGTTAAGCCAAGTAGTTCCCCATTACTTTATGAAGACATTATTTAATTTAATATCATCCCTACCATAACCAAAATCATGTCAAATCCATAATAAAAAATAATATGCATGACTAAAAATCCTAGTATTCATTTGTCCCTCAAACATTATACATTCTATTATGATCTTATCATTCATTCCACGCCTATATTACATCACAAAATCAAACCATTTATCCAATACCTATCCTAATTTACCATCCATAGTAACACTCCTATAGGTTATGAAGACACTTTGATTAGAGATTTAGAGGAACCAAATCAATGGCCAATGAAGATCAAAATAATAATAATAATGTAGTCTAAATAAATAATAGGTTCTTGATAGAACAACTCTTTAGATTAGGTATTGGTTAGAAAAAAAGGGTCTATATTATGCATCTCATAATCCTTCATTGAGTTAAGATTCTAAAAGATAAAAAAAAAATCAATTAAAAATACAAAAAAAAACAAAAGAGAAAGATAAATAATTTGTCCAATGGTGAAAACCATGCTTATGGTACCTTGGGCTAATACCATGATGAAAACCAAGTTTTTGACATTGTGCATACATAATTTATTATTTTAAAGTACCTTGACACTTTAGGGAAGCCTTATCTAAGTTATATATCATTTCATTCCAGTCATTTGTGCCATTACAGTCCATTACCATTATTACAATTTTGGCCATTCACTCATATTCAGCCCATCCCATACTAACATTAACCATTCATATTTACTGTCTTGACCTTGTTATAAAAGTGATAGGTATATTGAGACCTATTTTTTGAAATATTTTATCATATTAACCACATGACAATTTTATGATAGGATACATTTGGTCCTCACATGACATGGTCCTTGGAGACTCTTAGTCCTTGTTGAGAATTTTACCACCATTGGTCAAAGTTACTTATGTGCAGGTTTTAAATAAGTCTCCAATCATGAATTAAAATTCAAAAAATTTAGTAAAAAAATCATACAACATTCACTAGGATAAAATAATTCTTATGAATAACTCACAACTCCAAATTTTGACATAGGTTTCCTTTATCCTTCTATCTAGTTATTTGTAAGCTAGTGAAAGTAATTTTCAAATGTTTAGTACATGAAGGTGAAGAGGATTTAAGTAAGATGGTATTATTTGGAGTTTTGGACCCCCATTATCTAAATATTTTATACATTTTTTTCAAGTTATAGTGGCTTAAATTTATGAAGAATCATTAAGAATAGGTGCTCTAAAACCTTTTTAAAACCCTCATGGCTTGATTTTAAGCAATACATTTACATTTTTGAGTTATTATTTAAAAAATAAATATATTTTTTAAATATTATTAAGAATATAATAAATTTTTACACATTCTTAAATCAAAATTTTAGGGAAAATAATGGATAAGGTGAAAGGTACAAGCATTAGGGTTTTAAGTAACCAAGAGAGATAGTAAAAAAAGACAAATTTTGAGTGGTTTAAGTGATTGTTTGAGCACATCCAATTATTTTAATGATAATAGAGTTTATTAAAAATCATAATTAAAAAATAATTAGGTATTTAGGGCTCATAAAATTCAATAAAATTATAAAACATAGACCTATAAGCATTCAAAAATGAAATTAGGCAAGCTAGTCAACAACAAAACGTGCATATTTTGAGTATTTTTTGAATGAAAACTCTTGAAATTTAAAATGGGGGTATATTTTGAGTAATTTAATTTTTAAAATTATTTTAAATTTTGTGATGGACCCGAGGGGAGATAAAATGCCAATATATAGGTTTGATCATGAAGGGAATGAAGGTTTTTTCACCTTTTTACTTACAAATGGAGTTAAAAATGGGTGTTTCAGGTCCATCCAATGGAAAAAATTAATTTGAGAGTATTTATAATTAATATAAATGTATAAATAAATTATAATACAATGAAAACCAATTCAAAATAGGCTCAGACATTGAAACAAATCTTGAGGTCATTCCTAGGGCAACAAGCATGCAATTTTTCGTGAATTTTTATTTGGGAGTTTGGTGAAGTGTTTTGGAGATTTTAAAACTTTTTCAGGTTTTATCCATTTATAAATATCAAAAAATAATAGGAATAGTTTTTTTTCGTGCCTAAAACCCATTTTAGACACCCCAATCCAAATCAGGGTTTCTTGAGAATAAGAGAGCACATGAGAGCATAAAATGGTGTTTCTTGGAGTTATACATGGATTTTGGAACTAAAATTTTGTTTGAATGTCTATGAAACCATGGTGATTATTTTAAAATCATTTTTTTTCTCCTTATCTATTCAAATTATCAAGATCAATCAAATTTCTAGTTCTCACAATGCATTCAAGATGCTTGTCAAAGTTGCACAAGATAGGTATGTGAAAGAAGAACCAATTTGGAAGGCTGATTTGGTAATCATGTAGTGCATAATTATAAATAGTACTTAATTTATAATTAAAAATACACATTATCAACTCTATATAACTATTTCACACAATTTTGGGCTAAATTTAGCAACTATAGGTCAACAACAAGAAGTCTTTGATTAGCCCTACAAAATTGGAGTTCTAAAATATGCAAAGGTGAATAAGTGGATTTAAGATCTTGATAAAATTTAAATCTCACTTTTTATTTAATATATCCCTTTAAAAATTAAACATGTATAACACTTTTACTACACCCCCCTTTGGGGTATTTTTAAAAGAGACATGAGGCCAAACATGCATACAAGTTACATGCAAGATAGCTCAAGTTGAAATTTAGGTGTGAAGTCAAGACAAGTCCAGTCAAATCAAAATTAAAGTGGAAGTAAATATATTATAAATTTAATATACATGAAATAAAAAGAGGAGTTAACTAAATAAGATCAAAAGTTGCATGCCAGATCACAACAAGTTAACTCACGATTCAAAATGCATGAAGACCCCTTTGACTTTTCAAACATGCAAAATATACTCTATCTCTCTCATACCATGCCATATTCCATGAAATAATATTTAAAATAAAATTATAAGTTGTATTTTATGTGGAATTAAAATTGGATTTGTAGGTGGAGTTCAATTTTGAGATAAATTTTCAGTTGAAGCAGGAATGAACTAGGACTTGCATGTGGACTCATCTGGATCTTCTTATCTTTTATCTCTTTTATTAATTTATATATGTACACTAATTTGAATTAATATTAAGATATATATTTTTTTCATTATTTAAACTCTACCAAAATTTTGTACTACCTCACCTTTGAAGTAATAAAGAGATGAATTTTTCTTCTGTCTTTAAGTTATTCATGAAGTGTGTTCTTAATTCATTGATAAAACTTAGTGAATAATTTTTACCCCTATGTTTATGTTTTAATATCTCACATTTATATATAAAATTAACTTTATTTTTGGTCATATAAAGTTTTTAAGTTTTATTTATACCTAATTTAGGAGTGAATTCAACCATTGTTCATTCCTCCCAAGCTAGTGTAAGTGTCTGTTAAGACCTTTGTATGAAATACTTATGCAAGAGTAATTTTATGAAGATAAAGTGAATGTGCGTAATTTATTTATATTCCAATTTTTTTAAATTATAGGCATAATTTACTTTAATATTAGTGTATAACCCTAATTTTTAGTTTTCATTTACAATTTTTAGCTTTAACATTGTTCTTTTTACCCTTTTCCTAGTGAAAAAATAACTATCTGAGAGAGTTTAGCGAATTTTGGGTAAGTGTAATAAAGGTAACCAAAAATTAATCTAGATATTATCTACAATATAAGTTCCCATACCTTTTAGAGTTTCCATTATATCAATAGGAGTGAGAAGTTGCACATGTTCTTGTAAGGGTGCACTTCTGAGTGATAACAAGTTTTTAGCATGTTTAGTGGGACACTAACACATAATATTGATAAAGATTGGTTTTGGATTTATAAATTTATATAAAATATATTACTAAATTACTCAATATCTAGTGACTCCAAGTTATATACAACTGGTCCGATCAATCCAAGTACCTAAAAACATTAGGTTATATGTATTTCAATCCTCCATTTTGTGAAAATGTAGTTGTTGTACCTTCATATCAAGATGAGAATATTCATGGATTCACCTAAAGTTGTAATAAAACATAAGTATATTAGTATTCTCATGATATTTACTCATCTCCCATGGTTTTTCCTATTTCTAATTAGCCTTGACAAAATCATGTTGTTTCCAATCAACCTGAATAGAGTGTGCAAGAGATAATACTTGACTTTGAGAGCCAATGTATGGAGAGTGATAAAGAATATAAATATAATAGGCATAAATAATAGCTTGTATATAAGGCATATTTACATCATCAAGATATTTAATCATTAAATAGATACAATGAGGCTATAAGAGAACAAATACATTAGCTACCCATGATAGTACAAAGAATTGAGTCCAAAATTCCAAGTTGAAAGAAAGTCTACTTGCTTCAATATTCCATGTTTTAGGACTCCTAATCATATGAAATATCATAATACCATTGCATTTTGTAATAATTATTGGATTAATACCCTTTATTATGTCATGCTTACTCTTGATAAAGATCCTTTTCCCATGCCTATTCAAAATCAAGAAAAGGAGAAAGTTGTTGAAGCCAAACCAAGAAATTTTATAAGTTTTTTGATCCCTCCATCCATCCCTCAAAATTAAGTCTATTTACCTCCCACCATCTCCCTTTTTTAAGCAAAACCTATTGTATCAAAGGCAAAAGAAGAACGTGCAGATGAAGAGGAGTATTTGTAAAGAGAGGATGATCAAGAGTTGTGTTGGTCAAATGAGATTTAATTTGGAATAGAAGAAGATAATGTGGCATCCCTTGAGGATCCATTAAAAAATAAAACTATGGTATCAAGTGAGCCTCAAGAATCATATCATGAATATGTTCTAAAATATATGACATTAACTAGTGATATTGCGATAATGGTTTCAAAAGGTAGTAACCCTATGTATGAACTAAGTAAAGATGAATAAGTTACAAGTGAGGATCAAGAAGTTTTTGATGAAGATATTGAAAAAAAATTAGTAGTTAAAAATAAAGATGGCATATCTAAATATGTCATAAAAATCACAAAATTAGATAATTTAGATATAAGTAGGTGAGTGTACCATAGGGAACCAACCCTTTATATGGATATTATATCCAATTATAAGGTTTCACACATTAGAGAGTTTCCATTGTATCAATGGAAGTGAGAATAGGCACACATTATAAGTAAGGGTGCACTTCTAAGTGATAACAATCCCTTCCCCCATTATCATCCATTATCATCTTTCACTATAGGTTGAACTACATTGACTTGAGGTCTATTAAGACTATGTAGGTAGTGCTCATTTTTTGAAGTTAGCTTGGTCACCATTTTTTCACACTCATTATTTTGTGAGAATCGTAAGCCATGTTCTCATAATTTTGTGATCATCCTAAGCCACAATATTGTCATTTTTTCAAGTCACCATTCTCATGATCTATGTGTCTTAGTCCTCCATTGAGTTACGATGTCACAAACCCAAAAATATTTAATACAGTTTAAAAGACCTAAAATTTGAAAAAGGATTACAATCTCCATGGGAGATATAAAGCCACAAAATACTAAAAAATAGAAAAAGGCTTAAAATCTCCATAAGAGATATAAAACCATAAAATTCAAAAATAATTATTTTTCCCTAAATCTAATCCTTACCCTTGATTTGTTATTGAGTCATTCATTTTAGCAACCATTGGAATGTATCCTTCCCAAAATCTACCCTACTAGGGTAGATTCATTATTGGTTCCAATCATTTTAAATTTTCTTTTTGATGTGTCCTTCCATTTCATGTATCCTTGTTGGGGGGCACCATTCCATTATCATTATATTTGAGCCTCCACAGATGGATTTTAAATTGGTTAAAGAAAATATGTTTTTTTTATTGATTTTTGTTTTAATTTTTATGTGTTTGTTTATTTTCTTATTTCTTGTTTGTTTGATTTTATTATTGTTACCTTGGCTTAGTCCACATTGATGATAGTGTCATCATCATGGTGCTTTATATTACATAGTTTTACTTGAGTCTATCCATTAGCATATGTCAACATTTCCAATAGTTTTTATTATTGGTGCAATGTTTTTATTTGTGTATTTGATCGGGGGTCAATACTTATGCATATTATGACTTGGTCATCATTGTATTTTATATCATGATGCATACCATTTTGGTGATATATTAGAAATCAAGATATTAGAAATCTAATTAGAAATGTTACAAAAAGGTCTCTCCTTTTCTACTATCCCCCAACTAGTTAATCATGTGCCGAGTAATAATTTAACTAGTTCATCACATGAATAATCATCATTTATCAAAATGAACATCTACCCTATTGGGACAAACCATGTAGACTGATTAATGATCAAATATACCTTAGTGGGGAAACTCATTGACTCAAATGATCAATTTTTTTCTATTGGGGCATTTTATTATAAATATACCAAGACCACCCTTTTGGGGGCTAATTACCTCATTTAATCTTTCTTATGATTCCAAGCCTGCAACTTTCTCCCTATTTAGGGTAAGTCAAAGTGTGTCACTTGTTTTGTGATGTATCCTTCCCCCTCCCCCCATCTCAAGGCCAATTTATTTATATTTTTCTTAACCATTGGAAATTAGTGAGTCTGGCATTACCTTAGTTGGATTAATCTCATCCATGTCTTAGTTATATTCTTCTTCTTCTTCTTTATTCTCTCTCTTTTTCTAGATCCTATGTATGTCTTTCATCTCTGCCTCAACTCTCAAGGGGGCATCATGGGTCACTAATTATTTAGTCAGCCAAATTTTTATTCCTAACCACTTTTTCATTCATTGAAAATATTTTATTGTGCTTAATGTCTCAAAATCCTTATCAAATAGGTGAAAAATGTAAAAATTCAATTATCACCACTTCCATGTCAAAATTGCAAGTCTAAATGACTTCTTATAATAACACACAAATTGGACCAAAACCATAGAAATGTTCTAATTCATTTGCACATATCACATTCAATTAACGAACCACATCAACATTTATCTAATGGGGGAATTATACTATACACAATCATCATCTTCTTATAATTCATCTCTAGTCAAATGGTGACATAGAAAATTGATGTTTTCAATTAATAGTACATGGCAACTAATCAAATTCTAAGAATTTCAAAAGGCCTAATCAGAATCACTTCACTAATCAAATCCAATTAAATTATTAAGTGAAAAATCCATGTCAAATTAGTTAATATCTAATTTTGGAAAATAGAATTTTAATAAATATCTAACAAAGTGACATCATTAGTTATAAAGTAAAAAATTCCAAAATATTAACATAAATGCAATAAAAATTAGAAATGTTGAGCCATGCCTAATAAATGCAATATTAATTGTAAAATTAAATGAATTTTATCTCCAATATTGAATCAATCTTGGACCATGTATCTTGATCTTGAGATGGATGGTTAGTGTCATTTTAGGAAAACTATAAATATAAGGGCCTCTATAAAAAATCATTAAGCTTTATTGTGTAAAGATATAATGCTAAAATAATGCTAAAAACTTCATGATTTCTTTATCTTTATCGATCGAAGCCATTGGTGGATAAGGGGAGATGTTGAAATTACAAAAGTGCATTGACAAGGACTCCTACTTTACAAACTAAGCACAAACATTTGTAAAATAGTTTCTTGAGGAGGTCTTCAAGGAAGGTAATTTTTTTTTGTATTATTTCATTTATTTATTTGTTTAGTAATTCTAACTCACCCTAGGTAGATATCATAGAGTGTTATTTTTTGAATTCATTATGGATTTCATCCACTAACATTATATTAATCCTCTTTGTATTTCTTGATCTACAATCATTACGTCATTCCTAAAACCTCTCCACCTCCCACATCTACTTTAAATTATGTGTGTATGCATATTCAATCTGAATTAGTTAGGGTTTATAATTATTAATCCTTAAAAGATCAAAACATCACTATGAACAAGTTAATAGAAGAGTTACAAAATCAAAATCTATCAAAATTTGTATTTTAGTTCAAATATCATATCATTGGAAAATTAGATTACATGCCTATATAATAAAAAACTTGTTAGTGTTAGTCATGTGTCTTCATATATAAATCTTATACCCAACAAAGTTTCATTTCCAAATGAAAATCTACAACATAATAATCTAAAATAAATGATTCAAAAAAATGAAAAAAGGCTAATAAGAATCCAATGGAAATCCTAAGAGAAATGCTTTGAAAAAATGATCCAACTACCTCCTTTACATCTTATAAGAAGGTTAAAATACTATCATGCATATCTTAGAATGCATAGGCATCATACCAATTTTTTTTTTTCCATCAAGAACAAAATTCAAAAGATAAATGATAGTGGTGATCATATTATTGATACATCAATCAAGCAACACACTCTCATTATGAGTGCCTCTCCTAAAATACAGGTACAAAAACAACAAGTATGGATAGCAAAGGATAAATCAAACCAAATTATTTTCCAAAATTAAAATTATACCAATAAAAAGATACAAATCTACCTCTCAATAATGATACTCAACTTTTAAAACAATGTGGTTTTGGACAACAATATCTACAACACTTTGGTTATCTGGTCAAGGATTTGGAAAACATGTGCAAGGCATCACTTATCCTATCTCCACAACTAGTCATGATAAGCATAAAGTCTTGGGATATATTATAAATAATAATTAAAAATATTCATATATTCATATTCATTTTGTTAATGCAAAGAAGAACCTACAAATGGAAACAAATCCAAGGAAAATGCAAAAATAAAACAGTAAAAGAAAAATTTGGAACAAGAATAGGGACAAAAAGAACAATTAAAAAAGGAAATGTTACAAAAAGTGAATTGGAAAATCAAATATTTAAAGCAATATTTATAACAAAGAGTTCAAAAATCAAGAGACACTCATGACAAATCTAAAGTTCCAAATGTTGTTAAAAAGGGGGTAACTACACATACTTCTTTATATCAAAACTTGTCTACTCTCAATACTCATATAGATGGTAAATAATCTTTAGATTAATAGTTTAGAAAATTATGTCATGATCCATTAGATAACTTAACACACAATCTATTCATACCTATAAGATGTGGTACATATTGGTTGAATCCATCACCAATAGATGCAAAACTAAATACAGATAAAGGCAAACTAAATATACAAAGTACAAACTTACCAAAATAACATGACACACTTTATGATTATACTATACACAAATATAACACATTTCATTTAGTTTATGTTATTTATTTACCACTCCTTAAAAATTCCCATCCTCATCTTGAGATAATTAGATAGCTTGTGCCATTTTCAAATAATCTCAAATACAAAAAAACAAATAATGAATAAAATACAAAAACATTCAAATAATTCAAAAATAGAGAAAATATTCAATATTACCATGTTTATTAGCTCCTTTGTATATATGTTGTTTAATTTATGTTAGTATTTAGCATATCATTTCATTCCTATATAAAAGTATGTTTCATACATCTTTGAGTGTGATACATGCATACCCAAACATTTACCCACATCATATAGTACATTAGGGGAATCTGATTTACTTAATCATGATTGATATGAGTTATAAATATTTTATGATCATTTATAAATGATCATGTCTGAGATTACATACTAACACTTACACATGTCTATATCCATGCTTACTCAGTTACTTAGAGTAACTAAAAATGTTACAATTCTAGCTACTCCAAAGAAACCAAATATCACTAAATAATGGGTTTCATGAAACCCTACTCCTTTAATTGTTTTGTCATGGTTACAAAGTCCTATTATACATACTTATAGTACCACATATTCTAAAAATCCAAATATGGCACCTATGCATGCTTCTTAGTAGCACCACCAATTTCATTTACCATATTTCAATTTTGAATCTATCTATGAGCATCCATTGGATGGGAGCATAGGTTAGCCTTTTTTTTTAATATTCCAAAAATACACAAAACTAAATATTCCAAAAATTAAGAAAAAATTCATATATTCAAGAAAATACAAAAATATTCAAATAACTCAAAAATACAAAATTATGTAACATTCTTGTGTTTTATTATCTCCTTGGAATATATGTTTTTTTCAATTGAAGAGAATATCTATATATTAATCAATCAAGGATATGTACAGTGCTAATCATACAAAAAAATGAGTGGAGAAATCACACCCCATGAGCATAATCACATTGAGGGTGATAACACCTCAGGAAAAGTCTAAAAGGTGGTAAAAAAATGATCACACACATGAAAAAAACATCACATCAATATTTTAACAACTAAGCATAAAGAACAAGGAGCATAAAGCAATAAAGAGGACTATTAAGCAAATGCAAAAAATATGGACATCAAGAGAGGTGGTGGAGATGATGAGTCCTAAGGCTTATCACCCTATCTTCCTAAAGTAGGAGGATCCTCATCCATAGGTAAGGGATCCCAACCATCAATATGTTGAACTTATAATGCCTCATCTTGGTGTCTTTTAGGAGAGATTAATAGAGCCAATCATAGAAATTTTCCTTGAGGAGAAGACCCCAACCCTAGATGTCACCATTATGATTTAGGGGATGACATTTGATGAGCCCCTAAAATGTCATGTTTTTGTCCTCATCTATCATGCTCATCCTTATTGTTTATCATGCTTCTGAGTTACTTTCCCATAAATTTTCTATCCTCAGATGACCATAATCTTGCATATAGCATTATGTTATTATAATATTTGAATAGTTAGAACTTTGTCTTGAAATCAAAGTATATAATAGTTATCTTCTATTATAGGATGTTTTTATCTATAATGTGTTTTAAGATGTTTTGAAATAATAGGTATATATCACAGACCATCTTACAACAAATAAATCTTACCATGCAGATACATCCTACAACCACTACATAACCAAAGCTATGAATGAACATAATTTGATTCCTAGTTCAACCGAATCATAAAAATAATAATAAATTTCATGGAGTGTAATAAGGTTGTGGTTGAGGATTGAAAAAAAAATTGTTTGTCCTAATGTAATATTACATGATTCACATAAATGATGACCTTAGTAAAAGGAGCCAATTTATATTATCCTATAGTCAAATGTTTCTTAGTTTGGAATATGTATTGTTTTTATAAAGTAAATCTCCCCTGTTGTATATATATAGGTAACAATAGGGTTGAAAAGGTAGTAGATATCAATTAGAGAAATATATCAGAAGTATATTTTGTAAGACAACTATTATTGTAATTTCCTTGCATTAATTCATTCCTAAATTTTGATTAATATGAACATTCATTTTTGAGTCCATTTCAGTATTTTTAGAGGAAGGATCGAAGTGGAGTTAGAAGGAGGAAGGCCCCCCTTCAAAAGTCTTGCAATAATAATCCAACTAGTTAAATAACTAAGCATGTTATTTAGTTTATTTGTGTATTGTGTGTTTTATTTCTAAATTTTGTGATTTCTAATCTTGCATAGAATTATTTTAAGGAATCTTCTAAAGATAAAATAGTGTAATCATTTAATTCACAAGTATTGTATTCATGTTCAATTCTAGCATTTCATTTCTTGCATGGTTTTATCTATTTCAATAAAATTATGTCTATTTCAAGTCTAAAGAAAAACAAAGAAGGATAGGGATAATTTATTAGAATGAACTTGGATTGGTTTGTGCATTGTATCTAGACATTGTGAGCACTCCTCTTTTGCTGGAGAGGACTACCTATAAATAAGAAAGCACTACCACAAAAATATATGTTAGTAGATATGAGTGGGATGCCAAGATATGTGCTTGTCCCAGGAAGTGTCAAACTTCCTTAGAGATAATAGTCCAATTTTGAGAAATAAAAGAGTAACAAATAGCAAAGAGAGAGGAAAAGAGAGATATGTTATTGCTGTTTGCAATTTGAGTGTAGTAGATAGTAACATAGTGCAAGTGGTATATTTAGTTTGTATTTTAGAATTTTTTTGGGTAGGTTTTAAAGAGGTTACTAAAAATCCATAGTTACTAATGTTGGTTAGGCTCCCGAGGTCAATGAGAAAGTGTGACCGATATTGGTTGTGCAACCAATGTCAGTAGGGGAAATAATTTCATAAAAACTTGTAGAAGGATTTTTTGCATCTAAGAAATGGTTTTGATCAGGTCTAAAAGGTTGGGGAGAGTTGTGTGTGTGAGAGAGTATTATTTGGATGGATTTGGTCAAAGGTTTGGTGTGTTAGAACAAGGGGAAATAAGTAGGGAAGCTTTATAACTCCTTCATGAGGGTTTGGTCAAGAATGTGTAAAACAATAAATAGTAGATATAAAGTGATTATAAAGTAAGTGCTTAAAGACTTATAGAATAAGTGATGTACTTAGTTGAAGATATGTTTGAATGGTAAGTGTTGAATAGATGGCTCCTATAAGGCTTGTCAAACTAATTCCTTGAATAGAGAAAACAAGTGTGTGTTGCTGGTTCTCAAGATCATGGTTCCTAATCTGGATTGACTTCTACAAGGTAACAATAAGCCAAGATGTGGAAAGTTGGATGCCCAAAAGTCTATATGTGAATAAAAATGAGTTTTTTTAATTTCTATTGACCTGAACATTAGTTTGGAGTTTGGATTACGTAACTGATGTCGGTGATCCCATTGACATCAACCATGGGTTGACTGATGTTGATGGCATGAAAATAGTTAAAAGGGCTATTTTTAGCCTATTTTTTGTTCTTTCTCATGCCAAGTGCGGTATCTATTAGTAAATGGTAGAAATATGAGGTTAAAAAGGACGTAGTTGGTTAAGAATTTATTTTTGGGGTGAGAACAATTCGTGGGTAGTTAGGATAAGGGGACTAAGTCTTGAGGTGACTTAGAGGGTAAGAATTAGTCTTAGGATGAGGTGGCCAAGTAAGGTGGAATAAGTGGTTTTTAATTAACTTAATTAAATATTTTAAATTAATTAAATGTGTGAGGGGTAAAAGCATTAGTTAGGGAGGCTAATTATTATTATTGAAAAGGAGCTCAAGGGGGGTTTCATAGGGAGTTATGCACATGTGTGATGTAATTTTAGTGCATACATTTCCCCCTTTTTGTCTTTTATTTTGTACTGACAAGTTATAAGAAAAAAATAAGAGTTAGATGCTCTAGGTATTGGATGTGGTATCCCCCCCTCAAAATAGGAATTGATGGAGGAGAAACTAGAATCAGGTACTAGTTTGATAAAAAGTGAATAGGATGAGTGGATGAGAACATGATATTTCTACTTGTGCATATACTACTATGAGCTATAGTTGATAAAATCAAGAAAAAGTAAGGTGGAGGAGGACTTAGATAGAAATAACCAAATCAAAGTGTGTAAGTGATAGTTGATAAAGTCAAAACAATCAAAGTTGTAGCTCTAATGGTCCATGTGTGCTAGGTATTTAGGGTAGAAAGTGCCTTTGGGAAACACAAAAGGTTACAAGTGGCATGACTAGCTTTGTCTCTATTTAAAACACCTAAATATACATGCATGTGGACAATATCCAACTATAGTGAGATATCATAAGTGATCAAGATAATAAATACAAGGTTGGTTTAAAAGGGTCAATAATCAAGGAGATATTCATGATCTCTAGTCAAAGTCATCATGGGTGGATATTTAAGTGATCTTCAAGGGTGGTTGTCATGGTTGGGGAGATATATGTGATTTCTAGGTTGGTTTCCATGGTTAGGGAGATATACATGATCTCCAAGTTACCCTAGATTAGGGGTAGAGTCTAAAGGGTTGTGGTTGTTGGTGGAAACTCTAATTTAAGGGTGCCAACATTAGTTATGTCACTGATATAAATAGAAAATAGTGTCAACATCAATATTTTAGGTCAAAAATGCTGATGTCAGTGGGGTACCAAACCTAATAAAATGAGGCTTGGTAGCCCACTAGAACTCATTTGTAACATTTGATTGGAGAGAAAAAGAGCTATGAGTATTGGTGAGATGGCAGAGCTAAGAGGGGACCTAGCTAGAGGCATGCCATCACATTTATAAGGAGTGATGAGAGAGAGAGATGTAGCTGTATAGGCTCAATATGTAGTAGTGAAGGCTTGAGATGCAACTGAGGCATAGTTATTAGTTCTATAAGGACATGTGGTGACATTATGAGGCTAGGTTAGGGCATTATAAGGCTAAGTTAAGGTATTATAGGGTCAAGTTACTACACTGATAGTAGAGAGGGATAGTGTTAGAGTAGCAGGTTAGGATAATCATATACCACCACTATAGGGACTAGTATAAGGGCCTTTAGTAGGTGTAATGGGACCAATATTGACTGTATCTCTAGTGAGGTATAACACTACCTTGGATGACATTTCTTATTATGAGAGGGCCATCAAGGAGTTCCCAAAGATTTAGAGGTATTTTGAGTTTAGAGAGTAGGAGAGATCAATGAAACGTGCCACGACTTCTATGTCACACAAACACAGATAGGCAAAGAGTGGTGATGACACTACTTTTTCATGACCATGCGTATATCCTCAAGGACTCTAAGTGGAAAATTTTGTTATTGTTATATATGTTTTATACACATCAGCCTACGAGCCAAAGATGAGAGATGTTTATTTCAAGGGAGAGATGATATTGTTATGATATATGGATGTACATTCATGTGTGTGTGTGTGTGTGTGTGTATGATATATGTTATTATTATTTTGAGATGAATTTATTGTGATAGTGATGATGTTGTTGATATGGATGGTTATATAATGTTATGTTAATGTTGAGCATGTTAGTTGAGTTAGACTAGCATTTCCCATATGTGTGATGGTTTATGCATAGTTGATTTGTTAACTTCATCTTAGTATTTTTCCATATTTGTGATGGTTTATGCATAGTTGATTTGTTAGCTTCATCTTAGTATTTTTGCATATTTGTGATGGTTTATGCTTAAAATGGATAGGCTATTTATGTTATTATTTGTATGAAGTTTTCATCTCAATAGAGAGATCGACATGTGATTGGATAGGAAATAAAGAGGTAGAATTCTTGAGTACTGGTAAAGACCATAATCATAAAATAAATAGGCTCAAGAATATGAGCCTCTTTCATGCTTTGAATCATTTGACCATTTTGTTTGTTGGAGAAGCATCATGTTCACCTTGTGTTAAGTGAGTTCAAAGTCCCTTGAAAGAGTATGAGTGGAAATGGATAAAGTGAGTGAAAGTCTTTGGGTAGTGTAACCTTTGAATTGGGGATGATATGCCCCTATTGTGGGTGACTCAAGAGCTACTATAGGCAAGACCATGAATTAAATATTTTTTTGTTTTACGTAAGTTGATCAATGTGGGAATCCTATAATGGGATTTTGTTTGTGTTGAGGCCATATGAAGTTGATCAATATGAGAAGATTAATTTGTTTTTATTTCCCTTGTTAATGAAATTTGCCTAGCCATCCTTCAAGGGAGTGCTCTAAGCATTTGTTTTTGAGTTTAAATAGCTATCATTCAAGGGAGCAATCTATTGATAGTATCAAAGATAAGGTATATAGATGTCCTTTAATGGAGCAGTCTATGTTGAGAATCATGCCCTAATAGATTATAGCTTGTCTACATATCCCATTTTTTTAATAACTTTTAGTCATGAACAAGACTATAGAGGCTTAGGAGTTTTCCACTTTGAGGGAAAAACCATAACACTTCATAGGTTAACTAAGTGTGTAGTAGTAAGGGTTAAGAGTAAGGGAGATGAATGTAATAGGGGTGCTTAAGGGATGAGCTCAAGTTAAACATGAGGTGAAGCATCACTTGATTAATAAAACAATAATCTTAGGTGTAAGGTATTTAAAGGCTTGAGTTCTAGTTTTCCTTTGAGAGAAGACAAGTGATAAATTCTTGAGCCATACTTGTGAGTTATGATGTAGGGTCCAAGCCAATTAGGAGAAAACTTACCTCATTTACTTTTCTCCATGTTCATCACATGTTGATTTTATTTTAAGATGAGATCTCCAATATTAAAATCTCACTCCTTGAGGTTTTTATTGTAAGCACATTTGATATGATCTTGATAGATTTGGAGGTGTTTGAGGACTATGAGATGGTGCTCATCAAGCAACTCGAGTTAAGCCAAATTTTCTTAGTGAAAGTCATCGTTAGTAAGTATGCCTTTTAGATAAATGTGAAGAGAAGGAATATAAACCTCAAGAGGAAAAATAGCCTTTGTCCCATAGACCAAAGAAAAAGGCGTAGCACTCGTAGAGATTTAAATGCTAGTATGGTAAGCCCATAAAGCAAAGGGAATGTGTGTGTACCAATCCTTGCCTGTATCATTTACTACCTTCATGAGAATTTTGGTTAATGTTTTTTTAGAAGCTTCTACCTATCCATTTGCTTGTGGATAGTATGGTAATGAGAAGATTAATTTGATTCCAAAGGTATCACAAAGACTTTGGATAGTCTTGTTTTTGAAAGATTTGCCGTTATCTATTATAATTTTATGTGGGACACCAAAATGATAGATGATGTGATGGTTGATAAAGTCAATAATTTTGTCAGCCTTAGTGGAGATGAGAGGGATGGCCTTAACCCTCTTGGTCAAGTATTCAGTAGTAGTAATGATAGATTGGTGACAAAGGGATGAATGAGTGTTAATATCATTGATTCGATCCAAGCACCATTGGGAGAAGGGCCAAAAGTCTTTGGAAACTTGTAAGCCATGACTTGGAACATGAAGGAGGTTAGCTTGTTATTTACATTTGATGCAATGCCAAATTTAACCACCATAATCTTGATGGAGTGTTGGCCAATAATATCTAAGTTGAAGGATATGCTTGGCAACTACGTGACCATTGAAATGTCTACCACAAATCCTATCATGGACTTCCTTAATAGTGAAGGGAGTCTTAGTACTAGTGAGGCATCTAAGGAAGAGACCATAAAAACCTCACTTATAGAGGAGTCTCCCTAGCATAGTGTAATGAGAAACACATTTTATGAAGGCATGTATCCCATTATTAGAGAGATTAGAAGGGGTAATAGAAAGGAAAGATAATCTGTAAGTTGCTTGTACCATAAGTCACATGGGTTGTATGTTACATTTTTGATAAAAATGATGCTAGTTGATACATAGGAGGTTAATGTTAAGTGATGTATGGTGACATAGATGTTTGAGGAAGAGGGTGAAGAGGGTATGTGTGAATCAAGTGAAGCCATTGTATCAACAAACTTATTTGTAGATAAAGGAATAAATTATAAGAGATAGGAGTCAAATGATTCCAATAACAGTTCTACATGATGTTTATACCACTACAAAATTTCATTTTTACATAGGTAGGAACCATTAACCTGATTAACCACTAGCTGAGAATCACCAAAAATGGTTATTGATTTGATACCCAAGAAGATGGCTATTTTAAGTCTTAAGATTAAAGCCTCATATTCAGCCATATTATTAGTACATTAAAAATCTAGTTTAAATGACAAAGGCATAGGCTTTCCACCTAGAGGAATAAGAATGACCCCTGCACCCCCATCATATTGACATTTAGACCCATCAAATAACATCATCATTTGATAAGAGATGTTATCAATGGAGAGAATTATGATGGATTCATAAAGGAATTCAAAGTTTGGAGGTTGGTTTTTAGGTAAAGGGGTGGTAACTAATTGGTCAGCGATCATTTACCCCTTGATATATTTTTGTTGAATAAACTCTATGTCAAATTCAGCAAGGACCATGAGCCACCAAGCTACACGTTGGTTATGATATGGATTGGAATGCATATATTTGAGTGGATCAGTATGGGTGACCATGTAGGTTTTGTGATTTAATAGATAATGACAAAGTTTGGAGACTAAAAAGACCAACATGAGGCAAAGTTTTTTGGTATGGGTATATCGAGTCTCATAATCAATATGTGTGTGGCTTATGTAGTAAACTACCTATTATTGATGTTGATCATCTTGATGTGTAATCATAACACCTAGAGAATGGTCTATTGTAGATATGTAAAGTTAGAAAGGCTAATTTTCCTTAGGTGGAATAAGAACCAATGGGGAAAGGAGATACTATTTGAGTGCATGAAAAGCTTCCTAGAAATCTATTTGATATTAGTAGGTGGAGGCATCTCTAGTATTGATTGAACCCTAACAGGGTTGACTTCAATACCATAGAGAGAAATGATAAAGCCTAAGAGATTACCAAAAAGGACACCAAAGACATATTTCTTTAGGTTTAGTCAAACATTATATTAGAGGAGATGAGTAAATATGATTTCAAGAATCATCAAGTGATCTTAGCAAAGTTTAGACTTTCTGATTAAGTCATGCATGTAGTCTTCCATAATTTTGTGTAGGATATCATAGAAGATGTAAGTCATATCATGTTGGTAGGTGGCACCAACATCATTCAGACCAAAAGGTATAACCCAATAATAAAAATTCCCCCATGGGGTACTGAAAGTTGTCTTGTGTTGATCCTCAAGAGCAACCAAGATTTGATTATATCTTGAGAACCCACCCATAAGTGATAGCATCTCATGGTTAGCTGTTAGATCAATAATTTGGTTGATACTTGGCAAGGGGAAGTCATCTTTTGGACAAGCAAGGTTTAGGTCATGGTAGTCAGTGAAAATGTGGATTCTTCCTATCACTTTTGTGATAGGAACAATATTAGAAACCCATTATGGGTAGTTGATGGGTTAGATAAAGTTAATAGAAAGGAGGCATTAGATCTCTTCTTTTTAAAGGAGATAAATTTGAGGATGCATTTTATGAAGCTTATAATTAATATATTTAGCATCTCGATTGGTGACAATGTTATGGGTAATGATAGAGAGGTCAATACTAGGCATGCCATTATAAGACCAAACAAAGGCTTTGTTATGGTCATTAAGAAATGTTTCATAATTAGCTTACTTAGAGGAATGCAAAGATTGGCCAATCTTGAGGATGTAGGGGTTATCATGAGAGGCAAAATTAATGTCAATGGTTGATTCACTTAACATAGCTTGTGTTTCAAATGGGAGTGATCATTAGATATATGAATCATCTGCACCCATGTATGTGATAATAGCATCATCATATTTACATTGGATGGAGTTGATAGTGGGAGAGTCTTCATCAATCATTTTAGGATGAATGAGAGGAAGGGACCTTTTTTCCTTACCTTGGTGATAGGTGAGAGGCCCCAAATGGATGGCATTTATTGAAAAAAAATTAGGAGGTATAGATACCTCTAATTTGACAAGTGATGGTGGTGAAGAAGGTGGAGAAGGAGATACTAGCTCTTTAATAATTGGCACATGGGAAGTTTTGGTGAGTTTAGTTGGTTCATCATAACCCACTCCATGCTTCTTTTTGGAATTTTCAATGGTTTAACTAGTGGGATATTCAATGAGCATATGAACACCCTGTTAATAATGACCCAAACCAAATCCTTTCTAGGCACACCTATAAAGATAGGTGTGAGAGAAACTAGGCTTGCTCAGGAAAGAGAAGTCACAGGTAAATGATTGTGGTGAAGAGGATGGATTGCTAAAAATAGGATCTTGATCAATTCCCCCATATGTGAAATTAGTTTGAAGGTTAGGGGGCCTATATGGGATGACCATCCCAATAGGAGGATCATAATTGGGTGCATATGAATCTTTCCATACTATCATGGAGTATGGAACATGTGAAGAATCAAATAATGATATTATTCAATTGATAAATGTTTAAAAGTTTCTTCCATGGGATATTTGTCAGGAATTTGTTTTGCTGGTATCTGTGTAATCAAGGTAGTGGAACTTGTGGAATCTTCAAAAGTATAATGTAGAAAAGATGATGTATTTAATGGAATAAGAACATCATTGGGACTATAAGTCATGTTGTATATTTTAAAGGAGGTGGGTTAGTGGGTATAACACACACTTGCCCATTATGCTCAAACTTGACACAATGGTGCAAAGATGAGGGTACACATGCCATAACATATATCCAAGGTCATCCAAGCAGTATATTATATTGGAACTATAATTTTACAACATAGAAGAGCTCAAGAATTATGTGGGGACCTACATGGATTTGTAAGACAATAGTGCCCATTGTATTAGCTATGGTATCGTTAAAAGAGTAGAGAACCATATCGATTTGAGACATGCAATTGTCAGGAAGAGCTAGATGTTTCTAGGCATGGGTGGAAATAATATTAATACTAGCTCCCCCATCGATCATGGCTCTTTTGACATGAGTTTGATCAATATTTCTGGTAATAAAAAGGGTAGAATCTTGATCATCAGGGTGTTGAGGTAGAATTTCCAAGTTATTGAAAGAAATTAGGGAAATGGAATTAAGAGAGCTGACCAAAGCTATAAGAGGTTGGGGGTCATTAGGTTATACCTCAACCACTTGCAAGGCACTAATCAAAGCTTGATGGTGTTGGGGTGTGTTTTTGATTAACTGATATAAGAATATTTTCATAGGAGTTTGGTGAAGCTATTTTACCATTGAGCTTTGAATAAAATTTGAAGATGTTGGTTTCAAGATACCCAAGATGGAAATCTTAGGGTTCAAAGGAGGAGTGTCTTTGGAAAGGGATGACTCCAAAAGGGATATAAAGCTTACTGGGAGGAAGAGTTATTTTGAAAGATTAAAAAAATTGACATAGGAAAAAGCTCTGAGAGCCTACGAGTGGGATAACACTTGTTGTGGTAATAAGAGTGGACACCCTCTTTTGTTTAAGAGTTATAAGGGTGATTTTGTGTGGTGCCTTATTTGGTGGTGGTGGAGTTACGTGTTTTTTTGACACTTTCTTGGTCTTAGGTATCATGGTATCAGATGTGAAAGGCCTACTATGTGGCAGAGGTGGTAGTGGAGTTAACTTATCCTTTTACTTTGGTTAGATTAGTGATACTCCAACTAAAGTAGAGGGGTGCAGTCCCAAAATTAATGATAAAGTTGAGGGTTGAATAGGGAAGAATCGATGAGCTATAGGAAGCTTAACATTTTTATATAGTTTAGGCTATGAAACTCTAACTTGTGGTTGGAGAGTTAGATCTAATTACACTTGTGGATGAATTATATTAGAGATGGGACATATGTTGAAATACCTAATATACTTTATTATGGTATATGCCTATGAGGGTACGGGTTTTGACATAGATGGATGAGCTTCTGGTGATTTTGGTGAAGAAGCTCTAGCTTTGTCAAAGACCTTAGGGTAAGGAGTAGTGAGAGGGTTGGTGATAAAGGTCGACACTCATTATGTAGGATAAATTTTTTTAAGTTGGTCCCAAAATGTTACATGATCTAGCTTCATGAAGTCTAGAAATTCTATCCTTTTCAGCAACTTTGAGAAGGGTTTAGATGAAGTTGATGTAGGCCTTATAGTTGATTCTTTAAAACACTGAGGTGATTGAGAAAGACGGAAATTTTTGGTCTCTATTACCTCAGGCCAAAGATGAGAAATATCCACAACAAGGTCTTCTTCAATAGAGATAGGAAAAGAGGTATGGTCTTCCATGGGTGGAGGAGAGGTAGGTGAAGAGGGTTCTTCGAGGGGGTAAAAAATGGGTATAATTACTCCCTCAACATGTGGGTAAGGTATAGGTAAAGTATGATTCTCCATAGGTAAAATAAGTGGTAAAAGTGGTAGAATTAGAGTGGGAACAAGAGGTCTCTCATCTAATGTAGGAGTAGATAACACTAACTCTTCTAGGTGTAAAGGTGGAGTAGATGGGGTATTACTCTCTATCAATAGAGGAGAGGCAGGCAAAGAGGGTTCTTTAAGAGGGTATAACATAGGAATGATGTTCCCCTCAACATGTGGTTGTGGAATGGGTAAGACATGGTATTCAAGTGGTAAAAGGATAGGTAACATTGGTGCAAAAGGAACTAGCAATACATACTCCTCTGATGGAAAAATGAATGGTAAAGGAGGATCTTCCTCATGTGGAAGTGGAACAAGTGAAATAGGCTCTTCTAATTGAGGAGGAAGAATGGGAAAAATAAATACCACTGACTGTGGGGGAGGATTCAATAAAATGGGTGCGTCTTGTAGTGGCTGACGTTAAATTAGAGGCAAAGGAAAGACCATATTAATTGTATGGATATTATGATCACATGAGTTAGTCATGGTTTGAAAAATATTTTGATTGGGTGAATGGTTAGGAAAAGGTTGTTTGAACACATCCATATTTTGATTAGTGAGTGCATTAGGATTATCTAAGATGATATCACCCCTATCAAGCATGTCTTGAACAATGTTGGAATAGGATGGGAGGGTTTAAACTATATAGGAGGTTTGATTTAAGGAAGGGTTATGACACCTTGTTGTAATAGTTTTTATAAAATAGAAGTATATGACTCCCTAATGGGAGTGTATTATCTTTGTTCATATCATTGTTGGAATTGCTTGGTTAGATTTTGGGAAGTTGAGGAATTAGGTTGGTTTGTGGTTGTGGAAGAAGATGATTTAATGACCACCACATTGGTAGAGCCTTTATATTTTTGGTTAGAAAGAGATGTTTTAGAATAAGAGGATTCATTAAATTTGGAATTGGTGTTCTTACTTCACAACTTGACTCTGCCTTTATCTATAGCCCAAATATTGAGTTCCCATGCCATTGTAAAGGCCTCATCAAATGTGTAAAAAGTTTGTACTCAGAGTGTGGATGAAATGTGCTTAGCACATACCCTTGAGAAGAGATCTATAAGCTCAAGTTTGGGTAAGAAGAAGGAGAGTTTATTGATCAATCCTTTCCAGTGAGTGACAAAATCTATGATAGACTCATCATCAAATTGTCTAATAGAATAAAAGTCTATAATATAAACCTTTTTAGAAATGTTAATAGAGAAATGGTCTAGGAATATTTGTATGAGTTGGGTAAATGAGAAAAGGGAGTGTTGAGTTATAGAGCTATACCAATCTAGATAAACACTCAAAAGAGACATAGGGAAAGTGCAAAGTAATAACACATCATCATGCCCTATTAAATAACAAGCATGTCTAAATGCTCACAAATGCTATTGTGGGTCCTTGTTACTCTATAAATGAGTAAATTTGGAGAGTTCCCATTAGCTTGGATAAGAGAAAATAGGCACAAAATGATAGATGGGTTCATTGCATATCTGGTCATAAGATAACACATTCTTTGAACCCAAAATGGATGTCTCTAGATTAGACATCTTGTCCATCAACATCTTAATGAGGTGTGGAGGGGGACTGGTTTGGGAGATACCTCCTAAGTTATAGGGAACCTGATAGGAAGTAGAGAGAGCATATGACATAGCTTGTTGACGTTGTGTTGGCACTACATAAGGATAATGAGTCATAGGTTGGGGGATAGAAGAAAAGGGGCTTGTCTCATTGGGTTAAAGACTATGCTTTAGTTGGATGTTATTATTATAGGTTAGGATATTGGCATGGTTATACTAGATGAAGGGTGAGTCATAACTTAGGTAATTATAGGTGTGAGAGTAGATGGAATAGATACCGCCAAATTCTAAAATGGGGTGAGACTTGACTGACCTACTTATGGTTGTGAAAGTAGGGAAGTCACGCCAAGGTTAGGTGGGATTGGGTAGTTGGCGATGCTAAAATTTGGACATTATTTATGGTTGGGTTACTTATCGAAGTGATGGTTTGAGTAACCATGACAAAAATAGTGGAGATAGCTAAAACTAAATTTGTCTCCATTAGAGAGGTTGGCATACCATATAGTGGGTTACCCAAATAATTATGGGTTTAGCTCATGGCAAGGTAATGCTAAAGGGTTGCTATATTATGATCAAGAAATTTAGCAAAATATAGATCTCCTTCAGGGATAATGAGAATTTGGTTGGGGCTAGGAGTATGATCTATATCTAAAGTATGCTCCATGATAGAATCAACAACAAGAGGGGAAGGTGGAAGTGGTTTCCAAATTGTGTAATTGGAAATAATTTTGGCTTGGGATCTTGTCAATACCATGCAAGAAGAAGTATAAATAGTCTTAATACTCTATATTAGTGAAAAAATAAGGAAAAACTAGGTTTAGGTGTAGGTAAGTAGGTTATTGTATCTTGATATTTTGAGCAAATTAAAATTACATAGTTGTCAATGTCAGTTGCTTGACCAATTTCTGTAGTCAAAGTTTATCGATGTCGATGTAATTAACCAATGTCAGTAGGATAAAGTATGCCAATGTCAGCAGAATTAACTAATGTTAGTCACTGTGAGATCTTGGGAGATGGAAAATATAATGTTTTAGAAACCTAGAAGTAGAATCTAGGTAAAATAAAGGATGCAAGAGGTCTATGTAAGAAGAAAAAACACTAAGAAAACTTGAGTATTACACATAGTGTTGAATTTGTGAATCAATGGAAAAACATCCTTACCAATTCTAAACTATAGAAGGCAATACAAAAATAGAAAAATAACCTATAGCTATTAATTATTAACTCCTAGAGATTAATTTTAGTCTTGTGTTGGCTTATGCCTTAATTAGATAGTGAGAAGAGAATTTGGTTAACAAAGGTAATATAAAGTAAAATCTAGAGCTAGTTTTAGGTTAATTTTAGTCCTCAAGAAGAAATATGTGTTAGACTAGGTACAGGGCTTATTATAGGATCTTGCTCCCTACACTTCATAGCCCTAAAACCTAGCCAGGCCTCTTATCCAAAATATACCTTTTGCCTAGAGTTTATACTCTACCAGAGAATGGAGTGGGTTCTCCCCTTAGTAGTGAAATCCAAGTAGGATAGCTGGGTAGGGTAAGGTAATCTACTAGATGATGAAATCATGATGGACCTTGTCTCAGGTAAGTTTATATTTTTGTTTTTGTGAGTGTGATTTGGTTGTGTAACATAGGTGCACTACAATTCATTCATAATGCTTGTAATTAACTAGGTGAACTAATATGCAGCAAACAAACAATGAAGTGCAGTAAGTCTTAAACCCAAATTTGAAATGTTTAGATTCAAATGAAAATAATGATGAAATAGCAGTAGAGAATGAAACTCAATATCCTAATGAAAGAAATAAAGAAATAAAGAAGAGATTATTTTAACTTGTAACAAAAATGATAAATTACTTTTAGAGGTAAATAAAAAAGAAGAGTAGCAAGGAAGGATAAATTTTAGTTTATTTCCATTAAATAGAAAATAAAATGCTGAATATTTTGCTTTGAGGGAGAAAAGAAGGATAAAGTGAAATAAATTAAATTTTCACTATAATGCACTATATGAAGGTTTAAAATAAGCAATGAACCCAAGGAAAATTCTAGGGTCCCACCGGGTGTGCTAGAAATGTTTTGCTAAAATTGTGTCTATTTCAAGTCTAAAGAAAATAGAGAAAAAGCATAGGGATAAGTGATTAGAATGAACCTAGTTGGTTTGTACATTGTATCCAAATATTGTGAGCAGTCCTCTTTGGCTAGGGAGGACTACCTATAATTAAGAAAGCACTACCACAAAAATATCTATTAGTAGATATATGAGTGGGCTGCCAAGCTATGTGCTTGTCCTAGGAAGTGTCAAACTTCCTTAGAGATGACAGTCCACTTTTAAGAAATAAAGGAGTAATAAACAGTAAAGAGAGAGTAAAAGAGAGATATGCTATCATTATTTGCAACTTGAGTGTAGTAGAGAGTAATAGAGTGCAGGTGGTATATGTAATTTTTATTTTGGAAGTTGTTTGGGTAGGTTTTAGAGAGGTTACTAAAAATAGACAATTATCAACATTAGTTAGGCTATTGAGGTCGATGAGAAAGTGTGATCGATATTAGTTGGGTGATCGATGTTGGTAGGGGAAATAATTTCCTAAGAGCTTGCAGAAGGCTTTTCTAGGTCTAGGAAATGGTTTTTGTCAGGTTTGGAAGGTTGCGGAGAGTTGTGTGTGTGTGAGAGAGTATTATTTAGATGTATTTGGTTAGAGGTTTGGTGTATTTGAACAAGGGGAAATAAGCAGGGAAGATTTATAACTCCTTCACGAGGGTTTGATTAGGAATGTGTAAAATAATAAATAGTGGATTTAAAGTGATTACAAAGTACTACTTAAAGACTTACATAATAAGTGATATACTTAGTTGAAGAGATGTTTGAATGATAAGTGTTGAATGGATGGATCCTATAAGGCTTGTCAAACCAATGCCTTTAATAGAGAAAATAAGCATGTGTTATCGGTTCTCAAGAGCTTGGTTCCTAATCTAGATTAAGTTATACAATGTAATAGTAAGCCAAGATGTGGAAAGTTAGATGCACAAAAGTTTGTATGCAAATAAAAATTAATTTTCTTGATTTCTACTGACCTAAACATTAGTTTGAAGTTTGGCTTAAGTAATTGATGTATGCCACCGATGTCAGTTGTGGGTTGAACAACATCAATGGAATGAGAATAGGTAAAAGGGCTATTTTTAGCATGTTTTCAATTCTTTCTTGTGCCAAGTGTGGTATCCATTAGGAAATGGAAGAGATAGGAGGTTAAGAAGGATGTAGTTGGTTAAGATTTTATTTTTTGGGTGAGAACAATTTATGGGTAGTTAAGATAAGGGGACTAAGTCTTGAGGTGACTCAGAGGGTAAGAATTAGTTTTAGGATGAGGTGGCCAGGTAAGGTGGCATAAGTGGTTTTTAATTAACTTAATTAAATATTTTAAATTAATTAAATATGTGAGGGGTAAAGCATGGGTTAGGGAGGCTAATTATTATTATTATTGAAAAAGATCTCAAGGAGGGTTTTGACATAGGGAGTTATGCATGTGTGTGACATAATTTTGGTCCCTACATTAGCATCTTAAATTACAATTAGTAGAAGGTTAAACTAAAAGATTAATTGTGCACATATAGTGACATCATCCTATCAAGTTTACATCCTCAGATTGACATTTAAATGAAGTAGAAGATATAGGTCTATGGTAACTCTCCTTATTCATTTCAATCAAGAGAAGTATATATTATTTTGAATCAATTGCTAGTCATTTTTGGCACCGTTGTTGGAGAAGGGTGTCACACACTTATAATCTTCAATTTTGATAGTGGTTATTTCTAGATGTTTAATATTTTATATTTATAAAACTTATTGCTCTTTGTATTAGATATTTATTGATTTTATAGTTTAAATTTCCCTTTTTTCAAGTAAGATAATGAAAATTTTCAAAAACCTCCATATTACTAACCTTCTGCAAGTAGGGTAGATTTTTAAAAAAATGAAAGAAAAGTGGTTGATGTACATGAAAAGTGAAGGGGATTATATAGGAAGATTTTTACTTGAGTCATGAACCATTGCTACAAGATCAAAAATTCATCCTGCAATAGCCAAGGAGCATAGAGAAATTTATGAAGATCACTCAGAGTTGTCAATAGAAGAGATAGAAAAAGAGAAATTTTTGGCTAGATTGGTAACACAAGCTAGAGACTTTGAAGAGGTTCATCCCCCTAAAGGAGATCCATATATACCAAACTTGATAATTCCCACCTTATCACCTCATACTCAGGAATATGAAGTTTGCTTCCCTTCTTTGCCCAAATTTCTTACTAAGGAGGCATTCAAGGTTATTCTTGCTCCTAGAAGAAATAATAGGCCAATAGAATCTTCTAATTTAGAAAGATTCTTTACTGAGACACAAGATGAATATTCTAAAACATCTATGCTATCCACATTATATAAAAAGCTATATATTCCTTAGAAAAAAGATAAAGTCTCCATCTTCTACACCCAGGAAATAGAAGAATTGATAGGAATTTTGAGAGGTGGGTGGCAACAAATTTTAGTCTACCAACACAAAAAATATTCATGGAGGATCTTCAGGAAGAAAAAACTACCAATGATTCTACTAACTTCAAAATTCCTATCCTTACTCCTGATGGAAATGCAACCATGAATAATATTCCTTACTTTGCCCTCCCTGCCTTTATGGGAAAAGCATCCGAGGATCTAGACACATTTATTTTTGAGTTTGACATATGAAACTGCAACTATGATTATAATCAAGATGCTCATAAACTCTAATTGTTTCCAATAACACTCAAATATGCAACACTTATATGATTCATGGGACTTGAAAAGGATGTATTTCTACTTGGGACGAAATGAAGGAGAGATTTTTGATGAAATACCAAGACTATTATAGGGGCATAAACTACATGAGAGATGACATATTATGAATGACACAAGCTAAAGATGAGTCATTAGAGGAATATATAGAAACATTTTTGTTCATCTTGTAAAATTCCAAACAAAATACAATAGAGAAAGAATGGGTTAAGCTGATATTCCTAAAAGGAATTAGAGATGATTGTTTGGAGGCACTAGATTTAATGTTTGGTGGTGATATTTCTACATTATCCTTTAATAAAATAATAATTCTATGTATAAAGTACTCCAGATCAACCATGAATAAAAGTAGGGACTGAACCCTTCCTACAACATCTATAATAGGACTGTTTAAAGGTGAAATTAGCAACCTGCTCTAGGACATGAAATAGGGCATTATCAACCACCTAGCTACTCAAATTGATACATTACATACACGGAGGAAGTAGGAAGAAACTAAAAAAATCCTTAGATGCCTATTTCCCTAAATGTATAAAAAATAAGGTGGATTTCACATGCCATTCTATAAAAGCTTAGGTAGCTAGCATAATTGAGGAGAATCTTGAAATAGTGGAGCTACATACCATAAGAGAAGATGAGAATCAAGTGTTTTTTATAGCTCAATAAAAACCATGGGTGCAAATATTAGGTATGCTATCAAACTCTATGTTTATAAATTCTAAATTCTTAAATAATCCTTAATATAGTTCTTGGATGAATATAACCAACCAAAAATATCCCCAAATAAATTGGTAGTTATCATAGAATTAGTTATGGATACAACAGAATGGACAACAACCTCAACTTGGGTAATTCCAAAAGCAAAAATAGATCTTTCCCTCTAATCCATTACAACAAAAATTACCCACCCAACCCATCCCCAACTTTGCCAATAAGTTGGTTCAACCAACACAATCCACCAAAATAATGCAATATCCAACATACACTTTGGATATCAATCAAGTTTAAATTCACTGAATATGCATTATTCCATAACCCACCTCACCCATAATCATATAACATTTTGAAGAACCTGGTCCACTCCATACTAATCTACTATGACCCATGGCCAATCTTGAGCCAAGTCTACTAGAAAACTAACTAGAATTTGACAATTCTCCTTTTTTGGAGAGATTGAACATATCATGTCCTAAACGAGAGCTTGAATTTGATATCTTAGGACAAATCTAGAATGTGTGTGTAAAAATTGCAATCTTTCAATCAATAAAATATCTTCCTATATATAATAAGGTTGTTAGAGATCTATGTTTGAAAAAACTAGGAAGAAAGATCCTAAAACAGTCCAAGTTATTAGACAACTAGATATTATGATAGGAAATATAGTTAACCCAAAATATTATGATCCTAAAAGTCTTGTAGTTAATGTTAGCATCCATAGCCAACCCATATCCAATGCTTTAATTGACTTAGGTGTAACTATACACATGATGACCATGGAGACCATGCAACAACTAAAACTTAAAACTCTCTGACCAACACCCACCATTTTCTAGATGATCGATAGGTCAATTGTTAATCTAGAGGGGATTGTTGAACTCATGGTTATCACTATGGAATCCTAAAAATATCCAATAGAATTTATTGTCCTATAGGCAAAAATCAATTTTGGAGGTTATCCTCTTATCTTTGGTCGCCCATGGTTGGCCACTGCTGATGCTTTTATTGATTGTAAGTCAGGAAAAATGTTAACTTTTAATAGAAATAACACCAAGAAACTAGTCCTTTATCTGCTAGCCCAAATTTCCTATAATGATGGCCCAACACCTTGGATTGATGACTTTCAAGGAGTCATCTCCTTAAAAAATCTTTGTATAATTGATTGGAGTCTAGCTTTATAGGCACAATAAGAAGGTACTGTCCTTACTGGTATCCTACAAAACACCTATCAATAGGATCCTATAGCCATAAACATGTTGGAATGTACACCATGCCCCCTTTAGAATATTTTTTCTAAAAATGATCTTGCTAAAACCACAAGGGAAATTTGGACATTCCATCAATTACTTCCCCCATAAATGTAGTTTTTCTCTTTTAATTGCCAATGTAGAAACCATGCTCTCTTTAACAAAACAAGTAGACATTCTACCAAATAAACCTCTCAACATCAGCATCTCTTTAACACCCCAACAAGAAAGCTATTTATTTACAATGCTAAAAAAGCACACAATAACATTTGCTTGGGACTACCATGACATGAGTGGAATAACCCTATATTTATGCATGCATCATATTTATATTAAAGTATAATGGAAACCTATTCACCAACCCCAATGATAAATTAATCCTACAGTTAAAGACATTATCAAAACTAAGTTGCAAAAACTCTTGGATGTAGGATTCATTTATCCTATTTTGGATAGCTAATGGGTCTCTCCCCTAGTTGTTGTCCCTAAGAAAGGGCCAAATGGCATATTTATGCTGACTACCATGAGTTGAATGCTACTACCAAGAAATATCACTTTCCCCTTCTATTTATTGATCAAGTGTTGGATACATTAGTAGGGAAAAAGTATGTTTCCTTCCTAGATGGCTATAGTGGTTATAATCAGATATGAGTTGTTCCACAATACCAAGATAAAACTACTTTTACTTTCCCTTAGGGAACCTATGCCTATGTTATCTTACCATTTGGAATTTGTAATTCCCTAATTACTTTTCAAAGTGCTATTTTGAGCATATTTTTTGATCTCTCCCTTGACCATGTTGAAATATACATGAATGATTTCACTGTTTATGTGCAAACATTTGAAGAAACACTTACTAACCTAGAGAAAGTCATTCAACACTACCAAGACCACCAATTCTTTATAGAAATGAAAAGTGTTATATCCTTATGACATAAGAGATTATGTTGGGGAATCACAT
Organism: Torreya grandis; assembly: GCA_037957365.1. Lineage (NCBI taxonomy): Eukaryota > Viridiplantae > Streptophyta > Pinopsida > Cupressales > Taxaceae > Torreya > Torreya grandis. The sequence continues at coordinate 101,635 of JARHVA010006651.1, read as the reverse complement.
CTCCCCTATTGGAATTCAAGTTGACCTAGAAAAGAAAAGTATCATTAAGGATATACCCACACCAAAGAAGTAGAAATATGTTAGAAGCTTTTTAGGACATGCTAGTTATTATAGATGATTCATTAAAGATGAGTAAAATTTCCACCCCATTATTTGTATTACTTACTAAGGATGCTGAATTTACTTGGACTAATGATTATCAAATTGCCTTTTAGTAACTCAAAGACATTCTCATAACAAATCTTGTTTTAAGAGGACCTGATTGGAAGAAGTCTTTTCACATCCACACCAATCCATCTGACACCACTTTAGGATATGCCCTTGGCCAAAAAGATGAATCTTTGAGTTATGAAATCTATTTTATCAATAAGAATGTTCAAGGGGCTCAACTCAACTACACTATAATAGAGAAATAATTTCTTGCCATCATCTATGCCATCAAAAAATTTTAGCACTAAATTATAGGTTACCAAGTATTCATCCACATGGATCATGCAAAAATCAAGTATTTAATGAACAAACCTATTGTATGGGGCATGACAATTAGATGGTTGCTTTTACTATAGAAATTTGATATTACAATTATGGACATACCAAGTGAGGATAATGTAGTAGCAAATTTTCTATCTTAACTAGAAAATGATGATCATATTCCTATTGTTGATGATTTCTTTCCTAATGGGCATTTATTTACAATAACTAGTCAATCTCCTTGGTTCATATATATTTCTAACTATCTTAATGTAGGATCACTACCAAAACATTTTTCACCTAGGAAAAAACAACATCTAATCCAAAAGAGTAAAAATTATTCATGGATTGTAGGATGTCTCTTTATCACTGGACTAGATTCAGTTATGAGAAGATGTATCTAAGAAGATGAAGCTTATGACATTCTCAGAGCCTACCATGATGAACCCTATGGGGATCATTTTACTACCAAATAGAATATTATTAAAGTACTTACTACTAGATATTATTATCATTTTTATAAGGATGAAATGATGTATACTCATAGATGTGATCAATGTTAGCATATGGAAAAACCCACTCACTCTAATGAAATGTCATTACATCCACAATTAGTTATGGAACCTTTTGACAAATGGGGACTAGATTTTGTAAGTCTCATTGATCCTAAATCTAATAACAAGGAATATATATTGGTGTGCATTGACTATATAAAAAAATGAGCTGAGGACAAGTCCTTAACCCATGCCAAAGTTGAGAAAGTAGATGAGTTATTGTATGAATAAATCTTCACCTGTTATGGAGTACCAAGAGAAATAGTCATAGACAAAGGACCATAGATCACATTAGACCTCACAACTACCTTAGTAAAAGAATATGAAATTAGACACAAAACCCTTACCATCCTCAGTCAAATGGTCATATGGAAATTACAAATAAAGAGTTGGAAAATATCCTCACTAAGATTATCAACCTACATAGAAAATATTGGTCAACTCATCTTTTGGAATTAGTTTGGGATTACAGAATCACTTGGAGAACCATAATTGGTTTCACTCTATATGAACTAGTTTAAGGTAAGAAACCTATTATGTCCATTGAGTTTGAGCATAAAACATTAAGGACAACACTTGATTTAGGCTTGGATCTTTCCAAAGCTCAACAAGATAAGATTATGCAACTTAATTCACTTGATGAACTAAGAAATGAAGAAATTCATCACATTAAAATAGTGTAAAGGCAACAAGTGGGTTGGCATGACAGGAACATCAAGACTAAGAATTTATAACCTGGTGACTAGGCACTCCTTTTTGACTCTAAATATAAGGATCATAAAGGAAAACTTTAGTCAAGATGGCTTGGGTCTTATTAGATTGAGCAAGTTTTTTAAAATGGAACTATAAATCTCATTACCATTGACTCTATTTGATTTTGAATTCTTGTTAATGGCCTTGCATAAGAAACCATTTTCTAAGGAAACTCTCACTCACCAACTTATTTAAGAAAAACATCCATCTCTTCTTCATGAAGTAGATCAACATGTTCCTACAGCTGAAGGATATTTATATCAACCTTTCTCTAATATTTTTTAAGAGCACTAAAGATTCCTATAGCCAAGAACAAGCCATCCATAATGGATTGATTCAAGTTGAATAAAATACTACCTCCTAGACTTATATAATTTCAGTTGAGTTTGGACCAAAAAATCTTAAAAAAATCAAAAAATTTAGCAATGAAAACCTTCAAGCTTTACTAATAGATGTATCAAAAAACAAGGTCACTTTCTGATCAACATTCATTAAAAATAAATAGTATTCCATCAATAAAACTTTTGTTTTCATATGTTTTTGCTTACAGATTCATTCTTTTAGAGTAGAAAAACACTTTCCTCTTTGCTACAAGATGAAACTCTTGCTACTGCAAGATATTTATTATTACTACATGACACTTCTTATTGCTATAGGAAACACTTCTTACTACCATATGAATTCTTATTTCTCCATCATACATTACATTCTCACAAATAATTTTTACTTCCAATCAAATGACAACACATGTTAGTATACCTCACATTCACCACTTTGACTCATCATTTATGCATTAATGAAAGGTATTCCTAAAAGTACTAAGGTAACTATCTTATATTTATTTCATGTCATAAGTTTTAATTATTGATAATATGATGAGTCTTAATGCTATTCAAACACTACCATATTTTCTCTTTATCAGACCATCCCAATACATCTTCTCCTTCACCGATTGATGTGACCATTGAAGCACTACTACTACCATCCCTTATCCTTATCATGAGCCATTTTTGCATGTCAGCTATGTACCTTGAGGACAAATGACAATTTAAGCTGGGGGGATTTCCCATAATTCAAATAGATTATCTCACTCCCAAAGAAAAATCACAAATATTCCATCCAAAGATAGAAAACCCTTACTACAAGAGTACAGACCTTGCAACTAGAATTCCATCCTGCAATATAGGAGAGGAATTGATTAAACATGAGATGCTTGATATCTCTCCTATGATCAATAACTTGGACATCCTTATCCTACTTCAAAGTTTAGGATAGACCTAATATTTTGAAAGGATACATGCTCTAGATTAAATAATTACATAAGAATTCATTGGCTCATTGTATAACGACCTGACAATAGTGAGAGGAAAGGAAATAAATTTAACTAAAAATATCATCAGTAGAGTAACTAGGTTACCATGAATAGGGGAAGCTTGATAGGAAAAGTTTGATGCCAAGGCTGAGAGGTATAAATTCATTAGAGGAGATGAAATCTTGGAGACTTTAAAATAGGTCACTGTATAGTTATCATTACTAGGAAGATGCGATAAATATGCTATGTTCATATGTAGATATTTTATGTGTGAAGGGATATATTCCATGCTGCATGATGTTCACTTCAAATTCATAAATCATTTATGACTTGGTATTTAGATAAATGTCCCCAACTTCTTTCTTAACATGATCACAAAAATGGTAGAGGAATTTCAAAGAGGTAATCCCAAAGTTCTTTCCCATCATTGTTTAATTTAGTTAATTTTTCAATATTTATTACAAAGGATTAGACCCAATATAAGTTTGGAATATTTTCTCCAATTACCTAAAAATGCACAAAGTAATAGTGAGGGAAATGAAGAAGAAGAGATAGAACTAGAAGAGGGAATATAAGTAGAAGAATAAATGACAGAAGAAAGCCTTCTTATAGCTCCATATGAACCTATAAAAGAATAACTTCCTACAACCACACAAGAACCTATAAAAAGAGACCTTATTGTAGCTCCATAAGAACCTATAGAAGACTACCTTCCTACATCCACATATGAACATGTATCAAGGACAAATATTTTAGAAGGGGCTTCCACAAGTAAGGAATATATAAGAAGAAAGAAACAACTCATTCTCCAACCCGACTCTAAGGATTCTAAAGAAGAACTTCCAACTTCCCCTAAAAAGGCTAAAGTCGCATCTACTCCTCATAAATCCCACATATTAAGAGGAAAGATGAAAGGTAAACTAAGAAGTAAACCTTCTTCTATTATAGAAATTAATGAAGAATGTAGAGAAAAACAAACTACTAGTAGTCATGAATCACTAGAGGCATTTAGATTTGATTACCTCAAGACTAACAAGGAAGAATGTTCTTAAGAAAGCAATAAAAAGATATAGCAAATAGAAGATAGTCCTAAATAATTATGAGAAGAACCAATGCAAACAGAGGTAGAAAAAATGGAACAAACTACCATACAAGTGGAATTTCCTAGTTTGGAGGAAGCCCTATAGGAAATAAAGAGATTAAGGAATAAGTTATAGGATCAATCAAGAGGACTATATGCACTTACTATAACAAATTATCAGTTGTAACCGTCTATAGAAAACCATCATACAACCAATGTTTCAAAACCTCCTATAGCAATAGAGTAATAGGAAAAGCCTATAATTGCCTAAGCTGTCAGGGATAATATATCATTTATGGTGTCTTGTAAATTGATGAACTAGTGAGACAATCAGTATGAAATTCTTAGGGCATTAACAAAGGAGAAAAATAAATTAAAATAAGAGGTTAGGTTGAAATAATATATAATATCCAAACTATAATATAAAATTGAATATATGGCTTGTCTTACTCAAGAGATCATTGAATACAAGTCTCTTGCAAGGGTATATTTAGTTTATCTTGAGGAGTAATGGAATAAGTTTAAATTCATGAGAATATACTATGACATGCCCTATGAAATAATCTCTCCCCTCTCCTTCTTTCAATTATATAAAGAGATCTCACAAGAAGAACAAGCACAATTATGTGAGTTATATCTTCATAAATATGTTGTGCCTTATGACAGGGATTAAAATCCTAACCTATATGTTATAGATGTCCTTTTAAAGGAATTTTCATCATATCTTTTGAATGAGAAAAGGAGAGGATGAGAGATGATTGAATACAAGAAGAAGGAAAATGAAAGTCAATTGATTATCAGAAGTGAGTCAATTACACATGATATTGTGTTGAAAAAATGGGATAACATCATGTTACATAAGCAATTCAAAACTTGGTTTGCCAAAAATTGTGATGTGACCCAAGATTTCCACTTGGGATTGAGAACCTCTATTGGATTCAAAACAAAAGAATCATGTATATAAATATGGAATGATCTCACTCCTGAGATAATAAGGAAATATCCATATTCCCCTTTCCATTTAAAGGCAACATTCAATAGAGTCTCAAGATATATTTTGCTTGCATGTGAAATGAGATCTCAAATGTTGAGCATAAAATTTCAGCCCCCTTTATTTTGGCATATTGTTCTAGATTTTTAGGATAAAACTCTATTAGATGAAGCTAAAGAGGTTAGAAATTAGAACTCTATGAATAATGATATGGATTTTATAACTATTTTTGAAATTAAAATGAGTAAGTTTGTTGCTCATGGATGAGCAAGGTCTTAATTTGGGAGGTTTGATGAGCCCCATAAATTTAATGTTTTTGTCCTCATCTATCATGCTCATTCTTATTATTTATCATGCTTATAATTTACTTTGCCATAAATCTTTTATCCTCAAAATTCCATAATCCTACATATAGCATTATGTTCTCATAATATTTGAATAGTTAGAACTTTGTATTGAAATAAAAGTATATAATAGTTATGTTTTTTTATAGGATGATTTTATCTATAATGTATTTTAAGATATTTTGAAACATTAGGTATAAAACACAGACCATCCTATAGCAAAGAAATCTCACTACATAGACACATCCTACAACCACTACATAACCAAAGCCGTGGATGAATAGAATTTGATTCCTAGTTCAACCAATTCATAAAAATGATAAAAAACTCCATGAAGTGCAATAAGGATGTGATTGAATACTGAAACAACTTTGTTTGTCCTAAGGTAATATTATAGGAGTCACATAAACGATGACCTTAGCAGAAAGAAGCAATTTCTATTATCCTATAGCCAAATGTTTCTTAGTTTGGAATATGTATTGCTTTGTATAAAAAAAAGTCCCCTATTGTATGTGTGCGTATATATATATATATATATATATATATATATATATATATATATATATATATATATATAAATATAGGTAACATCAGGGTTGAGAAGGTATTAGATATCAATTAGATAAATATATTAGAAATACATTTTGTAAGACAACTGTTATTGTAATTTCCCTCCAACAATTCACTGTTATATTTTGATTAATGTGAACAATAATTTCTAAGTCCATTTCATTGTTCTAAGAGGAAGGATTAAAGCTGGAGTCATAAGAAGGAATGTCTCCCTTCAGAAGTCTTGTAGCGACATTCCAACTCATTAAATAGCTAAGCATGTTATTTAGTTTATTTGTGTTGTGTGATTTATTTCTTAATTGTGTGATTTCCAATCTTGCATATAATTTTTTAAGGAATCTTCCAAAGATAAAATATTTTAATAATTTAATTCGCAAGTATTGTATTCATGTTCAATTCTAATATTTCATTTCTTACTGGCTTTAGAATCTTATATTACAATCATTAGAAGTTCAAATTAGAATGTTGAGTGTGCACATACATTGATGTCATCCTATCAAGTTTACATACTTAAGTTGACATTTAAAGGAAGAATAAGATAAAGTTCTATGGTAAATCTCCTTATTCATTTTGATCAAGAGAAGTATATCTGATTTTGAATCAAATGCTAAGTAAGATCCCCAAACCATACCATTGTTTATACATTTAGAAGAGCCACTCATGCCACCATGTCATCAAGAATATGAGCAAGGTGGTGATCGATGAGGATAATGACTTCTATGTATTGTTTTGAAATGCTTCTAACATGGTCCATGCTCTCATAGGGATGTGTTAGGTACTATAGAGGCTCAAGAGGTTTGTGGCTAATTTTGCATGGAACATTTCCCTAGAGGTCAAGCAAATGCTGGAGGTGGTTAAGTTTCAGGTAGAATTTATCAATTTGGATTTGAATCTAAAGAGTAACATTAGATAGAATAGTAATTTTGTTAGTAATAAAAAAAATACATTTTAACTCTTCATGATTAAAGTAAGCATAACTTATACCTTTCCATATTTGAAATAAAATATTAGCTCAAAAGATCTACCAAAATATATTATATTTTGTAGGTAATAGAATTGAGTCCCCCAAGAAAGGCATTTTCCATGTGAAGAATTTAGGTCAAAAGGGCTAAAAGGGGGAGTGAATCTAGTGCCACACAAATTGTGCATGAGAACAAAACTAAAAAAGATGATTAAAAGTATTTGGTTACTGACAAGCTAGATAGATGGGGTTTGAGACTCCAATATGCTTAAGCTGATCACCCACAGTCAAACCCTTATAAAGGAGACACCATAAAAAATGATTTTTTTAGGGATCAATGATAGTAGTTCACATAGTGTTAAAGCATTTATCCCAAATGCCATGTCTACAATATACATACCATCTGATATTAAAAATTTCATCTATAATATGCTGAGGGGATAGTAAATTATAACCCAGTTGAGTGGAATATCAAGTGAAGGGGTGGTCATAGGCCAATGCTAATCCTTCCACCAAGGAATAAGGGAGTTAACCCCTATTTTGTACAAATATTAATCAGGTATAAAACCTTGAATTTTGTTATAGCATCTACATATGAGTTATTTAAATTAAAATTATTTTGAAGTTGCTTCCAAGTGAGTTAAGATCAATTTTTCTTACAAAATAAATCACCTATAAACTTCACACCTTTTCTAAAAATCCTTAACATTTTAACCCAAGGGACTAAGGCAAAGGGAACATTGTGAAAATTTAAGTAAGGCAACCACTAGAGAGACTATAAATTAATAGAGAGGTTATTCTTGAAACCCTCACCTATCTAAGTAAGATGAGGCTTAACATCTCCCATGCTTTCCATAGTATTTAAACAATAAAGGTACCCTTAATTTTAACTGGCACTAGGGTAATAAGAAGCTAATGAAGTCCCAGGCCTTTCTACCACATGGAAGACCCTAAAAAATATAATGGCGAAGAAAAATATTCTAGGATAAACCCCCAATAAAACCTATAACAATCCATTTGACACTAAGAGTAAGGCCTTGAATTTTAATGTCTAAGAGACCTAGACCACTAGCTTCCTTAGGTCGATAGCATATGTTCCAAGCAACTATATGAAAGCCCTTGTGACCCTCAAAATTATCCCATAGAAAATATCTTAGGATTTTTTATAGCTTGTTGTAAGCAACATTAGATTGGGCCCAATAAGAATAATAATAAACATGAGTAGCTGCCAAAACTTTAGAATAAATCTAAAATTTGCAAGCAAGAGATAAAACTTTTATGATCTAGAAAGATTGTATTTTTAAACCCTTTGTACCACATAAGACCATAACTCAAATGGATAATCTCAAAAATTAAAATGGAAGCCAATAAACTTAAACTTCACCCCTAAAAGAAGCTACTACTATTGATATCCCTCAAGCCAAGGAGGTTTGGGACCTAGAGACTAGTGGTAGTATTGAGTATTTCTCCATTGGATAGATGAGCCTGAAGCCAAACAAAAAATATGAAGACATTCTATAGCATTCTTAACTGGTTGTTCTTCCTCTTGAAGAGTGAGAAAAAAGTCATCTGAGAAATGATCATTCAAAAACTATCTATTAGACTAAGGGAGGGAAATGCCTTTCACCAAACCCCTGGCAGTGTAATTATCTAATAGGTAGCTAAAATCCTTCTACTACTAACACATATAATGAAGAGGATAAATGGAATCCTTTTTAGATATAAAAATGAATTTTAAACTAATAATATTGGGTACCATTTATTTTAATACATGTCACAACATCTTGAAAGAACATATTGATCATTTGAATAAATTTTGGGCCAAAACCAAGGGACTATAACATGGATAGAATAAAGGACACTCATTATGATCATATGACTTCTCAAAATCTTGAAAAATAGATATTTTTGATTAGACATCTAATCCCATTACATACCTTCCCAAATAACAGTGACATTATCTAGAATGAAGATGTGTTGAATAAAACTAGAATGTTCATTCCTGACAATTAAAGGAAAGATATGCTTGACCCTAAGGGATAAAAACTTAGAAATAATCTTGTAGGAGACATTGAGTAAAGTAATATTTATCTAATTAGTTATAATTTTAGGATAACTATCCTTGGGAAGAAAATCAATATTACCTTTATTTATAATGGTTCCAAAAGAGTTAGTTAAAACAACTTCAGAATATACCTTATGAAGACCAGGGCCAATAGTATCCCAAAGGGTTGGTAGAAATCAAATGATAAATCATCAATTCTTGGATTTTTTTCAACTACCATCTACTTAGCAGCCTCATAGAGATCACTAAGAGATAAGGGAATATCATAGGTGATCCTTTGGGAATTGAAAACTTTGTAAGGTGCCACCTGGAGGCATTGGTGGAGAGCTACCTCCCATTATGGAGAGGAATATCATGCTAAAAATACACCATGGTAATGATGAACAAAAGCTTACAACATGTTAGGAAGTTTGGCAAGATAAGCATTTTCTTCCTTGATAGCTTTTATTCTATCAATAGCTCTCTTAGAATGGAGAAGGGAAAATAATTCCTTAGATACTTTGTCTCTTATTTTCAACCAATGCATATGAGCTCTTAGTTGAGCTCCTATAGCCTTGAGAGCCTCTTCTAATTGGAGCTTATGTCACCAATGGGCTACTTGATTTTGAAGTTGAATATTGAAAGGAGATTGTTACAACTCCTATGAAACCTAGAGATATTTATAGTTTTAAGGATTATGAATATGACATCAAAAAGAGGCCACTTTTTTTACCATAGATACAAAGAAAGTTAGAGATGTGAAAAAGAACATTAGCTAGTGTCCTCTTATGGTTGGGGAACTAGATTCTAAATTTTGATAATATGCCCTACTATTATTTCATGTTGAAGGTGAGAAGTATTAGGATAAAATTGAGTGGAGGAAAGATTCACTTGAGGTGTGGTCCACTCAATATTGAAACAAATAAGTTGATGATTTGATAAAAAAAGTGTTAGGGATGATCAATACTAACATGTCATGTACTAGGGAGAAAAATAAAAGGTCTTGTTTAGCTAATAAAGCTTGATCAAGTTGCTAAAACACCCTATCTTCTCCCTATTGAAAATTAGACCAAGTAAACCATGGGGTGGTTGAGTTTTTCCTTTGATGGTGATTAGGATCAAACACCCTGAGTTTGTTACACATATAGGCTTCATGCTCACCATCATACCACCACATTAAAAGGCATCCTTATTTATCCTCAATCAATTCCACCACGTTAAAATCAACATAGAGGATATAATACACATTAGGAGATGAGTCAGTTATCCATATCCATAGAGAGGTCCATTGCACAACATCATTAGAGGTATATAAGTTAACTATCCCAATGATGTGATTATTAAAGTAAAAAAAGGGTATAAACCACCTAGTGGATGGGGTATAAAACCCAATAAATTAGATTCTGATAAAGCTTTGGAGGCAATAAAATTATGGCCCCACCACACCCAAATTCATGCCCAGTAGCCTAACATATAGGCCTAGGCCAAATTAGTCATGTTACTTTCTGCATGAAAAATATAGATCTTAACCTCTTGCGAGTAGAGAATATTTATATTACTAAAAAGCTGACAACTTTTCCTGACTGCATACTTATGTGGAGGATTAGTAAGACCCAAAACATTATAAGAGTAAAAAATAATTGGAAACTATTGAGGTACATGCCATTCTCCCCTATGAGATCTTCAAGTGTATCAAACTGATTAAACATAAGTTTGTTGGGCATGTAGTCATTCATTTAAAATAGTTATCTCTTATGAGCCATATATTCCTCCTCTTCAGGAGATGGAGAGGGAATTTGGGAGTGTTGGAACATTTATTTGTGGTCAAAGGTGACCAAAATCAATTCTTCCTCTGAAGTATTCACCCTAGGAGAGGGTTGTGATGGTGGACTTGAGGGTGGTACCTCAACCAAAAAAGTCATTGCTTAGGGAGTATGTACAAGTAGAGGTGAAATTTTATTAGGAAAATTAGTTTTTCTAGTAGAAGTTGAGGCATGGTTGTTCCCAATAGGTTTGTATGAATAAGATTATGTCCTATTTCCACCTTTTGAAGAGTTATTATTTTTTATTGGTGACTATGGTCCAACCATCATTATTACTATTTTGATCTTTGGCCTTAGAGCCACCCTTTTCTTGAGAAGTAGGGGGTGCATGAACCATCAAAGGACATTCCTAGATCATATGGTTTGAGGAATGGCATCAAGTTTAAGTATTCAAGAGATTGATATAAAACATGCTGATAAAATCTATTAGTGCTAATTTGTATATCAATGGAGTCTTTCAAGTCTCAGGATAAATCAACTTCAACACAAGCCCTCTTTTAGGAATAAGCCATAAATAACTTGGTCTAATCATTGCATATGAATCACCTTATGGGTTTTATGAGTTGACCAATAAAACCCCATAATGGTATAGGCAAGCTAGGAAACTCAACCCAAATGGGGATTTTTAACTTTTCTTACTCCAAGACTTGAAAATACTGAGTCCAATGGGAAAAAATAGCCAATGTGTTGCAAAAAAACTAAGGCCCATGGTTAATAATGGCTTTGAAATGTTCTAAATTAGAGATAAAAAACAAAAAAAGTTGTTGCTAATGTTCTGGACTCCAAATTTCACACCATGGCCTTACTAATGGTTGTGGACCCATTATTTCAAAAGGCCCTCATGGGGGACTTGACCCAAAAAATAAGTAATCAAAGTAAAATTTTCAAAAAAATTGTAGGCTTTGTTAAATTTAGGCATATCCAAAACCACATCAAGTAATAGATAATCAGAATCAGTAGCATTGCCTCATGAAAGACTTTTAGGATCAATTTTCTTTCTTGCTTCGGTACTATGGTTATGTTCACTCACTCCAAATTTCTTTGCATCCACATATGTAGAGAGAGGTAGTGGTCATTTAAAATAAGGTACCCCCTACCACCTAAAGGGAAAATCATTAATCAAAATCAATAATAAATGTGAACTAAAGTAATATCTAGGCTAGATCCATGGTGATTAATAATATGACAGGGCTCAACATCTATGTTTTTTGATTTACTTTATTAGGTAACATATCATTCCTTTATATATAGACATATATTTTACACATCTTTTGAGTATGATACAAACATACCCACAAAAATTATATATACACTTATAGATGTTGGACCTATCCTCTACCTTCATCATATAGTAAGTTGGGGGCATATGATTCTTTGATCATGATTGATATATGTTACATATCCTTTACGATAATTTTTACATTATCATTTTTGATCTTGCATATTAACGCTTACACATGTCTATATCCATCCTCATATTTTTCATAGTTTACTTAATATTTTATGTTATATAAATTTTTTGTTAACATATATATTTAAGGACTAGTATGTTATGCTTATGTTGGATGATTATGCTTCATCTATTTTTCACTTCCTTCTGTGTATTCCATTGATTTCTATTATCTCTCTTATGGAACATTTGAATAAATTCCTTATTTTTTGGCCCTTGTGACATTATATTATATTTGGTCATTTGAATATGTCATTAGATATGTTTATTAGACATTTGAATGTCATTCATTTTGATTGTGTGACATTTAAACATGACACTTATTATTATCTTTGGTATGAAATTGGTATATAACATAATTGATGATTAATTGAGAATCACCATAAACCATGAGACTCTGAATGTTCCATTTTAATACTTGATGAATCCCTATAATGAGTTCTTAGTATTCAACCATGTCATTAGTACATGAAAAATTAAAATGAAATGATTTGGGAATAAGATCCCCATATGGTGTAATAAATAATAAGCCTACCCCTGATACATGTGATGTGAATTACCCATCAAAATACAGCTTCCACTACTACTCCTCAAGAGGTGTTTCTATGATGGTCATGATGGACTCATATGGAAATGAAAATGTGATTGGTTCAATATATAAATGGGGGATTCATCAAGATGGTCTATAAGTACTTGTCCCTTTATGGCCTTCTAATTGATATAATCTTGAACTCACTCAATAGCATGATCTATTTAGCTTTTTTGGCCCTCTTAAGTTGTCTTTGATAGTAGATACTTGATTGGATCTACTTTGGCAATGACTATGGTCTTGTTTTTAAGCATGCAATGATGCAATTTATGGGCTACAAAGGCCATAGTTAATCAAGCTTTTTTATTAGCATATAAATGTGTTCATATGTTACCAATATATGACTTAGATAGTACATGGTGTGTTTTTTCCCATTTTCATCATGCTGAGCTAAAAAATACCCCTAGGTCTTTATCAATTTTAGACAAGTATAGTAGAAATGGCTTCCCTGGTATTGGTGGTAACCAAATAGGTGGATTGGTAAGATATTCTTTCAGATGCTTAAAGGAATTATAAAATCATTCATCCAAAAGAAATGTAACACTTTTCTTCAACAAGTGAGTTAATGGATGGAATTTATCAACCAAATGCAAAATGAAGTGTTTGATAAACTAGATTTTGCTTTATAAATTATGGATTTGGTCTAAAGTAGAAGGTGGTAACATCTTGATAATGGATTTTACCTTGGTAGGATCAAATTTAATGCTTTAGTGAGAGATAAAAAAGCCTAAAAAATTGTCTAAAGTGATAATAAATATGAACTTCTTGGGATTGTGTTGAATATTGTACTCATGAAGCCTTTCAAATATCCTTTATATCATGGTTGGATGATTTGCACGGGTCTTTAATTTACCCAATATGTTTTAGATTAAGGTAAAAACAAGTTTTGAAGGGGCCCTAAAACCCAATATAGATCAAGAAAGATAAAACATTACAAACTACCAAGGAAGGCAACCCACTTAAGAACAGTAACTGAAACAAGTTTTTACAAGGACCTGAAACCTCAACAAAACTAGGTTTAACAACCTGAAACCATGCTAAAAAGATATATCAAAAGCAACAAGCATTAACCATGACAAAAAAAACACAGAATACCTTAGGTTTCTCTATCACCAAGAAAGAAGAAGACACCATCAGATCCAGCAATAATGATGGCCAAACTCGAGTTCAATCCATCAAACCCTAAAAATGTGCTACCCACAAAAATAACAACAAGAACAAAGAAACAAGCCCCAAAACCAACACCACCAATGCCCAATCTATCCACTTGATCAACTACCCAAACTCCACCTCAGCAGAGGTAACGCCACCATGGCAATTGAATCATCAAAGAAATCCCCAACATTTGGAAGCTCCTCAAAGTGAGTAACGACCCTAATAGATAGGATATGAAAGAAAATAAGGTGGTTGCATGGGATAGGGATTGGATCAATACAATGGCTATGAAATATCACTTTGTGTGGCTCTCCCTCAGGGGTTACCCCCCACAAAACCAACCCCTAGACTCGTCGCTGCCACCGCCCAACCCATCGACCCTGGAATCTGCAAAGATCATCCCCTTAACCCAGAGGAATTACCACCATGGCATTCAAAATCTCTCTTAAAAAAAATCAATCTGCTCAGAACAGGGTAATGGTCAGCATAATGGCCACTAAATGGAAATCTGAGGTAAAAAAAATTGTGCAATAAAAAATAGGACTTTCAGTGCCGCGCCCCAACACCATGGATCCCACCAAACCTAGTAGAGATCTAGTCTCCAACAAGCGAGGAAGAAGCTATAGGAGTTAGGGTTCAGTGCGGCCACAACCACATCCACACTCCCCTTCCCCCCTATTCCCTCTCATTATTAATGCTTTTACCCATTATGTTGATGACATATCCTTCAACAAAATTATGAATCATGTCATGATATATAATGGTAATAACTCTCTGATATGTGGCCCCAAAATTCTTTAGTCTGAATGACATAACATGATAAAAATTCTTCCCCAATGAGTGATTATAATTATCTTGTGTGGGTCATTTAGCATGATCTTAAACTACTTATATCCTAAAAATCCATCCATAAGGGAAAGCATTTCATACCTAGGTATGTATTTAACTATCATGTAAATATTTGATAGAGGAAAGTCATCCTTGGGGAAAGTGTTGAAGAGTTTTTAATGATGTCATGGAGGTTTATAAGTGAGTAGATGAAGTGTTGTGTTAGTCTAAGTGACAATGATAAAGTGTGAAATATGTTTATCTTGGTATAATTGAAGGAGGCTTGGGTGATCTATAGTTTTGGTATGATTAGGGATGAGTATAAATTATTGATCATGTGAAAGGGGTCCTTTTATAAGTCAATGGTGATTGGAGTGATTATGCACATGAGTGGGTTTCATATGATTTATCATTATTTTCACCTAGACATTTTGGGTCTAGTGGTAGAAACTCTGAGTAGGTAGTTTGTTGACATCACCATTTCCACATGTGGATGAGTCAGGAGGATTTGGTCATATGGTTGTGATCACAATTGTGAATATTTTATATGCACTAAATTTTAGGGCATGTGATGAAACACAACATAAGATATGCAAGTGCAAATTTAGGCTTCTAGACAGTTTGATAGTGTTTTCCCATACTTAGCCAAATTTGCAATGTGGCAAGAAAAACTGAGTAGGCATTTTGATGTTATGTTTTTCACATGTGAAGGTGAGAAGAGAAAATGATCATATGTGTTTATTTAGTTTTTTTCCTAATTTATTTTCACTAAATTTTAGATCATGTGATGAAGTGCATCACAAGATATGCATGTAAAAATTTGGCTTTCCAGATAGTTTTTAGAATAGTTGGTTCTATGGCAGAGAAAAAATTGAGTGAGTAGATTAATGGAATTATATCTCACACATGTGAAGGTTTCAGGAGTAGTTTGACACATGATTGGATTATCATATGTGAGGAGATCATATGGCTCAAGTTTTAGGTTGTGAGATTGATTGAGGTAAAAGTTATTAAGGAGCAGAGTTGGCCTTCCAGGTAATTTGTAATGGTCCCCATACTTAGCCACAATAAAGACTAGGAAAAAATGGAGATCCTAAAGTTCACAAGAAATTGTATAGATTAATTTAATGGTGCACTTTACATGATAAGGACCTGGCTGATCCATAGAGATTGATGGTGCATGTTGACTCAATCTTGCAAGATTAAATGAGATGAGGTCAATTGTTCAAAGTTTAATGTTAAGTAGAGATAAATACCAAGATTATTCTAAGATATAATGGAGAACATATATTCAAACTAATGGAGATAAATGGTGTGCATTAAATTTAAGAGGTCAAAGTGATATTTGTCTAGCATGACCAAAGCAAGGACAATCTCAAAGAGATTGATGGAGTGTATGAGGTCAAAGTTACCAGATTACACGAGATAAGGTCAATTGTTTGAAGTTTAAAATTTGTGCATTGGTGTAATATGCATTAATTTTCAAATAAGATGTATGGTGTGCATTTAATCTAAATATATGAGAGCATGAGATGAAATCATAGTGACTAAAGTTTAACTATGACTATTTTTATTTGAACATTTGAATTTAACAAAGGAAAAACCAATGCTCTGTATTTTGGACATATCTAGATACAAGTATAATTTGCTCATGATATATAAAAAAATTTGTATAGGACTCCAAGGAACATACATAAATATAGATTTGATGATCTAAAATTTTTTACATCTAAATTTATGAAGGTTCAAAGTTGACTAAGTTTTCATGCATAAATTGTAAGTGACTCGAGAAGGATGATTAAGCTTGTGTTGATGTTGTTTAAATTTTTCATGATGACCTAGCCATTGATGAGTTTTGTAGACTCCATAAAGATAATTTATATGGATTTTATAGGTTTTATCAATCTATATTTAGTATAAAAAATACTTAATAAGTTGAATTTATGTTCATTCATGATGTTTCTATACACTAGGTCAATGTTTGATTTGATTAAGCATACACAAAGGTGATTAGAGTTGAATATGATCATTTTAGGATGATTAAGGGGTCATGTAGAGTGGACCTATTAATTTATAAGTGGTCCTATGTATATATTTTTCTCTATGAAGTGTTAAATGGGTTAATAGGTCTCCACGAGACCTATAAGAGCTACAAGGGCATAACTGAAAGGTGTAGTTGCTTAAGGGTGACCCATAGATGCTATGGACAACCTATGAAGATTTTTGGAGCCACGTATTGATGTGAAATATGCATTAATGTTTAAGGCATGCCTAATGGCTGACCATGATGGTGATACTATTGAATGCTCTATAAATAGTGAAATCAAAGATGATGATTTTTAGATTTGAGATATTCATATAAAGAGTGTGTGTGAAAATTATGGAGAGAAGGAGAGGAAGAGTACCTAGTAGATGAGTTGATGATTAGAGAATATTTATTATTGTGTGTATGACCAAAGGTTATTTTTTTTGATGTTATAATAGTGCTCTTGCATATTTTGGATGAATGAAGAGGTCTAGTGTGATCCAAAAGGTGGCTTTAGATGCATTGGGTGTGCAAAGTTGAAGAGAGATAATATAATTTGTATCTATATTATATTGGTAGGTAATAAGTGTTTAGGAGATGTGTTGTTTATATGTGTTATTGTGATAGTTCAACATCTTTGGGTTTTGTACCCTCCTTACAAGGTGGAAGTTGTTAAAGGTCTAGTTGTTATGGCAGCTCAACTAGATAGGTGTTGCAACACCTTATGGGATTGTAGTCTCACTAAATAAGGGATGGTAGTTATTTGATCAGTTATATCTAGTCTAAATTAGTTCTTGTTATTATAGGACAATAGTCTAATTATAGGACCCAATGGGTTTTCTCCCCCAAGAGGGTTTTCCACATATGTCATGTGTTATGTGCTTGATATTGCATTATCTTTCTTATTCATTGTTATGAATGATGTGTATGATTCATGAATGATTGTGGTAATTGATTAAGAGTTTTGAAAGGTTTGAAATTGAAAATGGATTATATGGGCTCATTGATTTACCCCCATCTTAGTGGTTGTACCTCTAATAATTGGTATCAGAATAGGTCCTTCTTGCAAATTTAACCACTTAAAGGTGATCAAAGGTATAATGGATGATAAAGAGATTGTGGATTATCTTCACAAAAAACTAGTATGTGTTTTTTCAAAAATCAATGCAAGCATGGATTATGTGAAGATGCAAGTTCAAGATCTAGAGGTAACCATGATTAATCTGTAGGTCATGGTGAATAAAAGTCTCAATCAAAGGATGGAACAATGTGAAAATAAAGGCATGAATTACTCAGATGTGATATTATCTAAGGAAAAAATGGATTTATGCTCTACCAAAAGGATCAAGAATGAAGATTCATTGATCAATCATGGTCAAGAGAAAATATTTTTAGACATTAACAATGTCTTTAATGGGTATTGCTTCTCCTGTAATTAATTTGGTCATAGATATAAAGATTGTGCTTTCTCTCTAGAAATCAAAAGAAATCTCACATGCTAAAATTATAACCAACAAGGTCATATAGCCAAGAAATACAATCCAAATGATATATAAGTCATTGACACCATCAAATGGTTCAAGAAGACTAAGTCTAAGATTAAAGAAGAAAAGAAGTAGAATTCAATATCTTCACCAAAGGAAAAGTCAATGTTTATTCAAGCAGCTTTGCATACTTAACAAGATGGAAACAAGAGATGGTTCATAGATAGTGGATGATCAAATCATATGACAGGAGACAAGAGCAAGTTTATCTCCCTCAAGAAGCAACCTAGGTTTAGTGAGATTTGGTGACAACAAATCAACTAACATTGTTGGAAAAGGTATTGTGAGTTTGGATAATGGTCATATTAAGACTGAGAATGTATTATATGTAGAAGGTTTGAAACATAATATTTTAAGTGTGAGCCAAATTTGTAAGTGAGGAAATGTTGTAACTTTTCATGATGATATATGTGAAGTAAGAAAGGCTAGTATAGTGGTTGTAAATACTTATAAAATAGATAACAACATGTATGTATTCCATGAATCCAAGAAGGAAGAGTGATTCATGAGTCAACTAGAAGAAAGTTGGCTTTGGCATAGAAGTCTTGGACATATAAATTTTGATAATATGGTAAAGATCAGTTCAAAGGGGTTGGTAAGGCATATGCCCAATATTTATAAGATTCCTTATTCTCTTTGAAAGGCATGTCTTCATGGGAAACAAACCAAAAGAAAATACAAATCCAAGGAGTTCTCCACTACAAAGCCTTTGGATTTGATTCACACTGATCTATGTGGACATATGAGAACTCAAAGTATTCAAGTTAATAACTACTTCATTATTCTCATTGATGATTTTACTAGGATGACTTAGATATTCTTTCTTAAACAAAAATCATAATCTTCTACAAGATTTGTAGCATTCAAAGCTCTTGTGGAAAATGATAAATGTTCAAATATCAAGTGTGTGAGATTAGATAGAATATGTGAGTTTTGGTCTCATAAATTCCAATGAATTCTATGAAGAATCAGGGATAAGAAGATAATATTTGCCGTTAGAACAACATAATAGAATGGTGTTATTGAAAGGAAGAATAAGACTATTCAAGAGATGAATAGGATAATGATTCAAGATGTGAAATTATTAGAGGGTTATTAAGAAGAGATAGTCAATAGCTTAATTTACATCCTTAAGAGGTGTCAAATCATAATAAATGGTGATAAGACTCCTTATGAGTTATGGAAGAATAGAGAAGCTAATGTCAAACATTTTAGAGTAGTTAGGAGTAGGTGCTTCATCAAAAGATATGAAAAGAATCTTGGAAAATTTGATTTGAGGTCTTATGAGGTCATCTTCTTAGGTTACTCTTGTATCAATATTGCCTATAGGTTATTCAACAAGAGACTTCACAAGATTTTTGAAAGTTCAATTATAAGGGTAGATGAGATAAGTAGAGTCAAGAAGCCAAAATTATAGGAAAGTGAATCACTTTAGAATTCTATGGCAAACTTTGATGAGTTATCCATTCAAATAGATTATGAAGATGAAGAGGAAGAAGAAATATAATATTCTAAATCTCAATATAGAAGAATTCAAAAAGATCATCCAATCTCTAAAATTATTGGAAATGTTGGTGCAAGGTTGCAGACTAGAAGGAGAATGTTGATCAATCAAAATCAATAAAACTTAGCTCTATTATCCATGATTGAACCCAAAACATTCATGGAAGCTAGAAAATATGTAATTTGGAATGATTCAATGGATGAAAAAATTGATCAAATAAAAAATAATGAAACATGGGATTTAGTTCCTAGGCCAAAAGATAAAAATGTGATAGGTACCAAGTGGGGTTTCAAAAAAAAGATGAATGAGAAAGGAGAAATCACAATGAACAAGACTATATTGGTGTTTAAAGTTTATGCTTAGGTTTAAGGAATAGATTTTGATGAGACTTTTACTCTTGTGGCAAGAATGGAAACAATTAGACTTTTCCTTGCATATGCTAGTTTCAAAGGTTTTAAGGTATATCAAATAGATGTGAAATCTACATTATTAAATGGAAATTTGGAATAAGAAGTCCACATTGAGTTATCTAAAGGATACTTCATGTCAAGTAATTAAGATTTTGTGTGTAAACTAAAGAAGGATCATTATAATCTTAAACAATCTCCTAGAGCTTGGTATGATAAGTTAGATAAGTATCTATTGAGTCAAGGTTTTAAAAGGGGGTAACTGATAGCAATTTATACATTAAGATAAAAGGCAATCATCAATTGATAGTGGTTGTATATGTTGATCACATAGTTTTTGGATCTAAAAATGATAAAATGAGTAGAGAATTTTTAGATACTATGAAGACTTAGTTTGAAATGTCAATGTTAGGAGAATTTTCTTTCTTCTTAGGATTGTAGATTAACTAGATTCATGCATGGATATTAGTTTCATAAGCTAAATACATCAAGTATATGCTAAGGAAGTTTAACATGATGGATTTTAAGCCAATGGGTACTCTAGTGATTGCATATGCAAGTTAAGTAAATTGGATGAATCATCAAAAATTGATCAAACTTTATATAGATCTATGATTGGAAGTATTTTTTACTCTATAGCTTCTAGGCCTAATATCATACAAGTAGTGGGTCTTGTAGGAAGGTTTCAAGTTGACCCTAGATAATCTTAGTTGAAAGTAATCAAAAGGATTTTGGGGTATCTCAAAGGCAGCATAGAGTATGGTTTATGGTATCCCAAGTGTAAAGAATTTTGTTTGAAATCATATACTGATGTAGATTGGGTAGGTTATGTGGATGATAGGAGGACTACTAGTGGTGGGGTATTCTTCATGGGGGATTGCTTGGTGACTTGGATAAGAAAGAAGCAAGACTCAATATCTATATCAATTATAGAATCTGAGTATATAGTAGTTGATTCTTATTGCACTCAAGTCACGTGGATGAAACAAACTTTGGAGGATTATAAGATAAGACAAAATGGACCTTATCCTATCTATTGTGATAATAGTAGTGCAATTAGTATCTCAAATAATATTGTTATGCACTCAAAAACTAAGAATATTCTTATTCGATACCATTTATTGAGAGAACAAGTGATTAATCAAAGTGTTAAGTTGGAGTATGTGCCTATAAAAGAGTAGCTTATAGATATTATTAACAAACCATTGTCAAAAGCTACATTTGAGAATCTAAGACAAATCTTGGTTGTCATTTATTTATTTGTGAATAAATAAAATGTCTTTGGTTAGGGGGAGAAATAATTTTATGAGATTTATCTAGAGGTTTATAAAGAAGCTTCAGTATAGATGCTGAGTTTGTAGTCATGGAAGTGTTTAGTGAGCCTATATGGTGGTTCTTCATAGTGTGTGAAGATTTGAAGATGATAAATAGGTGCAATGGATCAGATTTATTATGAGGAGTCCATCTTAGATTTTTCTTGGTGAGTTAAATCATATTTTAGTGCTTTTGTGTTTTTCCTTTCTTCATTGGTTGCAGTGTTTGGTTGAAGATAAGGTTGACATGGAGCTGAGGTAGTTATCAAGGCAATAAGAGTTAGGCTCAAGAGAAGGGGAATTTGTACTATATTTTTGAGATTCTATTATCCTATTGGTAATATTTTCAATTACTCAGGATCAATTTGTTCCCACTTTGTCATTATGTCAAAGGGGGAGAAAGTTCATATTATGAGAGTGCTTGAAGAGAGAGAAGGAAGGTGAGCTGTTTATTATTTTATGATGGGTGTTGAGATAAATGACAAAGGGAGAGACTATTTTATAGTTTCCAATGATGTCATGGTGATTTCATGGATGTGTCTAGGTGAGTGGATGAAGCTCCTTGTTATTCTAAGTGATAATGACAAAGTGTGCAATATGCTTGTCTTAGTATGCTTGAAGGAGGCTTGGTTGATCTTCAATTTTGGAATAATTAGAGATTATTAGGGATGAGTATAATATATTGAACATGTGAAAGGGGTCATTATAGAGGTAAATATTAATTAGAGTGCTTATGTGCATTAGTGTATTTCATCTGATTGATCATTGTTTTCATCTAGACATTTTGGGTTTGGTGGTAGAAAATTTGAGTAGGTAGTTTGTTGACATCACCATTGCCAGGTGTGGATGAGTCAGGAGGAGTTGGTCATATGGTTGTGATAAAAAATAGTTTCTATGAAATAAATTTAAAGTCATGAAATGAAGCACAACATATGATATGTAAGTGTAAAGTTGGGCTCCCAGGCAGTTTGATAGTGTTTTCCCATACTTAGCCAAATTTGCAATGTGGCAAGAAAATATGAGTAGGAATTTTGATGTTGTTATATTTCACACATGTGAAATGATAGGATAAAATGATCATATGGGTTTATTAAATATTTTTCCTATTTTATTTCCACTAAATTTTAGATCATGTGATAAAGTGCATCAAAAGATATGCATGTGAAAAGTTGGCCTTCTAGATAGTTCTTGGCATAGTTAGCTCTGTGGTAGAGAAAAATCTAAGTGAGAAGATTAATGTAATTATATATTACACATGTGAATTTTTCAAGATAATTTTAACACATGGTTAGATTATCCTATGTGAGGAGATCATATGGATAAAGTTTTAGGTCATGAGATTGATCGAGGCAAAAGTTATTAAGGAGTAAAGTTGGCCTTCCAAGCAGTTTACAATGGTCCCCATAGCCAAATTTGTGAAGGGTAAAGACCAAGACCAAATGGAGATCCCAAGGCTTGAGAGAAATCATAAATATTGATAAAATGATGTGTGTTACATGATAAGGACCTTTTTTATATGTAAATATCGATGGTGTGCATTGAGTCAATCTTGAGAGATTGAATGAGATGAGGTCAACTATTCAAAGTTTAACATCAAGTAGAGATAAAAATCAAGATTCTTCTAAGATATAATAGTGAGGGGATGTTCATAATGATAAATATAAATGGTTCACATTAAATTCAAGAGGTAAAAGTGATAGTTGTCTATCATGACTAAAGTGAGGACAATCTTGAAGAGATCGATGGAGCATATGAGGTCAAAGTTTCCAGATTGCACAAGATGAGGTCAACTATTCAAAGTCTAAGATTTGGGTATTGGCACACTATTCATTAAAGTTCAACTAATATTGATGGTGTGCATATAATATGAATATGTGAGAGTATGACATGCGATCATAGTAACTAAAGTTTAACTATGACCATTTGCATTTGAATATTTGAATTTAACAAAAGAAAAATCAATGCTCTATATTTTGGCCATATCTTTTGATACAAGAAGAATTTTCTCATGGTAGAACGATAAATATATGAAGGACTCCAAGATACATATATAAATATATATATTATGATCTTAAAGTGTGTAAATTCAAATTTATGAAGGTTCAAATTTGATTGAGTTTTTGTCCATAAACTGTAAGTGACCCGAGAAGGATAATTGAGCTTGTGTTGATGCTATTTTGATGTTTCAAGATGACTTAGACATCAGAGATGTTTTTAGAGTATATGAGGGTAATACATATGTATTTTGGAGGTGTGATTAATATATATTAATTATTAACAATTCTTAATAAGTTGATTGTGTGTTTGTTCATGATGTTCCTGTATATTATGTCAGTGTTTGAGTTGATTAAACATAAATAGAAGTGAGAAAAGTTGACAATGATCATTTGAGGATGACTAAAGGGTAATTTAGAGTGGACATATGAATTTTTAAGTGGTCATATGTATCTTTTTTATCTATGAAGTTATAAATGGGTGAATAGGTCTCCATGAGACCTATAAGAGCTACAACGACCTAATTGAAAGGTGTAGCTGCTTAAAGGTTACCCATAGATGTTATGGCCAATATAAGAAGAAATTTTTGATCCATGTATTTATGTGACATATGAATTAAGGGTTAAGGCATGCATAATGATTGACTAAGGTGGTGATAATCATGAATTCTCTATAATAATGAAATCAAAGATGATGATTTCTAGACTTGAGAGATTGGTATGAGGAGTGTGTGTGAGAATTATGGAGTGAAGGAGAGGGAGAGTTCCTAGTAGATGAGTTGATGAGTGAATCAAATTGATTACTATGTGTATGACCTATGGGCCATGTTTGTGATGTTATAATAGTGATCTTGTAGATTGTGGATGGGCAAAGAGGTCTAGGGTGAACCAAAAGGTGGTTTCAGATGCATTGAGTGTGAAGAGTTGAAGAGAGCTAATATACTTTGTATCTCCATAAGATTGGTAAGAAATTAGTGTTAAAGAGATGTTTTATTCATATGTGTTATTTTGGCAGCTCAACATCTAGATATTTATATCCTTCTTTCAAGGTGAAACTTGGTAAAATTTTAGTTGTTGTGGCAGCTCAACTAGATAGGTGTTGTAACACCTTATGGGATTATAGTCTCAATAAATAAGGGATGGTGGTTCCTTGATCAGTTAAAAATAGTCTAAGTTGGTTATTTTTATTACAGGATAGTAGTCTAATTTCAATTTCTATTGGGTTTTCTCCCCAATAGGGTTTTCCACATATATCATTTGTTATGTGTTTGATATTACATTGTCTCTCTTTTTCATTATTATGAATGATGCGTATGATTTATGAATGCTTATGGTAATTGATTAAGAGTTTTTAAAGGTTTAAAATTGAATTTTTATTATGTGGGTTCACTAATTCATACCCCCTCTTAGTGATTGTACCTCTAACAACATGCCTTGTTGATGTCTCTAAAATTAGTGTAAATTTTGATCCCTTTTAGATTTTTAATGACAGGTATAATATTTGATATCCACTCTAAATATTTGATAAATCTAATGCATATTGATTCCAAGATTTTTTCTAACTATTTATTAAATAACACATCAATATGAGGATGCATCTAATGCAATTTCTATTTCATAGGCATGGAATCAGGATGTACAATAAGGTAATGCACGATGAAGGTGGGGTCCAAACCTGACATGTCTAAGTAGGCCCATTCAAAAAATGTCAAAAAACTCCATCAAAAGGGATATAAAAACTTCATGTTCCTCTTTAGTGAGGGACATACCTAATTTTATCCACTTCAAGTCATTAGGAGTCTTGATGTTAAATTTTGTATTATCTTCTGCTAGGAGAGTCGAGCCATCTTCCAAAATAGTTGGCAAGGATGTGAATTGGACTATAATGGCAAACTCATCTGGTCAAACTAGTTATTGAAGCTCTCCTAAATAGGATGAATCTTAATATCCCAATGGTAATATTGGCCATGTCATAAATACTATAGGAAATTCTTAGGCAATTAGATTCATGGCATGTTATTCTATTAAACTAAACTCAGACCCAAAAGCAAGTTCATTATTGGCAGTTTGGTGAGGTTCATTTGAGGAAAGGTGAACACCCCCATCTAGCGGCACTTGAAATATGTTTTCACCAAAATATTGGCCTTTCTCTTTACTTTCACCCTGGTCCAAAAACACCTCAAATTATTTTTCACTTTGGGAACTCAAAGTTTTAATCTTTTATTATTGGCTAAGGGTGTTCACCCACTCTCCAAAGGATCTAGTTTGATAGAGAAACCTTGTTTATGGTCTTCCATTAGAACATTATCTCTAAAAATTCCTCATCATTTTCAAACTCAACCAAAATTACTATGGGTTCTTATTGGTTTTAGTTTATAAATTGAGGATGATAAAGGGTAAACAAAAAATCTTGATTTACTAGCTTAATGGTGCAAATGGTATATGGGTCAAATAGGTTGGTACTAGCAAGGTCTTCACAAATGCTATGGTCAGACCATACTTCACTATCAATATCATTGTAATTAGTCCTTTACATAAAAGCATGAATAAGATCCATGGGGTCACCCCTAGGCAATTTAAGTCCAAGACCATAAGTTTCTTTATATATAGTCATAAAAATGGGCTCAAGAGTACACTACTAATTTGTCCTCAGACCTTCACATTCATAGGCTTGGTTATCCATTATCCTATTAGGGATGGGATACTTGCACTTTTATAACAATCAACCAATCTATCATTATATAACTAGGGATATCATTGGCAAGTGGGTCCTCTTCTTGTCTAGTAGTCAATGTGAATATAGTAGGTGCTAGGCTATGAATCTTGCCATTTCATTTTTTTTTCCATTTCATATAAGTTGGATTAGATTTTGGAGTTCCATACAACTTGGGTTTTTGTGGAAGATTAGTAATATGGAATGTGTCATGGATCAAATAATATACTAGACCATTGTATAAAATGGTAAAATGATTAGACATTTTAATAAGAGGTGTATGTGAAGATGAGGCAATGATATCATGGTCTATGTAATTAGCCTCTAGTAGTTCCAAAAGTATCTCTTTGTCTTTGTCCTTCTTAGGTACTAGATATAGGCCAAAACAATATTTGTAAGTTTCATATTCATCCTTCAAATGTTTGTAGTGTTCATATGGATGTAAATCACCATGGATAGTTACCTCCATCCCTGAGTGAGGAAACTTCATACATTGGTGTAATTTTGAATGGATTGCATGAATTTTATGTATGCATGGTCTACCTAAGAGCAAATTATATGATAGGTCTAGGTATAACACATGTCAGAGGGTATCATGGGTCAAAGGCCCAATGATCACTATAAAGCTTATGGTTTCTTTTGATTCCCATTAATCATTATCATAGGCCTTGATAGTAATAATTTTTGGCTGTAGGTTAGTTGTTGTATATCTGAAATGCTTGATAAGCTTTAGCGACACTATTTAGGCTGAATCCATTGTCTATGATGACACTTTTAACTTTGTATTGTGTGATGACAATTTCAAAGTAGAATGGGTTGTTATGGAGAGGGCCAAGGGATGACATATTGCTTTGGGCAAAGGTCAACTATTGGCCTAGGGCTAGGTGTCCAGCTAAATCTTAGAACTTGTCTAGGGTTATGTCATTTGGAACTTGGGGTTGACTTAGGAATTTTGTTAGGATATTATTATGGATGGTAAATGTATCCAAAAAATCTAAAATGGATATTTATACAGGAGTATTTTGTAGTTATTCCACAATGTCATATGTATTTTCCTTAATAGTGGTGATTAGCTTTCTCCTAGCCAACATAGTGGGCTGGATTGGTTTATTGGCAGGAAGTTATGGACCTAGTATGGTAATCTTAGACCACCCAGTTATGATTATGCATTCCAAATCAGGTACATAACTATTGTTACTAAAAAATTATGGAGATGGGATAGAAAGGATCATTCTTAATTGACATTGCACTTATTTGTGGTCATGAGGCAAGGAAAAGTTAATAACATAATGCCCTAAAATGGTAATATTTTATTGTTGTTGCACTTGGCTAGGATCATAGGTCAAGGAGGGATTACTGGCATAGGTAAATTGATTGGTATTGTTAGGCAATGGTCTTAGTCTATTGGCACTTAGTATAGGATATATGGTAATGATATAAACACGCCCTCCCATAATATGACCTACAACTTTATTATAGTCGTATGCAATTACATGGTAAGTCTATTGGTTATTGGGGTCATTTTGGCATTGATTCCTCCCATTCGATTAACATTGTTATTACCACTGATATTATTATTGTTGTTATGACTATTGATGATACTTTTTTTTTGTTGTTAACATGCTATTCATTTTCATTATTGCTTATTGACATTATTATGCTATGGAAAAGGATTTTGGTAGATACCCAAGTTTTGATTTGAAGTAGATGCTCCATTAACTAACTAGATTTCCACATTTTCTGACATATTTTTGATTAGGTGCTTCAACTTCACACAAAAACATGTAGAAAGTCCATGAACATGATAGTATTCATAGAAATCATGCTCTTTGTACCAATATGGATATGGTATACACTCGAGATAGTGTTTTATAATCAAATAACTATTCATATTGGTTGTGGATAGCTTGCAAAACACTACTTCAATGGGCTCACCAAGGTTGTTTAAGACTCTAGTATTGGGTCTTCTTGGAAGAGGGGTTTGTAAATGTGGTGGTTATAAAATTTAAGGAGTTGGTCTAGGTTGAGGCATAGGTGGTGCTTGATGGATAAGCTACTGATGTGGAATAAGCTACATTTATGACATAGGTCAAGAAGATGGTGTTTACACCATTTGGACATGATGTGACTCAGTTACTCCATTACTAAAAATGTTCTTATTTTGATTGTATTTTTTGGATTTTTCATAATTATTAACATGAGCTGGTAAAAATGCTTGCACTAAGACTAGGCTAAAGTTTTTATTTGGTCTTACATTTTGGTTTTAGCTCTGATTTTGGTTTAAGGAGGTCAACTTGATAATCCATTTGTTGATAAGGGTCTTTTTGATCTATAATCATTTATCAATGATTTCCTTAAATGTGTGTGCACATTGAATCTCTAAATGATAAGATATTTTACTGTGCAATTTTTTGGTAAACATAGTGGCCAATTATTTATCTGGTAAGTTATGGGTAAGGTGACTAGTAAGATTTCTCCACATATATAAGTAGATTTTAAAGATCTCACCAAAATTTTAAATGTCCTGACCCAAATATACTATTAAAATCTTATGCTCAATATTGTAGAAAAAATGTTGCACAAATTTATTGAAGATATTGTCAAAGTTAGATAGTAAATTTTTAGGCAACTTGAGAAACCACTCCAAAGCCTGTCCATCTAGATTTCAAGGAAACAAAAGGAGTAGGTAGATGTCACTATAGGCCACTAGTTGGTAAGTGCTAAATAAATCTATTATATGTGCCTTAGGGTCTCCTTTACCCTTATACTTGTCAAATTTTGGTGGTTCATAACTTGGAGGAAATGGTATCTAAAGACACTCCATGTTAAACTGATATGAACACACATCATCTAATTTGAATTTATTAGTCTACTTTCCCATTTAAATGGTTTTAATATCATTTTTCATCTATTGTAGATCTTGGCCCAAGAAACTTGATGGTAAATTTGGTGGTGGTTGTGGTTGGGTGGTCAAAGGTGGATTACCTTAACTAGGGTATGATGGATGTATGGAGTGCTGTGGAATGTTAGTTCAATGGGTAAATCAACCAAGAATATGCATCTACAAATTAGGATGTGGGTATTGATATTACATATGTTTTTGGTAATTATTCTAGTTTAGATTTAGTATACTACCTTAGGTTTGAGGGAATTGAGGTTGGGATGGAAGGATATGCCTTTATGGAATACACTGTGCTTGTTAAGGTTGAATAGGGACTTACTACTGACTAGTCAAACCTAGTTGAATAAAGGGAACTTGTTGTTTACCAAGGCCCTATATTTAAATCTATGGCACCTATTGAGTAAAATGAAATGGTTTCCTAATAGCTACTTTTTGGACATTGACACCTCTTTGTTGTGAAAACACCTATTTTGAACTAGATGTTTGTTGGGTGCTTGGAATTTATCTTTGACAAATAGAAATATTTTATTGATTAGACAATGTTTTAAATTATATAGGTATATTGGTATACACCTACTGAGGTATGTTTGTCAATAATTATTGAGGTGGAGCATTTTTTCCCTATTAAGGTGATGTAGTGTTTTGCCTCTATTACAATGGTAAATTGGATTGTGCTTATTTCCACAAAATATTAGCTGTCACTTGTTGAGGTGGGATAACATTCATCACTTATTGAATAAAGGCATTGGTTTTCACTTGAATACTTATCCCCTATTATTGTATGATTGAAGAAGTAATTGGTTGAAGATTGGGAGTAATTTATTTTGTTTGAGAAGTAGGTATTACCACCTCTAATTGTTGTGAGACAATCATGGTATTGGTAAGAGGCACTTGTTGTTGAGGGTTATTTTTTGGTGCATTTATGTAACCATGTCTTGAATTGGAAGACACTTATGTGTTATCTATTATATTTGGCATATTGTTCTATGTAGAGCTACAATCACATCTTCAATGAATGGGACATTAAACATGTCACCTAATGAAGTGATTTGGGAAAATGGCTCTATACCCATATTATATTTACCTATCAAATAAATTAACAATCATGTTGAAGGAGTTGGTTCTATGAAAGGAGCATTTGATATGGCCATGGCATTAAAATTTCATGTTAGGTTAAGATAAGTTTGATATGCTTATTAAATTTGTGAGAATTGGTCCTCCATGAGGCCTTTTCCTCTTGTAATCATATTTAGGTCTTGGTTTTTCATTGGTACACATGATTGAGGGTAATTAGTAGAGGCCTGATCAATAGTTTGGGTATAAGGTACATTTTTTGACACTTTGACTAGACTAGGTAGGTTTTCATGGGGGAAGTCTTCTACAAACTTGGCACCTAGTTATACACTTTGAATAAAACCTCATCTTTATTTTCAATAAAATTATGATCAAAAAATTATGGGTCATATGTAGATGGCATGGTAAATTAGTATGATTTTTGTTAAACCTTATCAATAACAGATGGCATACTAGCAAAGGATTGGGATATTTTCTCTTATTCTTGCCTTGGATAGGGAAGTGCATTAACCAAGTAGTGTGATAATGGTTCTTTAATTTGTTCCATAGATTGAGAAGTATAATGAGGATAGGGATCCATCTCACAAACTACATCATCGCCATATGGGTCTTAAACAAAGTTATCATGCATGACCACATTATAGTAATCTAAATTGTACATGGTTCCAATATGAGTGTAGTGATTCATATCCAAATTAATTACTAACATTTTAGAAAGAAAAGGTTTATAGTTATATAAACTCTTAAAATGTGGTCTAAATGGAAAATGGTTAAAACTTGGTTTGCCTATAAACTTGGTCTAAGAGGCAAACTTGGTCTAAACTTGACCTAAGAATAGAGTTATTCACCAATTTTTTCAATAATAGACTCATTATAAAATTTCCTCAAGCTCTAATGTCTCACACAAATGGTCAAATGGTATGGTAAGTTCCAAATCTTGGTTTATAGTAAAGTGTTTCAAACAACTCTATTCTAGGTCTAAAAATAGAAATAGTGCTAGGTCTTTGGAAATAAGCTATAAAGCTAGGCTCAAAATGGCACAACCAAAACCTAAAAACTAAGGAAGATACTAAGTCATTGGAAACATGACATAAATATAGACTTGAAACAAACTTGGTTGAGGTAAAGACTGCAAGGCAATTAATCTAACAATTTGAAACACTTGGACTCAAATTAAGCACATAGATTCAAAAACAAACTTTGACCATTTATAAAAGACATTGGATCTTAGGCACATAGATATAACTAATTGAGAATTTAAATATCAAGTAAGTAAAAATGAGTATGATGAGTAAAACATTCAAGCCCAAGTGATGAGAAAGACTCAAATGTGAACTAACTGCACTTAAGATTGCACTTTAAAAGAGAGTTTTGAACTTAATTATAAGCAACAAAAGAGATGCAAGGCACATGAAAGAGACAACTTCCTAAATTTAGGCACAAATATATTTAAATAAAGTAAGGAATTAGTCCAAGTTTCATAATTCAAAATTAAGAGATGAACACCTAAGCCATATTTAAATGAGGCATAAACATAAACCACTCAATGTTTGAGATTGAACTTCAAAAGATGAATTTCAAACTTGGTTTATAAAAATTGTTTTCTTAAAATAACAAAATTTTGGACCAAAATATATGGAATAATGATACCAATCATACGCCAAAAGGTATATGTGGTCTAAAACTTGATTTGATACAAGGCAAACATTTTTGAAATAATACAATTAATGTAATAATACTGTCTTGCTCAAAAGGTATGACAATGGTTTTTTTATTTCAAAACCCCAAGGTAAAAACTTGGGATGAAATAGGTAGTGTAATGATGTCCCATTTAAACAAGTAACACACACATAAATTTTTTGAAAAAAAAATCTAAGGCAAAGTGTGGTATTAAATGGACAACATAACACCTATTTAGGCTAAAACCAATGTACAAACATGTGATTGGCTCATGAATTATTTTGGATACATTCTTGATAAATAAAGATATTTTTAGATTCAAAATAATGCAATTAAAATAAATAGACACAAAAACACCTAAGTGTATTGTCCTATCCCTAAAAACTGATAAAGTTGCTTCATATTATCAAATCTTATTGATATACTCCTTCTAAAGAGGAAATAATTTGTTAATCCAATAAATTTAGATGTACATGAAAAGTAGGGTTTTTTAGGCCCCCTATTCTCTCAATAATTCATATGATGACATGGAACTTTAGGATACTCACCCTACATTGAAAATATTTTCAATACAAGTGGGGATTATCTTTAAAAACTCTAAGTTTTGCACATTTATAGATGGTCTCATATGTGTGGTCAACACTAGGGTGCAACATATCATTTGGATCCAAGATAATAAAATTATTGTAAAAAGGTCTTACCTTTTTTACAACCATTACATCCATCAGATTACTGAGTTTAGTGTAATGTTTAGATTAGGCCATTGTCTTGATGGCACTAGTTGCTAACAAAATTAGTTTAACCACTCAAACTAATGTCTCAATAATTCAATAGCTCAATTTATATACCCCATTATGGAGTGGGGTTAAAATGATGTTGAGAGATGAATTATTAGTCAATACTTCCCCAAATAACTCATGGGGATGTAATAAACTCCCACCCACAAGCCAAAATGCAATAAATATATATAGAATGACTTTAAAGTTAATTTTGGGATCACCCAAGTCACTCAGATCTTGGGGAGTGCCTTTGTGACATTTATTTTATGATTGGACTAAATGATAAAAGAAATAAGTGAATCACTTTTGGTCACCCAAATTCATTGAGGGGAAAAGGGTAGAACATATGTTCTAAGCTTGGTTTGTAAGAAAACAAAACAAATAGCAAACAATAAAAAAATAAAATTATATTAAGAGCACTTAGTATAGGATTTGTTTTCATTTTAAAGCACTAAGTGAAGTGTGAAATGAAGTTCGCATTTATTGTTGTAAAAATTAAACTAGAAAAGTGTCTTAATCATATAGGAATAGATTTTTAGTATTCAAGAAAGGGGGTAAGATATCCAAAAGTAAATTAAAGCTTGTTGTTTTAACTTTATAGATTTTGACATAAGATGACCTCACCATTCTATAGAGCGGTCTTGCTATTTCCTTAAGTGATATCACATTTCCACAAGTTGATCTAGTTATTCCACATAAAGAAAAATACACTTTATGGAGACCATATTGATTATCATGACAACTTTTCCTATTTATTAGGATGAGTTTTCCAATTTTAATTATGCTTAAAACATAATAGTTACCAATAATTTTGGTCCCAGGTGATCTTGTTGATTATTATATGATCTTACCATTCCACAAGTTGATATCGTTAATCTTCAAGTCAATCTCATCGATTATTATAATGATGCCATCATTTCACAGGTTGATATTTTTAATATGTAGGTCAACCTCACTAATCCTATAAAAACACATAATGAATAAAAAATCATAACAGTCGATCTTTCTATTTGTATGTACGACCTTGTGGATACTCAAAGAAACCTCACTATTTCATAGGATGATCTCGATGATATTCTAGACCTCTCTAATCTTCTATATGGCCTAAATGATACACAAGATGACCTTGTTGTTTGGTATAAAAGATAGAAAATGTGAAAATCAAAAGAAAAAAGAGCAAAATGACATCAAATGATGGTCCAAATGTGTAATTAGAAGGATAAAAAGGCCCCCAAATGGGTATGTAAGATGTGTGGTCCCACTAGGCATGCCATTATGTGATCAATAGGAATATGTAGAGGGGAGATTAGTATCATGTTAGTATGAAATAAAATAAAATAAAACAAAACAAAACACACTAAAAAGTTTACACCTCTATCCTATACACTCAAGGACTAGTGAGCTACACAAGTAACTAACAAATTAAAGTAAAATAAGAAAATTTACCTTCCATGAGAGTAAGTGCTGTGTGCTATCAATGATATTAATGTGCTTAGTTGTGTGAATAATAAATCTTTGGCAATAGAGCTATTACACCACCTCTCCTTGTCACTTTAGTAAGGTTGGTTTTGGGTTGGATTGGCTTAGTAAATGGACATTGTAAATTTACATCAATATATCTTTGAAGTAAATCATATATAATAACATTACACTACTCAATATTATTTATCCATCGATGAGGACTTGTAGTTATAGCCTCCAAAACTAACTCTAACCCAAGTGTAGTTAAGTTAGAATTAATTATGGTTGAGTTGAAACTAACCTTAGTTGAGTTAAGGAAGGGACATGCATTTAATATTTGGGATAGAGATCCCATTTATTAGGAATGAGTCTCCATTTTTGAATTTATTTTATTTAGGGATATATTTCCAATTTATTGACTTTGAAGATGATGACATCATCATGACCTCATTTTATTTTAATTTTCCTTTTCACAAAATTTGTTTTCACTAGTTGCACATAGAAATTTCACTTAAGCATTTTAATTTGGTTTAACTAGTTAATTCATTTTACTCAAGATTTTTTCACGTTATGAATTGTTTAAGTACCCCACTTAATGGGTCCAAAGGCCAAACTATCAATTTGTTAGGTCACAAGTTGACTAAAGCTTAATATATGAGAGGTTACTATTGAATACATGATAATACCCAAAATAAGGATTCTTCAACATGATTTTTATAAATAATGTATGATGTGTAGATGAAATTGGGACATTTAGTGATTCTTGGGCTTAATTTTCATTGTTGGGTAGGAATCAATCTAAAGTCTAGTTGGAAACTAGTTGTAGCCATAATGAGGGTATACTAAAGATGAATCTATGAAAGGTTACTATTGATCTTTAGTATACCCAAAATAGTTATGCCTCAATATGATTATGATCATTAATGTTTGATGTGTAGATGAAATTGGGACATTTAGTGATTTTTAGGCTTAATTTGCATAGTTTGGTAGAAATCAATCTCAAATCTTGTTGGAAACTAGTTGTAGCCATAATGGGGTGTATACAATATTCACCTTGTTCCCTATAATTTTTATATCCTTAACCCTTTTTACCCAATTAAGATAGCCTCTTATCCAAATTAGGGTTAAACACATCTAATCAACACAAATTAAAAGGCTAACCTTAATCGATTCCCATTTATGTGCTTGCACCAATTGGTATTAGAGAATAAGAGAGAGGATAATGTTTTTTTAGGTGAGATATAAATCTGATATGTTTATACGAAGTGAGATAGCCTCTTTTTATATTCTATTCTAGGGTGTTAAAGACAAGACTATTTTTGTGGAAGATGTAGTGCACATAGGAGAAAGAGTACTAGAGGTATGATAGTTGGTATATATGTTGAAGGAAGTCAAAATGATATTGGATATGAAGAAGGATGCATAAAGCAAATATGTTACATCTATGAGTAAATATGAAGAATAAGTAAGGTTGGAGATGATGATATCCCTAAAATAAAATTTAGATGTCTTGGAGAGAGGATAAACTAGTAAATAAAAGAGACCAATATAGGTCAAGGTGAAGGAAAGAGGTAATCCCATTAAAATTATAAATATTTTATGTGGTAAATATAGGCTAAAGGAGTTCATGAAATGAATAGTGGAGTTATAAGTTCTTTTTGAATATGATAATATTGAATACCCCATGAGGGTAAAGGTTGAAAGTAAGATACTATGTGGAGTTTTAGTTCGGTATTGGAGAGTTATCCAAGAGTGGAGACAAAAATAAAGTAAATAAGTAGGTAATGAGTTTGGAACATGTGGGTTCTAAGTTTATATGTTATGCTATGCACTAATAATGCAAGCAGAGTGGTTGAATAAGCTTCATGTCTTGAGGATTGAGAGAGAATAAGAGAATAAGAAGATTACTATGAAAGGAAATATGAGAGATAATGTACAATGTGAGTAGACAAATATACTTTGAAAGATATAAAGGAGAAGGATATGAGTGAGGATAATAAGGTTGTCTTGAAATACAACAAAAGAGTGAGGTTTATATGTCATAAAACCAAATCTAATTTTTAAAAAATTAAGGAGGAAGAAAGATGTGATCAACCCATAGAGGAATAAATATTCATGGAAGAGGATATGGATGTGATAGTTGTTGAATTATAAGAAGGAGACACTTTGTTTGATGATGGGAAAAATTTTGTGGTATTCTATATGTGAGAAGATATATAATATTCCTTAGTGAATGAATTCAATGAATTTTTATTTTCTCTTTTTTAGGTAAGAAGGGTTGAGGACAACCAATGAAACCTACATGTTTCCTTGAAGGAAATAATAGATGTGAATGAATAAGACATCCATGCAAAATTTTAGGTTTTTATGAAGGAAACCATAGGGGTGGTTGAAGTGTAATTTAATGCACACAAGGAGAGTATGGTTGAATACCATCCATGTGAAGGAAAATAAAATAAAAATAAGAATGAGGAGAGTATGAGGCACGATGAAGAGGTTGAAGAAGTGCTTGTAGTAACTCTTGATTCCCTTGATGTATGTGATCAATGTGTAGGACCAACAATGGATAATTTGTAAAAGAAGAGGAAAAAGTCTGGTTTAGTTCATAATTCTCATATGTATGATAATTAAAGTGAATAAGTGAAACAAGATGATAATATGGTAGTGGTAGTTAAAGAGATGGTTGGTAAGGATATACCAACAATAGAGGATTGTCTTCAAGTCATCATGGAGATAAGAGAGATGGAAAAGTGTGGGTATAATATTATTATCAAAAGGATATATAAGAGGGATTTCATTTTCAATATCTAAAATTTTTGGAGAATAATCTCAAAAAATCAAGTGAAAGAGATTTTTAATAAGAAGAATACATTCTTAATAGGATAGTGGTGGATAGATAAGGATATGCATCAAATATCCATTTTGAGAGATGGATAGAGAATGTATTGGTGATTTGAAATTTTAAGTTCTTAGAGATATATCTTGGTACAAAGATCATTTGGACTAGTATAGATTAATATTTTGACTCATGTGGCATAGAGGAAAGCAAGGAGATAGAGATTGTGGAAATGTTTCTACCAAGAGGAATGAAGGATGAAGGTGGTGTTGCACATGTGGGAGTAACCCATGTAGGTAATGCATAAGACACTCTTATGATTCAATATATACTTTTTTCTCATATGGTCAAGGAGAGGGCAAGGTTATTTACACATGGCATGAAAATGATGATGGAAGGAGATAACAATTGGCCTAGAGATGATATAAATAGGATAAGAATGAAAATAGAAAAGGATGAGATAGAGTAGATTATTTTTTTATTAACCCAATAATTTTATGGAATATGGTTTTAAATGTTTAGATATAAATATAAATTATAAATTATAATAGGCCTTTTAAGGTAAAGAGAGTGAACCACTTAAGTTCCTTTTTTTTTGAATAATTGGAGGAAGATGTAAAGTATTTTAAGACTCTTATAAAGGAATAAATCATGAGAAATATGATGGTGGTAACAGAAAAGGTGGCATACATGATAGGGATATTGAATTAAAATAGTTAATAAGACTCTTCATTGAGGTGGATGGATGACCATAGTGGATACAAGCCCACAATTTAAAGTAATATGGAAGAAGATGCATATTTCAAAGGTGGTTAGATGAATATGGGTTGACCATAATAAGATGGAAAGATAATAAATGAACCCTTAGGTAGAGGATGATGGTTTGTGTTGGGTATAATCCCACAAAGTAGGAAATAAATAGTAGAGAATAGAAAAAGAAGATGGATTTGAATCCAACAACAGGAAATTAGAAGGGAAGAAAAATAAGGGAATTCAAATGAAATATTTTGTGTGTTGTAATGAGATGCCATGGCCATAAATATATTTATTCACCACTAAATACATTGGGTGTCTGATTCAAGAGCATCCAAGGTGTACGAACAATCTTGCATTAACAAAAAATAGCTGTTGTATTTGTTCACGTAGTCTTGTTGTTTTGTTTATTTTTCATAGTGAATATGATCCATGGGAAAAACTCATACTCCTAAACTTATTTATCATCAATCACATCATAAATGATCAATTTAAAGAAACTAAATGGCATATTTTAAGAGTCTAAAGAGCACACAAATGTTGATTAGTTCCTTGTTAGTGAAGATAATAAAAATCCATGCATAACAATATAATTAAACTAAAAAAATTGCCCTAAGAACTAGGGGGAGTATAACATAATGAACAAGATCATAAAATAGAGATATAAACACACAATAATTTTACCTTCTTTGTCAAAATTGACTTCCACTTTTCTACATAGTAGATGTTCATGTTTAGTCTATGACATTAGAGACTCTTGTCAATGTGTCTCCATGTTAGTATCACTTATCGAATGGTCACTTATGGATTTGATTTACTTTGGCTTATCTTGGTGTGAAGCTTAGAATCAAATGGACATTATAACACTAATTTGATGGCTTCTTGAAGGCATTCTTATAGAATAACCTTACACAAAATCTTATTTGGGTATGGTGTGGACACTTGTATTTATAGGTCACAAATATAAATCTAACCCTTCAGAGGTTATGTTTAGTTTTAACTTTTGTTGAGTCTAAAATAACCTAGGTTGAGTTAGGTTAACCTTGGGTTGGGTCAAAGCACTCATGAAGTCTTAAAAACTCATTTTCAGATATTTATGAGCCATGACAACTCACTTTAGATATGTGTGAGGATTTGACTCACCTTTTTGTAATACTATAAATTAATAAATCATTTTATTAGCTCCTTTAACCTTTGACATCATATATCTAAAAAATCTTTTTTTGGATAAATAAAATTCACTAATTCAACTTGGAATTTTATTTAGGCAAGTTAAATTAGATTTATAATTTAATTAATCTTGCTTAGTTTTTTTGGAATTAAATATTTTGAATTAATAGCTCAACATGCCAAGAACATCAAATTACTAGGTCATAATTTGATCAGGGTTAAAAATGAACCAGGTTGTTGATGCATATAGGGTAATACCCCAACTTATAAGTAATTAAATATCTTACACAAAAAAATTAGGAATTTAGGTGATTTTTAGGCTTATATTGCATTGTTTTCTAGAAATTAAATTGAATTCCCATTCAGGCACAAAAGTGGCCAAAAATGAGTATCTATACATGGTTCCAAGTAATTTGGGTGAATTTGTCAATCATCAGTACAATATGAGAATTTATTGCATTAGTTGAAGGGGTAAAAGAGATAGGTTTTGGGAAAATTTATAAAAATGGCATCAATAAATTCCCTAAACCTTAATTTTATTTCATATTTTTATTCTTATCAAAAAGTTATGTAAGTCTAAAAAAACATTTCATTTCAAATCTATATGCAAAATTTATGGCCTCTAGAAGTTGGAAAATCTTCATAGTGCAAAAAGTGTTTATTTTCATTGAGAATAAGTTTAAAAGCCTTTCAAAACCACTTAACTGGTTTTACAACCACAAGTTTTCATGTAGGAGTGGTTTTGAAACTGCCATAGTAGTTTCCCCTGTATGGAATGTAGCACAAATAGATATTTAGCATTTATAAGAGGGTAAGGAAGGTGAAGAGGTGCCATACAATTCAAATAATGTTTAAAATATTCAAAAAATTTAACGGAAATGGATAAAAATAGTCATAGAGTTGAGGAAGTTCCAAGAAGTTAGCAATATAAAAGAGAGTTGGAGTTGAGTCCTCGAAGAACATAACAAATAGATGTTTCAAGTCTAGAAGGTCTGTAGGAGTGTTTGTATCTTCTTCATGTTATTTTAATAATATTTTAGAGGATAGTGTGTATGAGAGTGTGAGTGAGAATGTTCATTCAATATTTGTAATAGTTTAATAAAGTTAATAAATAAAGTGTATTGAGATGTGTAAAATATGAGTAATGTGATTGAAGTGTGTCCATGGAAGACTGATTATCTGAGAAACATATCATAAAATGTTGACCTTAATTAGTTTCTTTTTCTATAATTATAGAATGATATTTAAAAAAATTGGCTGGATTTTTTGACCATTTTGGTGCTAAAACAAACTAGTATCTAAACCAATGAAAAATGGGCATCAAGTAAAATATTAAACCTATATTTTATTGTATATTGGGAATTTTCCTAAAAATTTATATCCCCTCATTTCAAGTTGGTATGAAAAATTTATAGACCCTATAATTCACCCTTATGAACTATTAAATGTCACCTATAACAACTATTGTATGTCACTTGCATCAACTATTTTAGGTTGTTATTTTCTAGCTGCAAGTAGTTAAGACCCATTATTTTCATCTAACAACTTCTAATCAGCCTAAAAAAGTTTAGATATCAGTTTTATCATGTTGGAAGGGGTTACAACAAATTTTAACCACCTTCATTCTCATTGGACTATCAATTTATATTTCTTCCACATGGTTGTAACATCTAATTCTCTAAAATATATTTTGATTTCTTTCTATTATTTTGGCAAGCTATTTAGATTATTGTGACCTATATATTTTACCATCACCAAATAAAACACATGCCTCTCCTTTATAAGGATATGAGAGACATGTGGTAGAGGATATATAGATAATAATATAAATTAATGGAGAAAAGATGTAGATATTAAGTATTTCGATAACATTTTATTTAATCTTAATGTTGCAATACCCTTAATTTTTGTAAGATTATTTAATGCAATTGAAGTGAGTTGAAGTAAATCAATTGCAATAAATGAAGGGAATATAATACAAATACAACTAATAAGGGTCAATTCACAAGGATTTGTGGTTAAAATCATGATTTATTAAGTAGTCATTATTTTCTTCATGTGAAACATTTTTATTTTTCTTCAGTTTCAATGTGTGCATATTTTAAGTTCATAAGTAAATTTTAGTATTGTTAATTTTTTTTTGTATGGGAATATTCTAATTGTAAATTAAAAAATAAACTCCAATAATTAATTTATGAAACGTTTAGTATCCTAGCCCTTGAAAGTGACTAGTGTCGTACATACAGTGTCAATATCTTTCCAAAATACACATCTCCAGGTTGAGAATTAATGAAGTAACATCATAAATAAATGGAAAAGTTAGCTCTTGTGTAAATATTTTGGGTTGTATTCAAGCCTTATTTGTATCAAATTTAATTGATGGTTTTATTTTGATTATCTTTTTAGTGTCATATTTTTTTGATAGGATTCAAGTATTAGGAACTTAGAAGGTTGAGCTAGATTTCATACTTTCTAGATTAAATATTTTGCTTTCTAAATTTTATTTCTTACTTTATTGATTATATTTCATAATTTATAGATTATTTTTATTATTTTATACATTTAATTTCCCACTTTATAGATTAAATTTATTGCATTCTTGAGTCAAAATTAGAATGCTTTAGTCAAATTTTCAAATTCTATAATTAGATTAAGTATTAAAAAAATCCATATCAAACTAGCCCTTTTTAGGGAAGGGTATAATAATCAAAAGTAATATTGAGTAATGTAAAGTAGCATGAGAAGGATCATTTGTGTATATTCTTTCCTAAGAGATTTTTTTTTTTTGGGAGACCTTCAAGGAGACAATTATGTCAATAAACCCACAACTTTCAAATTTCTCATCAATGCGCCCATGGGTGTTGCACATACAAAGAACATTCCCTCTTCTTCCTTGCCCAATTTTAAGGGAATTGTAAGTGAGGACCTTGATTCATTTCATTTTTATTTTGACATCCTATGTCATAGTTATGACAATAATCAAGATGCCCAAAATCTAAATTTATTTCCAACTAGTCTTAAAGATGCAACCCTTCAATGGTTAATGAGGTTGGGAAAGAATATAATTACTAACTAGAAGGTATTTAAGAATAAATTATTTTTAAAATACCTATAATACTATAGAGTAAATGATTCTAGGGGAGATGACAAATTTTGGATGTTGTGAAAAGAAGATGAGTTGCTAGAAGACTATATGGAAAACTTTTG
This sequence comes from Torreya grandis, assembly GCA_037957365.1. NCBI lineage: Eukaryota > Viridiplantae > Streptophyta > Pinopsida > Cupressales > Taxaceae > Torreya > Torreya grandis. Next base: position 59,346 of record JARHVA010006651.1, on the reverse strand, counting down.
TTTAGCTTGTAGAGGTCTAAACAAAATAAGTTGGTCCCATAATATATCAAATTTATATTTTTAATGATTAATGGGTAATGCATGGATTATTTAGATATCATTAGTAGTGGATGAGTCTCACAAATGTCATTTTAATATATCACCATCTTATGCATAAACTACTTAAGGTCTCTAATGAAGAAGACCCGCAACAACAAGATATTATCATCATCATCCTAAAAATATACCTATGGAATATTGAAAATGTAAGTTTTAAATTTGAATAAATATATTAAATAGAACATCATCAAACATATGGCTACATAATTAGACACATTGCATACATGATTAAAATAAGAAGAAGCAAAACAAGATTGAGTTGTATATTAACTAGATTGCTACAAAAAGAAAGCATATTGTAGAGGATTTAAATGCAATGGAACTTAAAAAATTGGATAATATGGGGATCAGATATTTTATGTGACCCAACAAGTATGTCATCAAACACTTCATTTTTTCAAATCATAATTTTTTAAATAATCTTCCTCATAATTAGTACAGATCCACTCCTTGGAATCAAGTGCCCTCAATGACATCTTAAAATAAAAATTAACCACAAAAAATCCTCAACCTTAATCTAATTGGAAATAATTTCAAAACTAGCCATGGTAGCCACAAAATTTGAGTCATCTATGGTACCCACATTCCAATCAATGGCCTTGACCATGGAAAAGAAATCATCCATGGTTTACCAAAATTTTGGGATTAAAAAAAACCACAATCACACCTATATAATTTTTTTTTGATGAAAATAATCTTGTTCTAATTGTAAATTCTAGTACAATAAGAATGAATAATTAACAATGATCAAAGCTATGATTCATGATATAAAAAGAGAAAAAATAGAAAATTCAAAAATGTTGGGATATATTGATGAGAAATGATTACCTATAGTTATTTATTCTACTTAAATACCTAAACTTATGGAAAAATAAGACAATATATACCCTTTCTTGCACCCCTTGGTGAGTAAATACTAGTTACAGTGATTGATTCTATAAAAACTCCTACACTTATTGATAAGGAACATAAACATGTAGATATTAGTCTTATTCCTATTGGTAAACAATAACAACCTAAAATAATTGAAAACTCTAAACCCATAGAAATTAGAAACTTTACACCTGATGATCAGCTTATATCAATTAGTATTATATTTTCTCCTACATCTATTGGTAAGGAACTACATGTGGAAATTAATATTGTTCATATCGATGAGGAAATGCAACCTTTAAAATGTGTTGATTTTATGATTATTCTACATCATGAATGAAATCTAAATACCATTTTATTTCATTCAATAGTGTTTTATATATATATGTTTAAAAATATAAAAATGAATAATCATAAGGGTGATAAATAGATGTACAACATGCCAATTATTTTTAAAACTCAAATAAAAATTATTATAAATTTAAATGTTGAGACACACTAAAAATAAAAGTATAGTTATTGATTGATATTGCAATGAATTTTAAACAAGATTGCTTAGTTGGTTTACTATGTGTATGTATACCTAATATAAAATAGGCTAGAATTAGAATGGATCTAGATTCTTGATCAATCACTAGATTATATAAATTTACAGTATGTGGCCTCAAATGCCTACATCATAATTAGATGAATGCATCAAAATTGGTGTCTGATTACACTCAAATGTCTAGTATGGAATATTAGTTGGATTTAGGTGTGACCACATAGATCTTATTTGGTTTTCTATTGCCTTTACCATGGTGTGTTTAGATCTCCTACATAGGATATCACTCTCTATAAAATGATCAAACCCCAACTTCCCCACCCTTAGAGTGACTATGAAAAAATGGATTAGTGTTCACATGGTGTCAAGTTACTCCAAGGACACCTATATCAGTGGTCACTTCCTACATATTCAATACCCTAAAGAGGTCCTCAAACTTATGTAGTTCTCCCCTATGTGTTATCTTGTGTGTTTATAAGGATGCAACATGTGATAAGTAAGTACATAGAGTGACATAACTTGTAACTTGGAAAATATGGCTCGTGGAATGTTCCTTTAGTACATAATACCTATAGATTGGTATCTCTTTATGACTAATATTTAAATAGGAAAGAATAGGGAAGCTTTTCTCACTTGAATGCTTGATTGAATTCCTTTGGTATTTTGCCTTTTGAGTTTCTAGGTCTATGTTAGGTGAGGAATGAATGATGATTGCCCTTGTATATATACCAATCCCTTTTGGAAATATCTTACATTAAATCACCTAGGCCAACATTTAGGATGCCTTAAATTGGAAAAGTTGATAACTTTAGGGCTCTAAACATTTTTTGTTTGGTAAAAGACATTAGCATTAATGTAGGTATCCCATTGAGACACAAGTGTCTAGGAATATGGAAAATAGATATAATTCTAAAACTTGTAGAGGATGATAATAAGTAGGTTTAAAGTATTTAAATCAACATATAAGTCTTGGTCATTAGAATAACATATGGTCAGACTAAGAGATAAGCAATAGGCACAAGAGACAAGAAAAGCAATCCTTTAGATATCAGGAATATCTTAGAATGAAGGGTAAAAAAATGAGAAGTAATTTACAAGTATAAATGTCTTAGTGCTACATAATTCATATTTACTATCTAAATCCCCCTCCCTTTAATATATTAATAAAATTTCTAGTTTAAAGGAAATGCTATGTGTACCTAGGTGTGTATATCATACATGGTCTTTGTGTGAGTCCAACTTGAGTGTTTTGATGGTGGCTAACCTCCAACCAAGAACATGTTACAATATCTAATCGGTGCATGTAATCTATAATTGAAAGAATTTGAAATGCTTATGAGTAAAGAGAGCAAGGTTAGGAGTACACCTATGTATTGATTCAACCATCTTTCCTTTTATAAATTTGATTTGAAAATATGCTATAGTGTGAATATTTTAAGTTGAGATTAGGACCATAATAAAACTTACAAGTGTAAATATGTATAAATATTGTAGGGAAAATTTCTCCCAACCTTGAATAAAATGTGAGTTTCCACCTAGTGGTTGAGATTGGCTCAATTGTGAAACCCAATCATACTTATAACCTGGTAAGTGTGAGTGATCCAAGTCAACTCACACTATAAATCTAGTGAGGGTTGATGATTTGATCATTCCATACTAGTAATATAACTTGTTAAGATTAAGTTATGTAATCACCTCAACCTTTCCAATTGTTAACCAACTATTCTAGTATATTGGCTCAATAATAGTCCATAAAATTCCATCATGGTGTATGATAAAGTCTATAAAGTATTTTAAATCTTAAAACTTATTTGATTTTTTAGTTTAAGGTGATCTTTTGCATGGTATATTCACCTCATATGTGTCTTGAATTGAAAGCTAGGTATAACATTGGTACCAATGTATAGGATGCTTCTATGAATGTGTATTTGAATCATATAACTATGTAATTTAGCCAATTTTAAAACTATGTAAGTGTGGAAGACATGTTCCTATGACATGCCCCCACTGAATTTGGAGAATATAAGAACTAGTGTAAGTGTGGAGAACATGTTTCGATAACATGTGCCCAATTTAGTTTTAAAATACTAAATACTAAATAAATGTGGAAGTCATGTCTTTTTGGCATGCCCACATTGAAATCTAAAACTTTGAAGGTGTGAAATTCATGTACCTATACTATATAATCTATGCAAGGATCACATAGAATATGAGAATATCATGTCTCGGTAGATATAAAAATGAGGTATATAGTATGCGATCACATCAAGTCCTAATATTCATGATGTGAATCATGAAAACACCTAGATAATAATAGAACAAGCTCAATAAGCAATCAAACACACACACAAGAGCACTAAAACGTAAATTAGAAGATAATGGTCCAAGGATACCTCAAAGAAGGGGCATGCTCAAATGTTATACAATTGAAGGCACATGAATTATTCAAATATCCATAAGACATAAAAATACATGTTCAAATTTCAATGTACAACAAACTATGACATATGCAAATGTCATAATAACTAATCATATGCAAATGGGACACAATCAATTGAGCATATTAAAATGATCAAACAAGAAATACAATTCAACACAATACACTCAATTAAGTGAATAGATGTAAATCATAAAACATAAGCAACCACCATAAACATGGCATACTAGTCTTTAAATATATATGTTAGTAAAAAATGTTAAGCATATAACATATCAAGTACACTGTGAAAGATATAAGCATGGATAAAGGAATGTGTAAGCATATAAGCTCAAACATGATAATGTAAAATGATAGTAAAATTATATAACATAGGTGTATTATGATCAAATAAGTAAATTCCTCCAATGTCTGAATGATATGAGTAGAGGGAAGGCCCAAACATTCGAAAGTACATAGATTATGTGCCTGGGTATGCTTGTACCACACTCAAAAGATTTGTGAAACATGTGTACATATAAATAGATGATATGTTATCTAACAAAATATAAATGAAAACATAAATTTGAAGGACATAATAGAATATGTAAATGATAAGAATATTTTTATATTTTTGATTTTTGTTAAATTTTTTGGGTATTTTTAGAATATTGAATACGTTCAACCTTAGGTTGGATCATTTGCATTGTTAAGATCATGGTTGGATAGGTGGAAATTGTGCATGGACTACTCCTCATAATTTACTTGTGAATTATAAGGGAAAATTACATCATGTAGAAAATGGATCAATTTATCCTTATGAGAAAAGGAGATACCTTGCTGATTTTGGTCATTTTTTGCTTCCATTTGATATAACCAAAGGGTTGCTACTATGAATGTTTGTTGATATTTTTGTGGTATGACATAAAATATTATTTGAATAAATTTAGGACCACAAGAAATTAGTATTATTATGTTTCCCAAGGAGTCTTTTCAACTTCCTTTATGTTGTAAGTTTATTTATATCAAAGCCAAGTTATTGTAAGCATATTACATTTTAAGTGGTTTTTGTTTATGTAGGATTAACATAATTATGACAAAAGTAACTAACACCCATGAATAATGTGATCATTATATTTTGTTAGTTTGGATTCATTTGTATTATTTAATTTGAGGTATTTAGAGTAGATGTGCATTATGTACCATTTGTATTTTTATTTCCTTCTAAGAATGGTCCTGTTGATGTGGGTCTTTTACACACCCCCAAATTTAATTAGTAATCCTCTAACATTTTAAGATATCAATAGAGGTAAACTCCACTCTAGAGAATGAGTTGTAGGTATGGGTTAAAAAACTTGGTGGTGCAATAGTAGGTTGAGTATGTGGATTATTAACTAGGTGTGTTTGTAGTGAAATGAATCCTAGTAAAGAAATTAAAACCCAGTTGGGTTGGATGGATAGGTTTACATTATTATAAAGTGGGTAAATATCAATCAAATAAAATTCAAAAAGAGGGAAGAGTATATTAAAAAATAAGGCTCCATGGTCTCAATGGACTACTTCCAAGGTTGGCTTCTTTGTGGACAAGTGTTTCCAGAACTAATGCTTGTTGTTAGTAGCCATTGCACACTCATAGACAAACACTTTAAGGTAGTCTTGGGGAATAAATGGTATAGGAAACTTAAAGATATTAGCTAATTTTTTCTCCTTTTAGAGTAGATATTTCACACCCTTACTTAGCAGATTATAACTCATACCAAAAAGGTATCTAGGGAAACTATGGATCACACCTAAAAAACTATATCAAAGAAAAACATCCCTGTACACTTAGAAAATTAAAATAGTCAACAAATTAGTTGAAATAAATAACACTTAATAACTATTCAATAGTTTTTCCACATATAAAATCAATAGATATCAATGATAACAAAAGGAATTCTATATAGCTATTACACACTTTGGATTACTAAGATAAAATAACCAAACGAGATAAAACCTTAATTACATAGAAATGGAAGGAAAAGAAATCCACATAGTTGCATGATAATTAAAAGTGATTTATTCTTGTATTTATAATCCTTTGACCCTTTAAAATGAGTGATTTAAATGTATAAATAAACTTGGGGAGGGGTCACCTCATCCTCCAAGTTCATGGAAAATTCAAAGTTAAATCTAGTAATTAGAACATCAATTATAATTTTAATGCCAAAATTACATGTAAAATTTTAATTAATAAAAACTATGTCAATAATAAGCTTGTCTGTATGATGCCATGTAACATGCACATGCTTATAAATTACCCAAGTTAACTATTACATTCATACACCAAGTATGAGTAAACTATAATTACATTTATTAATACTATATATAATATTACATATAAAATGAACCTTCAATAACTAAGGCCTATTTACACTCGATGATTGAATGGCTATACTTCTTGTCATGGGAGGCACTGAAGTGGTTGGAGAAACTAAGCTAGTAGCTGTAGTTAAGCTAGTAATCAGATCCTTAGCCTTTTTCCTTGCCTCTAATTATTAATAATACTTAAATATGACATAATGATGATATATTATAATGTCCATGTTCAAAAGTGGGGGCTTATATACCCTATTTTTATATTCCATTAGGCGTGTAAGTTCTAATTTGTTAATCCTCCAAAAGATCTCAAATTTTGTGGCCTTCTTTCTTTTAAAATTCAATTCAACCTCAATCTCTTCTAATTCTAATCCTTGATATTCTATTTGAAGTTGGTTGGGGCTTGTTATAGAAGATGATCAAAACTAACCCTACTTATTAGTTTCCTTGTGAAGTCCCTAACTTGTGAGAACTTCAACTCATCTAAAATTTGTAAAATAAGGTTATCTTGCTCTACATATTTGGGCATTATAAATATTATAGTCATTACCCAATCCCTCACTTATTGTGTTTGAATGATAACCAGGTTGATGGCATTGGATGCCTCCAATGGTGTCATTAATTTCAAGTGGATGTATGCCTTATTCATTGTGTATAGAAAAAATAATTTAAATTTATTTTCATCTTCATTTATAAAATTAAACAATTTTACTACTTCAATGATTTGAGGGGTTAAATCATCCCTCATTAAAGTAATGGCATCTAATATATTGTATAGCCTCAAAGCTGTACTTTATATATCTATTTTAATATACATGAGAACATGAATAATTTTTTTTGTTCCTTGACCTACTCTAATTCTGATCTAAAAATCAAAAGCTTTAGTTGAAAGATAATTAAAGAAATAAGAACAACACAATAACAATAATGCTATCTCTAAGAAGAGATGTTTTATTCATCAAATTTACAGACCCAAACATATGCCTATCTTTGAGAAGAGATGTCTGATTTCCATTTTGGGTTACATCTTCATTTATACATTTTTTGAAGGTAGGAGGAGGATGTGGAAGGTCACCAATCTCAAGGGAGATTAAGTGGTTCAAATTTCATGATTTACAAAAATACAAAATTTGAGGAATTACTATTTTTAGAAACTTATTATTTTTAGACTACACTACTAAAATTGAAATTTGGGGCACTTTCATTTGTTTTTTGGGGGTCAAAACCCATTGAGAGGAGCTCAGTTCCATCTCATGATGTTAACCTCATTCTTAGATATGGTGTATAAGTTATGGCTCCCAAAATTTTTGCCACCATTTAGGGTAGAACCATCACCCAAATTGTCACCTGAAATGTTACTCAAATCATTCCTCCCTTCTTGAGAAGCAATGGTCCCCATTGCATCAAGATTTGTCATCAAGTGTGGCAGTTGTGTTTTGATTTGATTCTTGATGCATACTTGGAATGGAATGTGCTTTATGGAGTTGTGATTTATGGAGCTGTGTATGGCCTGATTGTTCACCATTTCTATTTGACCATTAATCTATGGATGAAATATCATGTACTTTTTTAGCTTGTTATCTATTGGATTTTTTTGTTGTGTTGTTTGTGTAGGTAGGGATAAAACATCATCCCTTTTGGATTCCTATGGCTTGACCACCATGAGAATAAATTTCTTGGTACTAATCAGGGAGATAAATCTAGAAGGTGGTACCTCTAGTACCCTGTAGAACCATGTTCCAAGAGTGAGAGTGATCCTTTGAGTTTTTAATTCATAGATGCCATGTCTATCATATATGACTGGATGACCAAAGATTATATTACAAACATCTAGATTGACCACATCATATAAGACCTCATCTTGGAAAGATTTTATTACATATGAGAGAAGACATTGGTGGGTGACATGGAGGTTTCTCCCTAGATTCAACCATCCAATACTGTATGGCTTTGGGTGAGGCTTTATGGACAAATTTAGGATTTTCAAAACATTAATAGAGATTAAATTATTTTGATTCCCACTATCAAAAATAAAATGTAGAGGCTTACCTTTCACCCATAACTTAGAATGAAACAACCTTTCCTTGTCATTTAGCCCCTCCTCATGGGTCTGTGATGAAGCAATGATGGAATCAAGCTTATAATCTTTAATATCTTCTTTATCCTCTTCAAATTTAGGCTATGGATGAGGTAGAGCAGTAGATGTTAAGTATTGTGACTTAGAAAGTATGTACTTGATGCCTCGACATTCTTCTTTGAGTGAGTTCTAGATTTGTGATAATCACACCACTTCCCAATCTTTTCTTCCTTTTTCTTCTAATTTTGACCTCATGTTTGACCTTCTTTATCAATTTTCAATTTTGAAGGTTGACTCTTCATATTCATTCTTCCATGCTTCTGCTCAATCTTCACTACAAACTTGTACACCTCACCAAGGGTTTTCAAATTGAAGAGTTATATTTCTCTCCATATGTACCATTATAGTCCACCATGATATTTGAAAACCTTATGTTTCTCACTTTCTTAGATGCCCAATCTCACAGATAGAGAATAAAAAATGTCAATGTAACCTTGAACAGAATGTTTTTTACCTTAGCGAATGTGTTTCCACTCTCTATATAGGTCATCATATGCTTCAATGGGGTAGTATTCTTCCTTTACAGCGTATATGAAATCATCCTGGGTAGGTTCTACCTCAAGGCCAATATCATCTGTACTGAATTTCCTTTTTTACACTTCCCACCAATTTTGATAGGCAATGATGCTTTCAAAAGAGAAAAAGTAATCTCTTTATTGATGAATTTATTTATATAGAAATAAGATGACAATTGATTCAACCAATTTTCTACTACATCAGCATTGATTTTGCCTTGAAATGTAGGGATATTAAAATTCACCTAGACTTTGAAGAGTGTTGGGGAACTAAAAAGATGTGGGGTTACATATGAGGAACTAGAATTTCCCATCAGAACTTGTTGAAGAGTTTGGGTGAATTATTGTAGCATCTACGCTTATTATTGCTAGAGGGATTCATTCACCATTTCCTTAGAAGGATCAGATGTCTTGATGTTGTCTACCATTTGAAGTCATTTGGAGTGAATAGGTGGATAGTTTGTTATTTTTATTTTCGACCCAAGATTACTGTAATCTAACCTCATCCATGGGATCATACACTCTAAAGATAAACCACATTTATACCACTGATTCAAAACTCAAAAGATTTGGTTGAAATATAATTTAAGAAACAAGAACAACATAATAACAATAATGCTATCTCTGAGAAGAGATGTTTTATTCATCAAATTTGTAGACCCAAACATATGCCTATCTCTAAGAAGAGATGTTTGATTTCCATTTCAGGTTATATCTTCATTTATACATATTTTGAAGGTAGTAGTAAGATTTGAAAGGTCATCAATCTTGAGGGAGATTAAGTGGTTTGACTTCCATGATTTACAAAAAATACATAATTTAAGGAATTACTATTTTTAAAAACTTACTATTTTTAGATTGCACTACTAAAATTGAAATTTGGGGCACTTCCATTTGTTTTTTGGGGTCAAAACCCATCGAGTAAAGCATAGTTCCATCTCACAATGTTACCCTCATTCTTAACTATGGTGCAAAATTTATGGCTTCCAGAAGTTATAACACTAATTGGGGTAGAACCATCACCTAAATTATCACCTGAAATGTTGCTCAAATCAAATTCTTACTTGACCTCTTTTTTTTCTTGTTATATCCCTTCATGAAGCTCAAGTAAAGCATCCTTTTATTTTTCAAAATAGGATTTTAAATCCTCATTATAAGGATACTTCCCCAGTCTCATGTTCTTTCTCTTTGAAAGAGAAAATATATTATCTTTCCTCTAGAATCATCCCCCTTCCAGTATCATCTTCATGTTGGAAATATTGTCATTTATGTCAAAGGTCTAACATTATTGGTGATAACAGCCTTATTGCATTTAAATGGTGCTTTGAATACTCATATCTTGTCTAATGAGTGTTAAATATTATTTAATATTAATGAATATATTTTTGGTTGCATATAAGTCAAAAGAGGGCCCATGGAGAAGTCAAAGAGTCATGGGATAAAAGACAAAAGAGGAATGGGACACATTTTCTCATGAAGAGTCATCTTGAGGAATTTCAAGAGTCACCATATGAAGACAAAAGAGGTATGGCACATTTTTACATGAAGGGACACTTTGAGGAATATGAAAGTCACCAAAATAAAGACAAAAGAGGAAAGGATGATTTTTCTTATGAAGGGTCACCATATGACTTTTCAAATGCAAGGATATGAAGGGTCATGCAAGTTTGGCACCATTTTCCATGAGGATTGAAGGGTCACAAAGGATGAATGCCAAAGGTCATTTGGAAAGCTATAAATAAATGGCTTGAGAGTGCATGGTTTGTATTTGTCTTTAAAGAGAGAAAAATAAGAGATATTGTAGAGTTTTATCATTTTTCGAGCAAGAAACATTGAGAGATAGTTGTGTTGTATACACAAGAAGGGTTGGTGCTCAAAAATATTTTTGAAGGGGTTGGTGCTCATAAATGTTTGCAAGGGATTGGTGTTCTTGTGGTTTGGTGCTCACAAATAGTTGTGTTGGTGATTAGTAAAGGGGTTGGTGCTCTTACAAGTTGGTACTTGAAAACTTTGTATTTGAGTTGATGCTCATTCATATACTAAATATTATTCTCCATGGTTTTTCCCACTTTCAGTTTCCACGTAAAAATTTGGTCTCTCTCTCTCTCTCTCTCTCTCTCTCTCTCTCTCTCTCTCTCTCTCTCTCTCTCTCTCTCTCTCTCTCTCTCTCTCTTATGTGGTGCCAATTATTGTTTCATTTTTATTACATATCTTGAATGTGTGATTAAGTGGTTAAAGAAAATAAATTAGATTAAGTAAAAAGATATATAATATACTAATTCAACCCCCCTCTGAGTAGATTTTGTGCTTAAAAATTGGTATCAGATTAGGTTCTTTTTGAAAAAAATTTACACCTTAAAGGTAGATCGGGAAAGCACGATGGCTAGATCACATGAAGGATTTTATACAAATAAGGCACCTTTGTTTGATGGGATTAATTATGTTTTTTGGAGCATAAGGATGAAGACTTATTTGATGGCCCTTAGATTTGACATATGGCAAGCAGTGGTGGAGGAATATGAAGAGTCACAAAAACTTGTAACTACTTTGATAGAAAAGAAGGCAAGTGAAAATAATGTTAAATCTTTAGATGCTATTTTATGTGGTTTATGTGAATCAAAATTTATTAAAGCTATGCAATGTAAATATTCTCATGAAACTTAGGTAAAACTTGAGAATATTTATAAAAGTGATGGAAAGGTTCAACAAGCTAAGCTTTAGACTTTCAGAAGATAGTTTGAGAGTTTGAAGATGGAAGAATAAGAAAATATAACAAGTTATCTTTTATGGGTTGATCAAAAAGTTAATCAGATTCAAGGTCTTGGAGAAATTTTAGAAGAATCAACTATGTTCAAAAAGTTTTGGGATCTCTACCATTGAGATATGATGTAAAAGTTGTTAGGTTGTGGAGCTAAAAGCTTGACTAATGCAAACAGAGGAAGAGGTTGCTGAGTGTCAAAGACATCAGCGTCGATCAGGCCAACCGACATTGATCATTTGTTGACTGACGTCGATCACCTCCAGGTAGACAGGGACTGACGTCGGTCTCCTATGTAGTTTAAAACTATCAGTTCATGGACAGTTAGTTTACGAACTAATTGTTTGCATGTAAAAAGGCTAATTATAGTCTTGAACTGTGGATCTAATTATTGTAATTAGGTGTCTAATTATTGTTTACATGAGATCTATATAATAGATTCATGGGCTGTATTGTAATTAGTGTTAGAGAGTAAGAGAGAAAATATTAGCTCCTTTAGAGAGAAGAGAGCATGGTGTGTTCCTCTTAGTGCCATAGTGCCAAGTGTGGGTGCTAGTTTGGAGAATCAGAAAGATTCTTCATGTATGTAGGATCTTGGTCAACAGGTGTGTAAGGCCATGTTTGGAGATCTACATGGTAAGTAAGATCATTGATTTGTAGGTGTTTGTGTGTGTGAGATCTAGGTTTGCAGGTGTGTAGAACCAGATTGATTTGTAGGTGTGCAAGATTAGGGAGGTCAAAAACACAACAGGGAGTAATATCAGGAGAGATCTACTTGGAGTACGGTGTGTACTCAGGTGGAGAGCAAAGAGGAAGGCAAGGTAGTTCCTTCCAAAGTAAGATTATTTGAGTTTCAGGTTGTTGCAAGTTCATGGGAGATCTACTTGGAGTGTGTTGTGCACTCAGTTGAGTATGTGTGTATACTCAGTGTACTGGCAGTAGTGGATACTGATTGGTTGGAGGTGAACACCAACTCTATGTTTGAGTTATGTGTTGGGATCGTAAGAGAGAGAGTGAGCTCTTGAAGAGATTTACTGTTTAAGCCCTAGAGGTGTGGGAGCCCTAGAGGTGTGTAAGAAAGAAGAACTGTGGCAATTTTTTTTTTGTATTTCCTTCTGGAAGAGTATTAATACAATTGGGTATTATCTCTCATATTCTGTGTTATTTTTGAATTCTAGTTACTTGTTACTTCTAGTTAATTATGCATATTTTAAGTTGCTTGTACATGGTAATCAATTATTGCTTTCGGGTCCTAATAGTAGAATCAGATATGTTTGTTGTTCTTGGTTCTTGACAAGTGGTATCAGAGCTAAGGTTACAGGGAGCAGGTTTGTGTTTGATTACAAGCCACTCTCAGGGGTTTTTGATTGAGTGGGAGTATAGCAATGGCAGCAAAAATTAAGCTAAGAATGGAGGAATTGAAAAGCACGAATGGTCAATTACAGTGTTACGGAAAGAAAGAGCAAGTAAAGAAAGATTGTTGGTTGGTAGAAGATCAGCATGAAGGAACTGAAGAAGCAGATGTTGTAGGTATTGTTGCATAAGATGCTCTAGGAGGTTTCTTGGATAAAGTAGAATCTTATTTTATAGATTCTGTTGCCTCTTTCCATGCAGTCCAAAATAGAGTATTTTTCCATGTTAAGGTCTTTGGAGACTTTGGAAAGATTTATTTAGGGGCTGATGTGCCTTGCCAAAGAATTGACAAAGGGGAAGTGAAGCTAAAATTATAGGTGGCCAACACATGGGTGTTGAAGGAGGTCATGCAGGTCCTGGTTCTGAAGATAAGGCTAATTGCTTTAAGAAAGTTGGGTGATGAAAGATGCACAAGAACTCTCACATCAGATACACTTGAATTAGTGTGTGGTAAGAAAGTAGGTACTCTTTATCTACTTACTTGTATTACTAATTCTTATTATGTTTTGAAGACATGGATTTATAGGCTTGGTCACATGAGCAAGAAGGAGATGCATGTTCTTAAGTGGAAGTCAGATGTGTTTGACAGACTTAAGAATTGGAAAGCCTTGGTGTTTCTGGAGGAGATGATGGACAGAGATTAGTGGATGGGACTGAGTAACTCTGAGTAGGGCAGTTTGGATAGGGTTTTGATCCATGGAAAGCTTGTGGGTAAAAAGTCATCACTCATAAGTGAACACAATTACCGGTGTCGGTCAAGGGGAACCAATGTCGAACAGACAGGCACCGACATCAGTCATGTGCAGACCAGAACCGGTAGTGTCAGGTAGGGTGGTTGCCAGCATCGATAAGGAAATTGACGTTAATGACCAGGTAAGACCGATGTCAGTTAGGAAATTAACGTTGATAGAAAGGATAGTTGCATGAGAATCGACATCAGTCAGATGTAGATTGTGTGGTGACCGAGGTCGGTCACTGTAACAGATTTTGGGTAGACAGCAAGTTGTCAAGGAGTCTCAAATGCCCATATGGAGGACTAAAAGGGTAAGTAAGCCTCAAATTCGTTGTTCATCTTCTTTATACTTGTTGCTCACTACAAAGCAAGAAGGATCCATGAAACAGTGGGAGCATGGCATGATTATGATGCAGAACCAAATGGGAGATTTGGTAGGGTTGCCAGTCGAAAGAAAGCACTAAAAGATGAATGGATTCTTTAGTTAAAGAATAGAGAGAATGGACATGTGAGACAGAAGGCTAGGTCATATGGTCTTGAGGAATTTGCAAGACAGTGGTACAAGTTTTGACAAGTGGATGACAAAGCAGGGCTTTAGTCAATGTTAGTGTAACCATTGTGTTTATCTTACCATGGTGGATAATGATTGCAACATTATCTTGTTACTGTATGTGGATGGTATGCTAGCTAGTAGGTTTGTACATACAGGGGTTTGCTAAGCTAAGGGTAAGGTTAGTTTAGTGGCATGTCATGAGGAATTTGGAGTAGTGAAATTCTTTGGCATGAGAGACATGGAAGATCACAGGTTGATTTTGTCTCCAGTGGGAGCTGATGTGAATCAGGTGTTGGCAAGGTTCAATATGTAGGATGCAGTACCAGAGCACACCAAGAGCTGGACAGTTCAGTGTCTAAAATCACATGAGGTCTGGTATAGACCTGAGTTTGCCCACATAGTGGGAACTGTCAGAGAGTTAGTAGCCAATTCGGAGAAGTGGGTTCTCAAGTATTTGAGAGGGACCAGCAGTAGGTATACATGTTATGCAGGGTTAAGACTTCACTACATGGGTTTGTAAGTTCAGATGTGGTAGGGTACTTAGATGATAGGTGTTCCACCACATGATGTGTGGTGGTTGGTCTTCAAGATTGAGCTTGAAGATGGATACAAGCCAATAAATAGATTAGATAGGGTATAGGTATAGATACAGGTACAGTGCAGTTGTTTATCTCCAAGTGGGAGATTGTTAGGTTGTGGAGCTAAAAGCTTCATTGATGCAAATAGGGGAGGAGGTTGCTGAGTGTCACAGACACCAGCATCAATCAGGCTAATCGATGTCAGCAAGGTGTAGATAGAAGAACAACTGACATTGGTCAACTGTTAGCCGACGTCAGTCACCTCCAGGTAGATAGAGACCGACGTCAGTCTCCTGTACAGTTCAGAACTACCAGTTCACAGATAGTTGATAAATTGGTTGTTTGCATGTAAGAAGGCTAATTATAGTCTTGAGCTGTAGATCTAATTATTGTTTGCATGAGATCTATATAATAGACTCATGGGTTGTATTGTAATTAGTGCTAGAGAGTAAGAGAGCAAATATTAGCTCCTTCAAAGAGAAGAGAGCATGGTGTGTTCCTCCTAGTGCTACAGTGCCAAATTTGGGTGCTGGTTTGGAGAATCAGAAAGATTCTTCATGTATGTAGGATCTTGGTTAGCAGGTGTGCAAGGCCACATTTGGAGATCTACATGGTAAGTAAGATCATTGATTTGTAGGTGTTTGTGTGTGCGAGATCTAGGTTTGCAGGTGTGCAGAACCAGATTGATTTACAGGTGTGCAAGATCAGGGAGGTTAGCAACATAATAGGGAGCAATATCAAGAGAGATCTACTTGGAGTACGATGTGTACTCAGTTGGAGAGCAAAAAGGAAGGCAAGGTAGTTCCTTCCAAAGTAAGATCATTTGAGTTGCAGGTTGTTGCAAGTTCATGGGAGATCTACTTGGAGTGTGTTGTGCACTCAGTTGAGTATGTGTGTATACTCGGTGTACTAGCAGTAGTGGATACTGACTGGTTGGAGGTGAACACCAACTCTATTATGAGTTATGTGTTGGGACTATAAGAGAAAGAGTGAGCTCTTGAAGACATTTACTGTTTATGCCCTAGAGGTGTGGGAGCCCTAGAGGTGTGTAAGGAAGAAGAACTGTGGCAATCTTATTTGTTGTATTTCTTTTTGGAAGAGTATTAATACAATTGGGTATTGTCTCTCATATTTTGTGTTATTTCTAAATTCTAGTTACTTGTTACTTCTGGTTAATTATGCATATTTTAAGTTGCTTGTACATGGTAATCAATTGTTGCTTCTGGGTCCTAATAGTGGAGTCAGATCTATTTGTTGTTCTTGGTTCCTGACAAAAGTTTTAAAAATTGAAGAGATAAATAATTTAGCCAAGCTAAAGATGGATGAGATTCATGGTATTCTTACAGCATATGAGATACAAACTGAACAAAATAAACCCTCAAAGAGAGAAGTGCCTTTCAAGATATCAAAGAAAGAGAAGGTTAAAATTCAAGAATCAAGTGATATCTCTAGTGATGATGAAGATGACAATGGAGGTCTATTCATTCGTAAGCCAAAAATGAACACAGGTAAATATCAGGGATAATTACCTTTTAAATGTTTTAATTGTAGAAATACTAAACATTTTGTAGCTGAATGCCCAAATAAGGGTAATGATGACAATGAAGAAGGAAATTATACATACCAAAAGAATCTCAAATGTAAATTCAAGAAGGGATTTGAGAAGAAGAGTTTGTATTCTAAAGATCCTATCTTAGCCAAAGATAGTGGAGTTAGTGATTCAAAAGAAGAAGAGATTCTATTCATGGCCATACATGAAGATGCCTCTACAAGCAAAAATACAAATGATCAAGAAGAAGAATAGGATGAAGCCAAAGTGAATCTAGAAGGAGAACTCATTTGTGCCTTAAAAGAGTTAAAATCTCTTGAAAAAAATAATAAAACATTAAAGCTCCAGATCAAGAAAAATGAAAAGGAGTCAAAGGAAATAATTAAGGAAATATAAGCACACATTAAAGAAGCCAAGAAGAATGAAGAATATCTAATAGCATAGTTGAAAATATTAAGTAAAAAATTTCAAAGGTATGTTATTGAAATTTCTTCTTTAAAAGTAAATTTTGAGAAAACAAATAAATAAATCAATGATAGAGCAGCCAATGATTCAAAATTTGAGAATAGCACTAATATGTTGAATAAGATATTAGAAAATCAAAGATCAATGTTAGATAAGATAGGTATTAGATTTGAAAAAGAGAAAGAGGAGGTCACTACTTTCATAGACAAGGAAAAAGGAAAGAGCTATGTTGAAGCTCTTATAAAAGAAGAAATAAAAAGGGAAGAAGTTAAGAATATAGAGGATATCTCAAACAAAGAAGGCTAGAGGGAATAGAGATAAAAAAATGCAATTAGGTTAGAGATACACAAACAAGTCCTATTTTTATGGTTACTATTTTTATTTTAATCGATATGGTCATAAGAAAATAGAATGTCAAAAAACGGCTAACAATTTCATAAATAAGGAGAAGGAAATTCCTACAGAGTCAAGTAGAAGCCACAACTATTTTGCTCCTCTATCAGGCTTTAATGAAGAGGCCATAATATGTTACAAGTGAAAAAACTTTGGGCACATAGATTGGTACTATAAAAACATGTTCAACTCAGTCAAGAAGGACCAGAGTTTTAAGGCTCTATTCATGAAGAAGAAAGTTCAAACAGGTTTATGGCAAAAGAAACAACTTAACAAATCTATGTTGGTGTAGACTACTATGCATGCAATAAATGAAGAAAAGCCATGGTTCATTGACAGTGGATGTTCGAGGCACATGATAGAAGGTAAGACTAAGTTCATAACCTTGAAGAAGATCAATGGTGGCATAGTAAAATTTAGAGACAATACTACTACCAAAATTGCTAGAAAAAGTACACTAAGTTTGGATAATGGTAGAACTAAAACTAAATATGTTTTATATGTAGAAGGTCTTAAGCATAATATTTTGAGTGTAATTAAAATATGTGATCAAGAGTACACACTAAAGTTTTATGTAGAAGGCTATGAAATTAGAAAAAAATATTTAGATGTGTTGGTTATAGATGCTCAGAGAATAGGTAATAATTTGTATACGCTATCAAACATCAAAGGTCAAAGATGTTGTTTGAGTTAGACTGAAGAAAGTTGGCTATTATCAGAGTTGTTGCCAAAATTTAGATAATGCCAATGCAATGGAGATGTGATCACATGAGATGAAGCAAGTGCACACCACATAGATGCTAAAGCAATTTAAAATTATATAAGAAGTTAAATTTCACAAGACAAAATGGAGAAAACCAAAATTTGATTAACATGAGATGGCCAAAGTGGGGAATACATATAGGAGAGCACGTAAGTAACTCCTCCACAAAAGGTGGTCAAGGCACCCCAAGAATAGACTATAACTCCTCCATGAAAGGTGGTGTCAAGGTGCTAAGAATAGAGAAGTAACTCCCACCAAGGGAGTTACTTATGACATTCTTATGACACATTTACACATCTATGACACACACCTCCACATAATCTAGCCTATCCCACAAATGTAGGAGAACTCCATGTATACACAAAAATACAATTTCCCTAATTAATAAATAGGTAAAAATAAAAACCTACACTAATACCCCCCATAAGCGCAACTTAGGTGGGCAGTGTGGAAATATAAAATGGGTCTCGACAACTAGGCTTGATGAGGTACCCATGTACAAATGCAATCTCCCATAAGATAGAGAAAAGGAGAAAACCCATAGGAAAAAACTCCCCCTCAAAAGAGAGACATAAAAGAAAGAAGATGCTAGTGCCCCCCCCGAAGATGATGCTGCTGTAGACGTGGACCACACCCTAAGAAGAGCTCATAGATCAATGAACTTGCTCTTAGTGAAAGGTTTGGTGAAGATGTCTACAACTTGCTCTAAAGACTGGCAAAATATCAAGTTAATGACCTAACTATGAATAAGCTCCTGAATGAAATGCATGTGAATCTCTATGTGCTTGGTCCACTGGTGTTGAACTGGATTCCTCCAAATTTGAATGGTACTTTGGTTGTCACAATAAATGATGGTGGGTTACCTGATAGGAATGCTAAACTTAAAATGAATTCCTTGAAGCCAAATAGCCTCAGTTGTTGCATTAACAACTCCCCCATACTCTACCTCTATGGATGATATAGTAATAGCATTGTGCTTCTTACGAGACCAACTAATAAGACTAGAACCTAGAGAGAAACTGTAACTAGAAGTGGACTTGCGAGTTTGTGAATCACCAACCCAATCTGAATCTGTATATCTAACCAAGTCAACCTCTATGCCAAATCTATAATGAATCCCATATCTATGTGAACCCTATATGTAATGCAAGATCCTCTTAGCTACTTTTCAATGTAGATCATGAGGTTCCTACATAAATCTGGAGACAAGTCCCACTGTATATGATATGTTGGGCCTGGTGTGAGTCAAGTAGATGAGACTACCAATAAGTTATCGATACCAAGTGGCATCAACCAATGGTGAAGAATAGCCAGCCTCAAGCTTGACTCCTAATAGAAAGGGAGCTAGAGATGGCTTGTAATCATCCATGTGAAATCGAGCCAATAAGTCAAGAGCATACTTAGGCTGTGCAAGAGAAATCCTTGAATCTGACTATGAGATCTCAATGCTAAGGAAGTAGTGCAAAAAACCCAAGTCTGTCATGTCAAATCTGTCCTAGAGAGATGCCTTCACCACTATAATAGCTGATGAAGAACTCTCGATGATCAAAAGGTCATCAACATATAGAACCAAAATTAGGAGTGAATCATCCTACCATAAGAAGTAGACATTGGGGTTAGAATGACACCTAGTGAAACCCACTATGAGAAGGAAGGAATCCATCTTGGCATACCATGCTCGAGGGGCATGTTTGAGGCCATAGATAGATTTCCTAAGTATACATACTAAGGAAAAATTTTGAACAAATCTTGGCAGCTGCTCCATGTAGATCTCTTCCTCAAGGTCTCCATGAAGAAAGACACTCTTCACATCCATTTGGTGCACATCCCAACCATGTGCTATGGCAATAGCTAAGGTGAGTCAGATAGAAGTCATCTTTGTAATGGCTACAAAGGTCTCTGAGTAGTCAATCCCTACCACCTATGAGAAACCCTTGGTGACCAATCGTGCCTTGTACTTATCAACTAACCCATCTACTACAAACTTGGTCTGATATATCCACCTACATCAAACCATCTTTCTTCCCTTAAGAAGTGAAGTTAAATTCCAAGTGTGATTTTTGATTAAGGAAGAATATTCTTCTTCCATAGCATTGTCCCACTCAGGTACCCCTGACACCTCTCAAAAAGTTTATGGATCTGAAACTAAAGCAAAGAAGGCATGTGGATCTCTCTAAAAATCCCCCTAGTACGTCTATCATTTGTGGCATCTCCTACCCAAGTGCCAACACTCTCAAGTGTTTGTCTAGCCCAAAGTGGCCCAGAAGTGGGTGAGTCAGGTGCTAACTCCTCATCCTCTAACTGACTAAAGGTGGATGCCTTGGCATCACTGTCATCGCTATCTAAACTCAAAGAAGAAGAAGAATATGTTTTTGGCTCAAGAACTTGATGTGGTTGATTTCAATTTGATGAGGAACCATCATGAAGAAGTAGATCTAATGAGGGAGAAGAAGTGTCAAGTGTTGAGTCTCTAGGACTCTCTTAAAAATGGACACTTCTCTCGATGAACAACTCATGAGTGACTAGATCTAGAAGGTGATACCCTTAATTCCTTCTGAATAGCCTACAAAGATGCAAGGCTTGGATTGATGTTCCATAGCTTTGCATTTCTTCTTCAAAATGTGGACCATGCTTGGGGATCTAAAAACCCTAAGGTGCTCAACATTAGGTTTCCTTTTATGCCAAGCTTCAATGGGTGTTATCCCTTTTAAAGCTTTGTGAGGAACCCTATTTTGAATGTAGCAAGCACAATTGATGGCTTCGACCTAGTACTATGGTGTTAAGGATTTGGAGTGAATCATATAGCTACCCATCTCTTTTAAGAACCTATTTGTACATTCTACAACCCCATTCTGTGAAGGACTGTAAGTGACTATGCACTGTAAATCAATCCCCTCTAAGGTGTAAAACTACTCAAACCTCATGCTAACATACTCCCCTCCATTATCAGTTTGAAGAACCTTGATGGATTTCTCACTCTATTTCTCAACAAGAGCCTTGAAGTCTACAAAATCTTCAAACACTTCAGACTTTGTTTGAGAAAATATATCCAAGTGTACCTAGAGAAATCATCAATGAAAGTGAGGATTTACTTGTCGCTTATGAAAGATGGTTTGGGAAAGGGTCCTGATACATCACTATGGACTAACTCCAAAGGTTGTGAAGCCCTCCAAGCTTTGCCTTTGTCAAATTTTGCTTCGAGATGCTTCCCTAGGGAGTACCCCTTGCAAAGTCCTTTTGAGAATTGGACACGAGGTAAGCCAATGACCATGTCATGTTTGCAAAGTTGCTCAAGGTAGTGGTAGTTAATGTGGTCAAACTGCTCATGCCATAATTTGCTAACTCCATCTGAATGAGTCAACAATGCTATTGGAGAAGAATCTAGTACAAAATGTGAGGTGTATAACCTTGCTTAGTGATCTACCCTACCCACTGCCACTGTAGTATCACAATGTAACTCCCTAATAGCCACTAAATCTGGTGAAAACTCAACTCTCATGCCCTAACCAATGTGAGTGATTTGGTACACTGATAGGAGATTGGTTGAAAGAGAAGGAACACTTATAACATTATTGAATGTTCCTCCTTCCATTTCAACTGACCCTCTCTCTATAATAGAAACTAATATGTCATCACCCAAACAAATTAAAGTCATGCTATAAGGCTCTAAAGATGAAAACTCAACTAGTGAAGAGCCCATGTGGTGAGAAGCACTTGAATCAATGACCCATAATGTTGTAGAATCTTGGGTAGATGAATTTTGCTTGATGGACTCAAGAACACCTATGTTGTGCTTCTCTAGAAGATGAGAAAGGTGATATATTTGTTTATTCATGCATTTGTGTTCATCATGCCCTATATTTTTACAATAGGCACACTTAACCTTCTCCTTCTTAGGTTTAGCATTGGAAGAGGAAGACTCAATGTTGTTTTTAGTAGGATTGTTATTTTCTTTTTTCTTCTCCTGGTCCTTGTTCTTTTTTTTCTTCTCTTTTATTGAAGTCTTATCCTTACCATTTCCAGCTATCAAAGCTTGGGGTTGAGTAGACTTCATTGTGCCCATTTGAATTAGCTTATCTTTCTCCCTAGTCAAGTTGGTAATGAATGAATCCAAAGAAAGCATTTTCTATGTAGTGTCAAGGGCACTTTTTGTAGCATGGAAAGTGGAGACAAAGACTAAATAGCTTGGACCTAACTTTGTGAGAATAGAAAGGATGAGTTGATCATCTTTCTTCTATATCTTGCATTGTTTCAATTTCAATCTAAGGGCCTTGAACTTAGTGAAGAAGTCTTGTAGGGTGTCAAAGTTGCTAGGACTTAGACTTATGAGTTTGTTTTCAAGCTCATGACCTCTCATCTCATCAAGCTTCCCAAATAAGTTTTCTAGGGTGTCCCATATTTCTTTTGGAGTCTTAGAGTTTTCTAAATAGAAGAGAAGTTCTAGAGACATGGACAAGCTCAATATTCCATAGGCTTCATCACTACGGTTGTACCACTTGACCTTTTCAGCATCAGTGTTAGGTTCTACTTCAGTACCCATGGTGATCCTATACAACCCTTTGCTTTTAAGAATGATTTACATTTTAACCTTCCATTCATGATAGTTGAAGGGTGTTAGGGGTTTAAATTGAAAATAATCTATTTTAATCTAAATTTAGGTGAAGTTGTGTTGATTCCAAGTTGTGAAATTATGCAAAAAAGAGCAAACATTTGTAAGTTATGAAAAGCAATCACACCCCCCCTAAAATGTTGAGCCCCCCCCCCCAATATGAAAATGCATGCTCAAAAGATGTTGGTCTCAGCCTAGAATGCGTCTTAGAGTAATCAGTGCAAGACTTAAGCAAACAGGATGTCAGACTCAGCTAAAAATGCATCCTGAGAGACCCAGATTTTAGGCACTTTATAAACTAGTGTGTTTTTGATAAATAAAAAGCCTACCTTGTAGATAATTGAATTAAAAACACTTTTTCAAAAGATGGCACCCAAAACCAGGCTACCATTTGTAAGATATTAAAGGTTCAATTATCTTGTAAACTAGTGTTTTTGCAAAAAAAACACTAAAACATTAAAAAAATGCCTGTTTTGAGAGAGAAAGTGGCCTTCCAACCACTCGTTGGATTCAAAACAGAATGAGGAATCCAAAGGAGGTTTGTGTGAAGGGGAATTGGCCTCCTGCCAACTCGAGCCTCACCCTTTGTCTTCGTAGGTCGAAGATACAAGTTTGAAAAAACTTCTAAACTACTTTTTTTAATGATAATTTTAAATTTGATTTTAATTCAAACATTCAAATGACTGATATAGGTCAAAAAAAAATTTAAAAGCAAATTTACCAAATGAATCAGGGAGAGAGGGTAGGCATTGGAAACTAGAAAGGGTCTAAAGGGCAGCAAGGTCGGCTGGAAGAGTACTAATGTGGTAGCAGTGCCACATAGTCAGCAACACATAGTCAACAATGCACAACAGACAACAATGCCCAGTCAGCCATGCCAGAAGGACAACAATGCCTAGTTAGCCATGCTAGAAGGACATTAATGCCTAGTCAGCCACGCTAGAAGGATAGCAATGCCCAGTCAGCGACCCCAAAAGGACAACAATGCCCAGTTAGCCTCAATAAAAGGAAATCTACTCAAGGACTGTGCGCTGGAAGCCATACAAATATATTTTGCTTGATGAAGTCTTCCACATGCAGAAGCACTTCTTGGAAAGCTACCCCAAGCTAAAAATGGCGTCTAAGAGTAGAAACCAGATGTGCAAAGATGTCTTTTCCTATAGAATGACCAAAAGAAAAGGAATTCTACTGCCTTTACTAAAGCCACAACAGATCTAGACAAGATGTCTTAGCAAATTCTAACTCAGAAGTAATTTTTGAACAAGTTTCCATATGGATTTGCATGAGTATTTAAAAAACTCTACCAAAACTCTCAAATGTAATGGAGTTAAACAAAAAAACTGCTAAGAAAGCAAAGTAAGAATTTTAGAATAAACTAATAGCATAACTAGACACACGATTACCAGAGTGGCTCTAATACCATATTGAATTTATTGCCAGAAGCTGGATAATGTGAATGCAATAGAGACGTGATCACACGAGATGAAGCAATTGAACACCACATAGATGCTAAAGCAATTTGAAATTATACAAGAAGCTAAATTGCACAAGACAAAATGGAGAAAACCAAAATTTGATTAACATGAGATGGCCAAAGTGAGGAATACATATAGGAAAGCACGTAACTCCTCCACAAAAGGTGGTCAAGGCACCCCAAGAATAGACTATAAATTCTCCATGAAAGGTGTTGACAAGGTGATAAGAATAGATAAGTAATTTCCATCAAGGGAGTTACTTATGACACCTATGAAACATCTATGACAAACATCTCCACATAAGCTAGCCTATCCCACAAATGTAGGAAAACTCCATGTATGCACAAAAATACAATTTCCCTAATTAATAAATAGGGAAATATAAAAACCTACACTAATAGCTATGGCATAGGAGAATGGGGCACATAAATTTTGACAATATTTTCAATATTAGCAAGAAGCAAGTAGTCAGAAATCTTTTAAAGATTACAAAGCCATCCTACACGCTTTGTGAACCTTGTCAGCATGGAAAGCAGGCTAGAAGGTGGTTTAAAACAAAAGAGTACTCAACCACTCAAATGCTAGAGCTTGTTCACACTGATCTGTGTGGACTTATGAGAACTCAAAGTACTAAAAGTGAAATATTTCATGTTTCTTATTGATTATTTTTCACATATGATTTGGGTAATATTTTTAAATAAAAAATTAGAAGCTTTCAGACATTTTAAAGCATCAAAAGCAATGAAACTAATTTGAATATTAAGTGTCTAAGATTAGATCGAGGAGGATAATTCATGTCAAATAAATTTATTGAGTTTTGTGAAGACCATGGAATAAAGAGACATTATTTAGTAGCCAAAACTTTATAAAAAAATAGAGTAGTTGAGCAAAAAAATAGAACAGTTCAAGAGATGGTGAAGATAATGCTAAATGAATCTAAGATAGTAGATAAATATTGGAAAGAGGTAGTTATTACAATAGTGCATATTCAAAATAGAACATTATTGAGAGTCAATAGTGATAATACTCCTTATGAGCTATGGAAGGACAAACCAGCAACAATTGATTATTTCAATGTTTTAGTAGTAGATGCTTCATAAAGAGAACTGATGAAAAACTTGGTAAGTTTGAATCTAGATCAGTTGAAGGTATATTTCTTGGTTATTCTTGTATAAGTAAAGCTTATAAATGGTATAACAAAAAAAACCAAGAAAATTGTTGAATGTGTAAGTGTCAGGATAGAAGAAGATCGAACACAAAGAATTAGTGATCCAATAGACATTCTTGAAATCATTGAAGAGGAAGATTTTGAAGAATCAAATGAAGATGTAAAGAAGGAGAAAAAGGATACAAAAACTCCATCCAAATATGTTAAGAGAAATCATAATGAAAGTGACATCATTAGGGACAAATGAAAGAATTCACACCAAAAGAATGATGGTAAGTGAATTTGAGCAAGTTAATTTCTCTTTGTTATCCAAAATTTAGCCTAGAACTTTTCAGAAGCTGGACATGATAAGCATTGGGTGAAGGCTATGGATGAAGAAATAAATCAGATAGAAAAAAATGATACTTGGGAATTATTTCCTAAACCAAAAGATCACAATGTGATAGGAACAAAATGGGTTTATAGAAATAAGTTAAATGAAAATGGAGAAGTGACTAGAAATAAAGTAAGATTAGTATGTAAAGGATATGCTCAAATTGAGGGAATAGATTTTGAATAAACTATTGTATTAGTGGCAAGGTTAGAGGCTATTAGAATGTTTCTTGCATATGCAGTGTTTAAAAATCTCAAAGTGTTTCAAATGGATGTCAAATCCACCTTCCGGAATGGAATTTTAGAAGAAGAAGTCTACATTTAGTAGCCTAAGGGATTTATTCTCTCAAATATTAGTAACCATGTATGTAGATTGAAGAAAGCATTGTATGGATTGAAACAAGCTCCTAGAGCTTGGTATGCAAGACTTGATAAGTACCTATAGGATCAAGGTTTCAAGAGAGGATTTATTGATATTAATATATACATCAAAATAAAAGGTGAGCATCAATTGATTGTTGTGGTATATTTTGATGACATAATTTTTGGAGGAAATATTGAAAAGATGACAAAAGAATTTTTTGATAATATACAAAAATAATTTGAGATGTCTATGCTTGGAGAATTGTGATTTTTCTTAGGATTGAAAATATTTTAGTTAGATAAATGAATTTTCATATCTCAAAGTAAATATGCCAAGGAAATGTTGAATAAATTTGGTTTTGAGGATTGTGCACTAGTTGGCACACCAATGTGTATAAGAAATAAGGTTATCAAGGATGAAGATTTACCTATTACATATCAATCTTTGTATATATCTATGATTGATATTTAACAACATCGAGGCTAGACATCATGCATGTAGTAGGTATGGTTGTAAGATATTAGTCATCTCTAAAATATAGTCATGTTCAGTTGGTGAAGAGAATATTCAGATATATCAAGGGGACATTGGATTATAGATTATGGTATCCCATAGGTAGAGATTTCACTTTGGTTGCTTATATAGATTTAGATTTGGTAGGGTGCTTGGATGATAGAAAGAGTACAACTAGAGGAGCTTTCTTCCTTGGTGATAGCTTAGTATCATGGCTAAGAAAGAAGCAAAATTTAGTATCACTTTCTACAACTAAAGTAGAATATATTATAGTGGTATTGTGTTCTACTCAAGCGATTTAGATGAAGCAAACTTTGAAAGATACCAAGGTAAATTATGATGAACCTATTTATATTTTATGTGATAACATAAGTGCTATTAATATTTAGAAGAATCCAATGATGAATTCAAGAACAAAACATATTCCCATTAGATATCACTTCTTAAGAGAGTAGGTTGCAAATCAATAGGTTAAGATGGAATATATCCATACTAAAAAATAGATTGTAGATATTTTAATAAAGACTCTATCAAAAGACAAATATGAGTATTTATTAGAGAAGTTGGGAGTAATTTCCTATACTTACTTCCATTGAGGTTTAACATTAGTTGATAGGGATCTAAGTGTTCTATCTAGGCATGCCCTTTTCCATTGATATCAAACAGGGAGAATAATAGGTACATGTGTAGAAATAGGTACATGGAATAGGTATAGGTTGCTACAGTAAGGAGGAGTTACTATATGTTTTTTACACTAGACTTGAGTTGAATGTTGCATTGACCTTATTTTACAAGAATTCTTAGATTATTTTTCTTCTCAATTATATATATTTAGGTTTTCAAGCTTATTTTTAGATCTCGCTCTTGGGCATGATGAAAGTCTACCAATATTGAGATTTGTAAACCTCTTGAGTGAATAAAATGACTTTTTATATTCCTATATACAGGTTTAGTGTGTTATATTAGTTTGATTCATATATGTGGTAGCATTTTCTCCATTGGTAGGTCATAATCTCACCTAGTTACTAGAATTCCATCTTATGTAGGTCATATAATGTTTTGATGTTGAATGACTAATCTAATAGTGGATGTATTGATTGATTAGTGCCTTGAATTAGGCCTTCCATCATTACCCTCATGCTTTGATCACTTGGTATAACATTTATGTGAAATATTATTGTATAGGAGTCATTTCGAGTCCTAGATTCAATACTTTGTATTGTTCATTAGTGTTTTAGAGATCAAATAGAGTGGATGAACTAGAAATATAGGTGTATCACCATCATTAGAATAAGATTTACCTTTCATTTTCCTTTTAACCCTTTTCATCCCAAAATACAAAGTAGGTTCTAGTAATTAGAGAATAAGTGACACAACAAAGGAGCTAGCCTCATAAATCTAGAGGTCTAGTCTAAGATACCAGTGTCCCATAGGCTTAGATCATTATAATGTTAGTCCAATTATGAAGGAGATTAGAGCAATCAACCTTCAGGAGGGTGCTATCTAGGTTGGTAATATTTCTTGCATGCCTGATAAGACACACATCCAGACATTAGAGTACATATTTATAGCATCTTGGTCTTTAGAAGTAGTTTCAAGTACTCTTATGGTCATCATCTTTAAGGTAAATGGTATGTCTTTTTCATAAATTCAATTTTTCATGTGTCTTCTAATAAGCTATGGAAGCATACAGAGAAAATCTATATCATTCATCGCCTTATCAATAGCCTTATGATCCATCCTAATTCTAATATGATCCATATACATCTTATTATCAACATGCTTATCAATCTAATCAGTCATGATAAACTCATGACACTCTTGATTAGCTCAATCAAGTTTCAAGACAATCCATATCAAGTTGTAAACAAACCTTGATTGCTATGAGAAAAAAATGGTGAGCATAGACATTCAAAAGAGCTATGGATAGGAGATTCCTATGCATGAAATTGAGAATATAAGAGATTCATTAAAATAATCTAAAGAAGTGTGTGCATATTTCATAAGACAAGGACATTTAAAATTTAGTATTGATATCCTTGACATAGGTGGCCTAATTGTAAACATTGAAGAGAATTTGGTAGTCCATGAGAGACACCAAGGTCACCAAAATCAGCAACATATTCCCATTGAACTACCATTTTCTCTTTATGAATATCAAACAAATGTATATCACAGCCCTTAAGTTTCCATTTAGATCTTACCAAGCTTTTCTACTTAGAAATATATCCAAGAGAGGCCTCAAAAGGTTGAAAAAGAGTGTTTTGAGGAGGTTGAATCTCATGTTTTAGAGCAAATCATACAAGATCCTTCATCTTTATTATTGTAGAGAGATATCTCTAATGGATTGGTTCATGATTTCAAGGCTCACCTATCCAAGCAAGTTGAGATTGTAAATCAACATCTTCTTTAGATAATAGCATATGTAAAGGCAACATAATATTAGCAGCAGGTTCCTCCTTTCATTCCCATGGCTATAACAAGTACAAGGGAAGAAGTTCCTAAACCCAAGTTCATGTCTTGGAAATAAATTTAGAATTCAAGGGAGAAAGATCAACAATTAAGAATAAGTCAAGATGTTGAAATCAAGAGCAAGTAGGAAGTCATTTAGCTTATATTTCTCCCTCCTCAAAATCTTAAGGCCTTTCCTTCATGGAAATCTATTCAAGAGATCTTAAAATATAGAGATGAGGTGAAGGTGATTCAAGTTGAGCAATTTCATGAGTAGAATCAATCATCTATGGAAGCACTTTTTGACCTTTCTCATCTTCTTGAGTATTTTTAGGGATCCACCATGCTAAATATTGAGAAGGAGCCTCTCTTTTGTGAGGTGAGTGAAGAATATTCAGCTAAAGAGACATAAAATGAAGGTGACTTGAGTGATAAAAAATAAGAAATAATTATTGAGACACCACTTGGAAAGGATAAGCATGATTCATTCTTTCATAATGTCAAACAAGATGAGTTAAAAGATGAGATTTAAATGTAATATGAAACAAAAGAAGAAGAGGTTTCAATTGAGAAAAAATATGTTGTTTCTCAAGATCTTCTTGATCACATAACAACTTTTCTTCATCAAGATATTCCTCAAGAACTTGTAGTAGCTAATAAAGATGAGGTACAAACAACTCTTTCTCTATAAGGCATCCATGAAGAAAACTCACATAGAGCCATTTTTGATATTGAAAAAATTCTTGAGGTTTATGATCATTAGAAATAATTATCTTGAGATCTTCAATATCATTCAAGAACTCATGGTATAAATAACTCTTTCTCTATAAGGCAGCCATGAAGACAACTCACATAGAGCCATTTTTTAGATTGAAAACATTCTCGAGGTTTGTGATCAGTGGAAATAACTGTACCATGAGTTCTTGAATGATATTGAAAATCTCAAGATGGCTGATTTGAATGATGAAATAGGATATCAGGTTGGAGCTTCACATGAAGATTCCACCAATGTTTTAGAGCTTCAAGAAGGCAATTTTATACTATAGACACCAAGGAAAGATGAGCTAGAGCTTGGTTAGATAGATGAGATGCCATTATCTACTAATAATGAATATTAAATTAGTATATTAGATCAAGAAACTTTATATGACTCGATTAAAATGTTGGAAATGTCTAATCAACATGATTTTTCACAAGCAAATGGTAAGGATGTTAGTGTAATCCATGTATTTTCAAGTGATCATGAAGAGATGGCCTTTTGGGATGAATTAGAGGGATTTTGTTTAAATTTTGATAATCCATCTCCACCCCATATGGAGATTAAGGAATGAATTATAAAGAGTACTACTACATTTTTTCATCAAGAAGATATTAATGACATTTTGCATCCATGTTTGAACACCTATCAAGAAGTTGAAGATATTAACAAACCACTACCTCAAATGGAGCATAAAGAAGACACCAATCTAAACATATCAGTTAAGTTTCCAATATAGTCATTACATGAGAATCTAAAAAACCATCATCATCCCATGAATGAGGTAGAATTCACATTATTGATGGAAGAAAGAAGAATTTAGGAGGATTATGACTGGGTTCTGTACTCACATGATTAATTTATGTACCTAAGAATGGAAGTATAAGGCCTATCTACTTCTCCAAGTAGCCATGAACATGAAAAATATACTATCTATAAGAAGATGGTATCAAGAGGTAGTAATCATTTCATTTGACCCTAGAGGAAAGGATTTCGTTATAGGTTGTTTGTCATGTTTAAATAAGTGATTATCACAAGCAATAGTCTACTATGTTGTTGTCTTATCTTATTTTCCTATTTCCTTAGGTTAGTTGTGCTTGTTTAATAGTTTAGTTATTATTCTTTGTGTTGTTTCCCTTTAGTCTTGTTATTGTTACAGTCAATGAGGTGTATCAAAGTTCAAAAATCTATTTGGCATTTAGGAGAGTCATCAAGTCATGTTGTCATGTTTTAGATTGCCATTATCATGTCACATCTAGTAGGTTGTTTTGACCAATAGGATGGTAAACCCCTGTGAGTCACCAAAAATGTTGGGAATTTGGCCTATCAAGGCTAAATACTAACCCATATAATCCAAAACTTCTCAGGGTACCATTACAAGCCTATTTAAGGTGGTGTAAACTATGTATTTTAGCCTATAAGAGTTAAGTCTTGGTCATTTAATGATTAAATTAGAGTTAAAAAACCACATATATTATTCAAATACCTTAAAATACTTTCATTTTTATGACTTTATATTAGTCATAAAGTTTCATACTTGGAAAAAGTCATTTAATGCAAGTATAAGCCTAAAATAGCTTTTTAAAGACTCCCACATGCCAATTTTTGCCACATAAGATGTAAAATGACTGAATATTTATCCTAACATGTGTTTTAACTTTTGGAATTCTCTTTCATGCCCTGAAAGTGGTGGTGATAAGCTTTAAATTTGTAAAAATTGTAATAAAGGCCATTCTTAATGTATTTTTAATGGAAAAGTATGGATTTGTATAAATTTTCCATATAGATAAGGCCAAGAGTAGGAGGTAGAGAGCATATCAATTGTTCATGAAGAGTTTCAAGGAAAGAGGATTCAAAATAGGCCCAAAACTAGTTCCCTCTAGTCATCTTACTAGTTTTAACATAAGGAGAGCTCTTCAAGTTTATAGATGGTACAACCATGAGAGAGAGAAGATATAGGTCTACAATTTTTTCCAAAGAAAGTACTCTCAAAGATATTACATATAGATCAAGTGGTTCTCATATTGGTAATATCTCCTTCATGAACCATATATTTGAAGTCAAAGTACTCTTTATGGCTCCTCCATCCAAGCAAATAATCATTTTTTTGAAATTTCTCTTCATCAGGGTATCACAGTATAAAATTTCTAGGTTATGGAGATTATATAGATAAAAATACATATTTATATGGAATTCAATAGTTTTGTTCGACATGTTTGAGGTCCAAATAGAGCCCAAAAAGGTAAAAGAGTGTAATTCTACTATCTACAAGCAAAGAAAGAAGAATTTTAGGGTCTAGGAGAGAGAAAGGGTTACAAGATTTATTAGTTTCTTCTTAGTAGGGATCTACTTCATGTTATTATATTTTACAAGCAAGATTTCTCAAGAGATTATTTAAAATATTCATAGAAGAATCCCATCATTGTGTTCTCAAGCATCTCAAAAGTTACTATTTATAAAATGTTAGGGTTTTTAAAATTTGTTAAGGTTCCTAGCGTATTCTTAAGTTTCAAATTTGACCTCTTATCCTCCTCCAATGACCTTAAAAGTGGTGTGAATATTTGGTCCAAGTGTTTATGCTTCCTGCATCATATTTAAGAGTAATTGATGATAGGTTTCAATGTTATTTTCACCTCCTTTGTGTTTCATTCCAACACACTATTTTCTGACTAACTTTGAACTATTGCAAGGCTCCATATTTCACTTCCATTCCATGTTCCATAATCCATAATCATCACCACCTTCCATATCACCTTCATCTCATGATAATCCATCACAAAGAGGATTCAATAAAATTGAAGGGCATCATGGTCAATAAAAGAGGATATGCACACTACGATACTACTACTAAAATAGTCAAGAATGAGGACCTACAGTCATCAAAAAACATAGTCATGAGTTTATCATGAACTATAATAAAACGAAGAGCTAAAATAATGGAATAAAATGTGTTTGTTTCATACCTCTCTCATCAAGTTGACAGATATTAAATGAAAGATTCATAGATAATGGCTTTGGTGACCTTCCTTAAGGCCAATTTCAAACTTTGTCTATATAAATGGAGTATGCACAATCACCTATAATTGAGAAAGGGCATAATTTTTGTGAAGGTTTGGTCATGACATGAGTGTATGATGAACATGAGCAATAAGTGAAGGATTCTTGATCCAAATGTGATTCCATTCATGTCATAAACCCTTAGGAGGTAGTCATATGCTTGAAATTAAGTGTCTTAGAGACACCTACAAGCCTATTTTCAAGTTATAACCTACAACATGCATGTGATTTGGTAGTCTTAAAAATTTTCTAGGTTCTTGGTGCCTAGTTAGATTAGCCAAATGCATGATGAGCATGAAGTTTATAGGAATTTTGGGGGATCTCAAAAAGAATATATGTCTAAGTTCTTGAATGGCTCAAATACCACAAGAATAGACCTACATTTAGCTGTCAGGGATATAGTCATAAGCCAAGGAATTATAGCAAATCAAGAAAGAGAGGTTAACCTTCATGTAGGTGATTGAAAATAATGTTTCTTGGATAATACATGGTTTAAATTAATATTAAAAAACTTGTAGTGTATTAATAGCTCTCAAAGGCCTCAAATCTTGTTACATTCCATACAAAGGACATCACATCATACATAGTCAGCTAGGAATAGGAGAAAGTATATTTTCATAATAATGAAATAGTTGTATGATGTGAAGGAGACATTATTTTCTAAAAGGATGAATATAAGTATTTGGATCAAGATAATACCATAAATGATAACTAAAAGTTTATTTTGAGATGAATTTCTAAGAGAGTAACCACCTACAACTGATTGAGGGTATCTTGGAGTATGAAACTTGAGTTACCAAGTTCAAAATAATGTAAGTGGTGTTATTTTGGAATGAGGTTAAATGAAGTGTATGCCATGTTTGAATATAAAATTAATGTTTGGGTATAAAATAATATAAGGTTCATTTGGAAACTATAAATAGTCATACTTCAAAATAAGGTAACCTATAGCCTTCTAGATAGTTTCATTCCCAAAATAGTCAAAAGGATTAAATCTTGGTGATCAATGAAAGGTATCTTGTCACATGGAGGTTTCATGGAAAAATTATGATATAATATCATCAAGAGGATGAATATAGTGCTCAAGGACAAGCTAAAATCAATATTCAACCTTAAAACCCAACCTATAGTCATCATCTACAAGCCTATCTCCAAGTTCATACAAGTTGTTGGAATAGTGGTCTATAAAGGAACTATCATGTACAAGAAAGTGATTTAAGAGAAAAAAAGGATATTATAATCATCAATAATCATAAGAATATGGGGATATAGTCATTCAACTACCACAATCAAGTTTAATTGAAATTACCATCTATAGCCATACAAATGGCATTACCCTCTCACACAGTCATATGCCCCAAAGTGTACACTTTAAGACTATTCCCTTCAAAGAGTGAATAAAATATATAAAAATTATTCAAATCAAGTAGAAATTTTTAATATTAAAAACTTTGATCAAGATTAGTAAATAACTACCAAGCATGCTTATGAAGATGACAATATAAACATGTCTGGAAAAAAGACAATTTAAAGAGCCTACAAACATTGTCAAGAAGGGTAAACATGATAGATATGAGATTGTAGAGATGGTTTCAAGTGATATTATGGGTAATTTAAGAACCAAATAATAGTAAATAGATACTAAACACCTTTACACCTCATACTTACCACCTATAGTAGTGTCTAGTACATAGTCATAATGAGGGTTCTTGAAGAGATAGGGTTTGAGAGAGGTGACATGGATATGAAGAGATAAAAAATGAATTATTAAACCATTTAAAGGAGGAGTGAAATGTAATATTCAAGTCATACTCATCATGCTCAGGCATAAATCAAGGTGGAAAGAAGGAAAACTTAGTCTTAATATTGAATACGCAGACAACCTACTAGTAACTTTGAGGAAAATCCACCTATAGGCAACTATATGAATCATCACAGGATGAAATTTGGTAGGGTTGGTTTTTAACTTATTATATAAATCAATGTTTTTAGAAAGGTCAAATTATTGGTATAATTTCCCACTATTTTTACATAGTCACCTACATGTCTGTTCACCATCACCATTGAAACAAATAGACCTTCTTGATGAAGAGTTATAAGGTGTAGTAGAGGGTTTTAATCTCATAAAAGGTATTTTAAAGTAGGAGAGAGAGTGATTTTAAGTCTTGATATAATTTTTTAGGGTTGATCATACTCCTATTTCAATGAAACCATGCTCTTGAGGGTTAAAACAAGCAAACATGCCTATATACTATGCTAGGAATTATGTCACTCATGTGGTTTGAGAGTGTTTAAAAGCATAAAGTCTATTTTAGAATATAAAGAGAAAATTTAATGACATTAAAAAATATCATAGGGAATAGGAGCTCGTGTTATCAAATTAAACTCATCAAAATTCCATACAAAACCATAGGCAGGCAACTACTCCTATAAGCATAGTTGAAGTTCATCATTTGAATAGGAGAGTGTAGGTTGGGAAGAGGTATGAATTAGTTTTTCATGATTATTTTTAATCCTTATATCATCTATAATTTATTTGACCATCAAAACTCAGTAAACATACCTAGAAACTAGTTTTAGGCCTATAAGGCCTATGGTACCTGAAGACACTTTCAAAAACTATAATAAAATATAACACCTTAAGGATACTATGATGATATGTTTAAATTAAAAAGAGTATGATTTAAATTATATATAAGAAATTAAAAGGTCAAATTGGTCCTTTGGAGGAGTTCAAACTACTGTAGTCCAAGACACCCATTTGAACTAGCTTTTGAAGTGCTCATATGTTTCACCACATCATGAGTTTGGATAAATGATATTATAATTATATGAGTAAAAATATGTAATTATAATTCATTAAGGATTGGTTTTGGTTGAAGGGATGTACTTTATAAACAATCACTAAGAGCATACAAATGTCTAGAATGCATTCAAAACCCTATAGACAAACTTTATTATGTACATATATTTGCACACCATTTGCATGGGAATCCAATATTAAAAATAAATTTAAGGGAGTATATACAATAAATATTTATGTCAAGAATTTTATGTTTGGAGGTCTTCAATCTATGAAGCATTATTAATAAGGTTCACCTCCAAAACCCTCCAAAACCCTCATATGGACTAGTTTTGAGAAAAGTCAAATTTATTACAATAAAAACCTCATGAATCATCTTGAAACATCTTGAAAAATTAATTGAACTTAGAGAAGGTCTTGTACATGGTAATTTGTTGTATGAAACCATACAAACATTACAAAAAATAGAGTTTTTTAGGAAAAGAGATGAAAATAGAGGTACAAGGTAGTTTAATGGATTCCAATCCATGGAGAGTGAATTTTTGATCTTTTTATTCCTCATAAATCCATCAAATGGTAAAAAAAAGGCTTGGAAATGTTTCTATGAGCTCCTTCAAAATAGCTAGTCTGTAGAAATTCAAGGCAATTTGACCTAGTCAACTAGTTTGACTAAGTTGCAGGTGTGTATTCATCAAAAGAACCTATGTCATGATATGAGGAGTTGTTATAAGCCTAAATCTCATTGTATTTTTATATTTAAATGTTTTCATGTAGGTTCTAATGGTCATCAAAAGCAAGAAGTTAGTCTACTAGGCCTATTTGATCAATCAAGTGAAGATGAAATTAGCATTGAAAGGCTTTCAAATGAGATTATGTGTAATTTTAATTCCATATATCTATTATTTAAGAATAATTTATGTGCAGATCTAGTCTTCAAGTGCTATTTCATACACATGAGGACTAAATAAGGAGTTAACTAGTCCTAAGTGTTAATCACTCTGAGTGAACTAAAGAGGCAATCAATGCATATTCCTTGGTCTTCATGCAAGAGAAGTCATCCACTTAAATTTATCCCATTTCAAGAGGAGTTAAATAACCATATATTGATGTATAAAGCATGCAAGAAGAGCTGAATAATTCAAGATGGCTCACCACCTCATTCCAACTTAAAGGAGCTCATGCAAGATACATGCAAGGCATTTGACACAAAAAAGATTAATGGAAGACTTGTGATAACTATTGTAACTAAAATTAGACTTGAGTCGAATGTTGAGTTGACCTTATCTTCTCTTTAATACACCAATTCTTGGTGTATTTCTCTTCTTAATTTTATATATTTAGATTTTCAAGCCTATTTTCAAATCCCTCTCTTAGGCATGATGAAACTCTACAAAGATTGAGCTTTGTAAACATATTGAGTGAATGAAATGACTATGTTTAGATTCCTATATATAGGTCTAGTGTGTTTTATTGGTTTTATTTTCACATGTGGTAGTATTTTCTCCCTTAGCAGGTCCTAATCTTACTTAATTACTAGTATGCCATCTTATGCAAGTTATATACAATGTTTGATGTTGAATGACTAAGCTAAAAGTGGATGTATTGATTAGTTAGTGCCTTAAATTAGGAATTCCATCATTGTCCTCATGCTTTAATCACTTTATGGAACTTTTATGTGAAATATTGTTGCATAGGATTCATTTAGAGTTATAGATTTATTAATTTATATTATTCATTAGTGTTATAGAGTTCATATAGAGTGGATGAACCAATAATACAAGTGCATCACCATGAGTAGAATAGGATTTACCTTTTAGTTTCCTTCTAACCCTTTTCATCCCAAAATACAAATAGGTTTTAGTAAGTAGAGCATAAGTGATACATCAGAGGAGCTATCCTCATAAATATATAGCTTTGGTCTAACATATAGGTATCTCATAGTCTCAAATCATTCCAATGTTATTATATGTGTGAAGGACATCAAAGTAATTATACTTTAGTAGGGTGTTATATGGGTTGATAACAATCCCATTACATCATGATAAATAATATTTCAATGCCTAATCCATGAACTACGAAGGAAATATCAAAGTACATTTTCCATTGTTCTTCCTAAAGAGGTGCTTCTACTTCTTTTGTAGTCATAATGGCTTTAGTTGTAAATCTAAATGTAAGAGGTTGAGTATCAATAAGAGGATATTATGCAAGTTTACATTCAAGTACTTGTCCCTTGATGGCCTTTTGGTTGGCATATTCAATCTCAAACTCAATTAAAAGCATGATCCACTTTACCATGTCACATTGTAAATATGTTTTGGAAAGTAGATACTTGAGCAGATCTACTGTGGTAATAATAATGGTCTTGTTTTTTATTATGTAGTGATGAAAATTTTGGGTTAAAAAAACCATGGCTAATTAGGATTTTTTTAAGTGGCGTATAATTGATCTCATATGTGACCAATATTTGGATCAGGTAATAAATTTCATGGTCTTTATTTTTTTCAACATGTTGTACCAAAAGTGCCCCAGGGCATTTTTAATCACTGAAAGGTAAAGAAAGAATGGCTTATTCAACATATGTGTTAATAAAATAGGTGGATTGCCTAGATATTCCTTGAAATGTTCAAACACTTTCTAACAATCTTAATTCCATGATAATGTAATGCCTTTCTTCAAAAAGTGTGTAAATGAATGGATTCTTTTGGCCAACTATGATATAAAGCATCAGATTGACTAGATCTTATCCTATAAACTACATAGATACTTCAAGGTAGATGGAAATGACATTTTAGTAATGGCTCAAACTTTGGTTGTATCAACTTCAATGCCCCTATGTTAGATAATGAAGCTTAAAAATTTTCTAGAAGTCACACCAAATATGCACTTCTTAGGGTTGAGGCTAACATTATACTCTTGAAGTCTCTCAAATATTATTCAAAATATGGTTGGATAGTCTGAATGATTCTTTTATTTAGTTAGGATGTTATTGACATAGTCCTCAATGATTTCATGCATGATATCATAGAAAATAACTGTCATGGCTTGTTGTTATGTGTCTCCTACATTATTGAGTCTAAATGACATTACTTGATAACAAAACATACCCCGTAGAGTGGTGAATGTTTTTTTGTGCTAATCTTCTAGTGTAATTCTAATTTGATTATATCCTAAAAATCTATCCATAAGGGAAAACATTCCATAGCTAGTCATTGAGTCAATAATCGTGTCAATGTTTGGTAGAGAAAAATCATCCTTCAAGTAGGCTTTGTTAATATCCAAAAAAATAGTGTATATTTTGATACCTCTTGGATTCTTGCTCACTAGTGTACAATGTTATAAATCCACTTTGAATAATGAATTGTTTGAATGTATGTCTCATCAAAGAGTTTCTCTAACTTTTTCTTGACTAGTACAACAATACAAGGATTCATTTTTCATAGATTTTATTTAACTAGTTTGGCATCAGGATGTACAACAAGATGGTATATGTAGACACCTAAATTTGACCACCAATAACTTCTAACCATGATTTTGACCAATTTCAACCAAAGTGCACAATTTAGCCTAAAAGCACTAAAGCACATTAAATGAGTTGAAATTGATATATTCAAGTGTCAATTTTGGCCAAAATATCATTAAATGGGGCAATAAAATTGATGGGATAAGCTAACTTTGATTAGATCATTTCAAGTCAAAATGCTAATTTTACACCTGGGTGCTCTGGATTGTTCTTTTCTATCAATTTTCTTGTATGAGATGCATGCATTTGTTATTTGGTGTTGGCAATATCCTAAATGTGATAACAGATCTAACACATCTAACATTGACTTCCAATTCCAATCTAGTAAAATTTTAGACCAATAACAAGGCATTCTAATCAATATGAGTAATTTGTGCACAAAGTGCTTAATCATGCTTAATCTAATTAATCCAAATCAAGGCCTAATTAATAATTCCATGGAAACTTATTGAAAACTTGTTTTTAGAAATGAATATTGAATATTTGCATCATCAAGTGACCTCATTTCTTGGAAAGACATCCTTAGGCCATAAATGCCATAAATATCATGATTATAGGTCTCCCATGCCTCATTAATGCCCCTTATTTCAAAGTCATGATGAAGATAATTTTGAATTTTAATTACATAATTCAATTAATCCATGACCACACATCTCAATCTTGAAATGAACGGTCATGGTTGATTTTGGCCATTCTTATCAATATATAAATAGAGAGGCCATGAACGTCATTTTTAAGCTTAATTTGTGAAAAGTTATAATGTAGGATTGATTCCAAAAGCTTCATGAAAACTAGTGTTACAATGCCAAATTGATTCCAAGCTAAGCCAAGATAAAGCTAAAGGTGCCAAGGAGAGATGGAGGTAGCTAAGATTCCATTTCCAAGGACTTCATGAGCAAAAAACCAAGAAATACACTACTAAAAAGTAATTTATAACATCCAATGAAGGTGAAGTAATTCTTTTTTTTTCTTACTTGTTAGTTGTGTTTGTCATTTGTTTTTGTTACTAAGCTCACCCTAGTAACTAGACATGAAGATGTTAGTTTAGTATATTTTTGATTTGGTTTCATTCACTAACACAATACTAATATACTCTTACTATTCAAATTCATAGTTTACATAATGGCACACCCGGTGGGACAATCTTCATGAGAGCATAATCCACAAACCTTTTTTGTGTTTCATAGTTTTGATTTTTTTTTGGTGTTCTTGATTTGAGTAAAAACATCCAATAAAAAAGTCATAAATTTTTATTTAATTAATATTTTTGTCTAATTTTTTTTATTAATATATATAAATTTTTCATGGATATTATCTAAAAATTTCACAAAAAAATTATTTATATTTTAGAAGTTATAGTTGTTTTAGTGACTATCACTTTCTATTTTTTATTTTTTTGGTAAAAATGGATAGAATAGAGTTTATAACTTTTTTTGTGTTCACTATTTGGACTTAAAATTTTAAATATGTGCATCCTATATTTATTTACAACCTCTAAAAATTTAATATAAAATTGATAAATATTTTAAAATTTATGTTAAAAATACTAACTACAGGTTTTTATGTGCAGGATTTTATGTTTGATGTGTTATATTTTATTTGTAGCTTTCTAATTTGTTGATTTCAGGTGTTCATATATTTAATATTATTTTTTCAAATATTTTATTTATATTTGTTTTAACATTGTCTAATGTAACACATTTTTTTGGGGTGATGCCTTAAGGGTAGACACGTAATCGACAGACTTCAAATTTGTTAAAACATGTTTTAGACCATCTTTTGCATGCTTTTAAAATGAATTAGGAATCTTGTTTTTGGTGCTTAATAAAAAATTTAGGTGCTTAAGATAATTTTTTAATAATTTAGGCTTTCAAAATTACAACTTAAGACCAAGGGGTCAAAAGAACACCACCACATCTTTCATTTGGGTTTTAAAATTGAACACACTTGTCAATTCTTTTTTTAAACAGTTGTTTAATTAAATTTTGTTTGGCAAAGAGAAGGTTTTTTCATTTATTCTCTTCCACTTATCCCCTTTAGGTAACCCTTGGAATCAAAAGTGTCATCTTTATTGAAAAAATATTAGTCCAAGGTAAAGAAAGAATGTCATTTAAAGCGCACTCCAAAAACTCACAAAAGTATTGGGTGACCTTGACAATGACCCTAAAGTATTTCTATTTTATGCTTTATTTATTTCATGTAAAATTGGATTATGAGGGGGCCATCATTATCTCCCATGATTTCTTTAAGGAATATTTGACCTAGTGTTTCACCTCTTGGCATTGCTTTCATTTAGCTCCATATTGGAGTTGCACACGGGACATAGTGGCACTTTGAACATTGCACTACACTAAGTGAATAGTAAGATGTAGTGGTTACAAAAAGGACTAGACATTTTCATAATTTAAGTGATATAGGCCCACAATTTGTGATTTTATTTTGCATTCTTTGACATGAAAGTCATTGTGCAATTGATTCCCCTAGAACATTCAGAAACCTTTAGATCTTAGACAAATCCCCACTTGTCATGAAAGTATTATTGGTGCAAGGTGCACCTCAAGGTCCATGTCCCAGTACTATCATTTGAGATAAGGGGGTGTAAAAATCCTACTATATAATGCACATTTACTTTTGGATGAACACTTAAAATCCTCTCAAATGATGTATATTGAAGGATTCCAACAATACCAAGTAACCTTGTCAGTTTAGGGTTTAAGAGTGATTAATTATTTGATTTTATCCTAGATTAAAATATTGTTTAGATTCAAAAATTGGTGTAAATAAATGACGCAAACCAAACACATGGTCCTCATTTTACTTTGAACAAAGAGGCGTTAGGTTGCCCGCATGAAATCATCAATTTGCCTTGTTAAAAGTTCATCAAAACTTAGAGTTATATCATCCCCTTTGGCATAGTTATACTACCTAATAGAGTCTAGACCTTTGCGAAAGTTGTTTAAGTCCTTCATTTATAATCTAAATTCAAAATTTCATCTTTATAAGTTCATAGGATTGATGTGTTAAGTGGGTTCTCCATTTACACTAAACTTGAGGGAACTTAGGTTCAATTTCCAATTTGGGTTGAAGGCTATTTAAGACTCATGATCATTATCACCACTTGATAGACTTAAATCATTTAGTGATAAACACTTGCACTTTGAGTCTATGCACCATAACATTTTGAGACAAAAAAGGTAGTGTTATGCTATCAAATTTTTAAGAAATTATCTTTACCTTAGAGAGTTTTTGAAAAAAGAATTTTGTCACATCTTTTTGGTAGTCTAGCACTGTTACATTGCCCAAAAGATTTTAGATATTATTTCATAGGCCCTCTTGCATAGATTTAAAATTTGTTCTTACATTTTTAAACCAATCTAAGTATACTTTTGTGAACCTCTATCTAGCACAGTTATGCCGTTCACTTTTGTCTACCTTATTTGTCAAAAGAACCAAGTTTTATACCATTATTTGTGAGAAAATAAAATATCTCTAAAGTGCCTTTTGTTTCATACCTTATACCTATTTGATCAAGTCCATGCCCAAGAATAAAATTCCTAATGTTTGTTAGAAGTGTTTCAAATCTTTTAGAATAAAACTTTCATCTATTTTCAAAGTTTAGCTTTTGACGCTATTTAGCCAAGAGTCCTAGTTCATGTTTTGTTTAAGCCTAGCTTTTGATGCTGTGTTTGGCCAAAAGACCTAGTAAATTTTAATTACCTAGATTAGACTGATTTGAAACACTTTGACCTTAGGGTTTGGCATTTTGATTTTTAGTTCATTTACTTAATATTTTTATTTAATACACATAATGTTAAACACTTAATGCTGGGTTGTGTTATCACAAAAATTTGCATAAACCTTTTGATATTTTTGATGAATCTAGACTAAGTTTGAACATCATCTATTTCAGACATTATCTTTTTAGAGTTCAAAGAAATTTTTGACCTTTTATCATAAAGCATTAACTATGGATCCCAACATGTATTCCTACACTCGTAGTGGAGTCGTGTACAATCTATGGATTAATAATGTGGTTGCATAGGAAGAAATGGTACAAGACCCATATGCAGATAATATTCCTTATGAGATGGATTCTTATCCCTCTTATACTCAATTAGGGGCACAAATCCAAGATCCATTGGATAATTATTTAGTTAATAAAACACCTTATTCAAACACAAAACCAAAAAAAAAATCACATAATACCTAGTTATAATACCCACAACTGATGAACAAGTTCTTTAACAATCATATTCTACTAATATAGCTTCCATGTATAATCCATTTTTGTTTGAGTATCATTTATTGGAGAAAAAAAGACAAGATTTTGGTTAGAGCCATATAGGTAGGGGCAAAGTTTTCAACAAAATTTCCTCATAAGATTTTAACAAGCCTAGTAAGAATGCCCCACAATATCACTTGTGATCAACAGGCTTCTTCTAGCAATCCTTTGGCTCTAGTCCAAACAACATATCAGGACCCTAATATGCCTAATATAAGCAAAAACATCATGGAAGAACACTTTAATAAAATGCAAAAAACATATCAAACATACTTGAATTGAGCACCTAATTTTAATCAAATGAACATGGTGAAAAAACCTCTTATTGAATTAATTCTTTCAATAGGAGTTTTGATAGAGTCAACTAGTCAATAAAATTAGAGTTTAGACCTATTCATGAAAAACACTTTAGTAGATTACTTGTTGTATATACCCATTATTGAAGAAGTGTCTTCTAATTATATGTATAACAATAATCCAAATATAGTAGACAATGTACAAGCAACATCCAATATAAATCAAAGTGGTACTAAAAC
This sequence comes from Torreya grandis, assembly GCA_037957365.1. NCBI lineage: Eukaryota > Viridiplantae > Streptophyta > Pinopsida > Cupressales > Taxaceae > Torreya > Torreya grandis. The sequence continues at coordinate 15,292 of JARHVA010006651.1, read as the reverse complement.
ACAAACCTCATATTAGGGAGTGTGAGTTTTTGCATGCCAACCTCAACCAACTACTTCATCAAGTCTACAACTAATAGGATTAGGTAGTCAACTAGTAAACAATGTTGCACCTCAATAGTTGAATGTAATGAATCCTACTCCTCAAAAAGTGACGAGTAGTATTCCACAACAACAGGCACAATCTAGTGTACCAACATACTAGAGGCAAAATATATTACCACCTCAACAAGGGGAAAGTAATAGTCCACCGCATCAGGGAGTGGAAAATATACCTCCTTAATCACAAACCAGTGTACCAATCTAAAACCAAATGATGACTAGCCAACCATGTGCAAATATTGGTTAGCGATAGATGTCAAATCTTCAACATGCTTTTGCTTCCCAATAAGGATTTGTGCAACAAGGAGGCTCCCATATTTCTCAAGTACCTACTAGACAATAATTGGTTCAAAATGTGCCACAAGTTCAAAGATAGGGTCTTGGTCCACAAGTTCCCACTCAATATCAAGGTTCCATTAGTTGGTAGAATGTCTCTTTTCAACCACAATAGGCATAATATAGTTATATCTCTCCATCCCAAACACAAAATTCTCCAAGTCAAACCTTCATAACCAACCCAAACTAGAATATCACACAAAAAAATGTGCAATTTTAAGTACATCCTAATCTAAGTATGCATATTATTGATCTTTTCCCAACCAAACCAATATACCCCAATAGATATATCCATCATACCCTGGTCAAATTGTCCCACTTGTGACCTCTCAACCATTTACCCAAACCAATATTCTCACTCAAACCAATGTTTCTTATAATTTCCTATCCCAAGAATTGCAATAGATGAAGGATGTAATTGTTGCCATTCAGGTTGGGAAATAGACTAAAAAGTTTAAGTTGGATGATGTGTGTTCTTATCCATTCAACATGGAGTACTTGAAAATAACATTTCCTCTAGGATACAAACCACCAAAATTTGACAAATACAAATAGAAAGGTGACCCTAAGGCCCATTTAATAAGTTCTTTATCTCATGTCAACCAGTGGCATATAGCGATATATACCTTTTGTTGTTGTTTCCAAGGAGCTTGGCTAAACAAGCCTTGGGGTAGTTTTAAAAGTTGCCCAAAAATTTAGTAATATATTTTGATGATATTTTTGATAAGTTTGTGTAGCACTTTTTCTATAATCTTGAACATGAGATTTCATTGGTTAACTTAACACAAGAAAAACAAAAGTCTAGTGAGAGTTTTGCAAGCTATCTACAGTGATGGAGAGCCCTTGAAAGCTGTTTCACTCATAATTTACTAGATAAATTATTAGCCACTATGTTTACTAAAAATTTTCATAGTGAGATAACTTATCATTTGGAACTACAATGTGCACATACTTTCAAGAAGATCATTGATAAAGGCTTGTTGATTGAGCAAACCCTTATTAATAAAGGGATCATCAAGCTTACATCAACTAATAATAATCAAGGTACCAATCAGGAAAGTGGCCAAAACCAACATCCAATCCAAGTGTAAGCATCACAACCAACACAGGCCAATAACCAAGATAGACTAAAGCAATTCTATCACAATAGGAATGTTATGGGTAATAAAGTAACCAAGTCACTTCATGTCCAAATAGTGAAAACATCATTTTTACCACCTTTTTAGCTTACTCCTACCCAACAACCTCTCTAACCAATGCCACAAGCATAACAACCAAGACCCATGCAATAAATGCAATAACCTTTACCATTATGAACCCTTCCTCCAAAGAGAACTATGTCTGCACGTAGTGTCTTTAGTAACCTAGGAGAGCCTATTGAGTCTGTATTTCACAAACTTGTTATTGCTAATCTAATTATTTGGCCTATACCAAAGCATTATCCACAAGGCATTCCTTATCTTGATTGGTACCATGAAAATGAATTTTATGAATATCGTCAGGTCAATGAGCATAATCTATGAAGATGTGTGTAAATCAAGCATTTGATTGAGAATATGTTAGATAATGGGGAGATAATATTGGTTAATGGTTCTTTCACATCTAATAAAACTCTTGGGATTTATCAAAACCCCTTTCCCCAACATAACACATAGCAACATCATAATAATCACCAACAACATTGGCTAGTGCAACAACAAAATCAAAATCAAAGGCCAAACTAGTAGAATCAATAAAATCAACAACAAAACCCACAACATCATAATAATGGATAAAACCAAGGTCATAATGGTAACAACCAACAAACCTACCATGTAGTTTCACGTGACTACAATAGGGTTGTAGATCATATTATATGGGGCAATGCTAATACCATCTCCTTTAATCCTAGATCAAGCACTAATCAATCTAGACCATTGCTAAACAATACCACTGTACCAAATTACATGGATAATCCTTTTTTGACCTAGGACTACACATAGGTAAACCATCTAATTGGGACTCCCACTTTTGGACCATATACCGATAAATCACCCTTGCCACATGACCACATAAAAGTGAATCAACAACTGAGACTTATCCTATATAGTCCTAAACCATTCCCAACATTTATTAGCATTTATGGTCTAATATCTAATCTCAATTCTACAATCATAACTTAGAGGTCAAAGATTAGTATCCCAGGTCCACAACCATCTACCACTTTGTCTATTATCCAACCATTCAACCTTGGAATAAACCATTCACCATTAACCAAGACAAGAAGTTTGATATTGTGGAACAATTACAAAAGACACCAACACAAATTTCTATATTAGATTTGTTGTGAATGTCAACAATCCACAAGAACATTTTGAATGAGTTTTTTAAAAATACACTATTGTCAATGACATATCTCCTGATAAATTTAAAGCTTTGGTTGGACACTTAGCTCTAGCCCAACAAGTCACATTCAGCCAAAGTGATATATCTTCCCTTGGCCTGCTCCATAATAATCCATTAAACATATAAGTTTATATAAAGTGGCATAAATTGAAGCTTTTCATTATAGACAGTAGATCAAGCCTCAACATAGTGTCTCTAAAGCTCATCAAGCTTTTTGGGTACATAATGGCATATCTCTAGCTAGAAATGATAACTATCAAAGCCTATGATAATCATTAAAGAGAATCACAAGGTACCATTAGCTTACCCATTATCATTGTGCCTTTGACCCATGATACACTTTACCATATGATTGCTCTTGAGTTGTCATATAATATGCTTCTAGGTAGGCTTTGGTTACATGATATTCATGTAGTACCATCAACGCTACACCAATGTATCAAGTTCTCCCACTCAGGAATGGATGGATATTCTAAGAGATTAATGAAAACTGCAAACATCTTGAGGCTAAGTTTTAAATATATATAATTACTAATATGGCATGAATCCAAGTTCTAATCAAGATAAAGGAAAGGCCATACTTATTGATCCTCCACTAGATAATTGCATATATTTTAATACCTTAGATTCCCTTCCCCACATGCTACCTCATAAAGTTTTCAATCATTTCACCATTTAAGATAATGGCCTAGGGGAGTATGTGACCCATTATACCTTCCATATTTCTAATCTTCCTCGGAATACAAATACCTTTGGGTGACCTAAAAATACCCCACACATGCATTGGTAATAAAAGAACAAAGATAAGGGACTTGTTATGTTTGTACCAGCATCTGGCCTAGAACCAAACCCTCTTGAAGGGGATGAATCATGGTTGTACAATGACAACCAAGTTGATTGTTATATAATTGCAAAGTATCCTATTTATAATAGGATCATAGAGCATTAAGATTATGAAGGAATAGGCCTCAAACCAAATCAACAAGGAACCATTGATGCAATTTAAATGACTAAGTACACAAAACCCTATGGACTTCAATTTAAACCACCTGGGGGTGACCCCACATATCTTATTTGAGTTCTATCACTAGTGGTTAGTGATGATGATGCTGATAGTGAAGCAGAGTCTAATCATAGCCTCACCTTTGATGACCTAGCTAAGACTAATCTATTTGATAATAATGCCATATGTACTCTTACTCCAATCATTTATCACAACCCATTACCATTATTCTATCCCCAATTGATAGATTGGGACCAACAAGAATCTAATTTTCTAATTGATGAGGCATTATGTGACTTTTTAGGCCTTAGGGACAACATTATGTTGGGAGATCATAAATCAAGATTCTCAATTACATTAGATCTTGAAGCCTATTTTGGAGAGTGGGTGAACACCCTTAGCCAAAAAAAATAAAAATAAAACATTGAAGTCCCCAAGTGAAAACCTCTTTGAGGCACTTTCTGACTAGGGAAAAAGTAAAGATAAAGGCCAGTCTAGTGGTGAAAACCTATTTTAGGCACTGTTAGATGAGGGTGTTCATTTTTTTTCAAATTTAGACCAAGAGACCACCAATTATGAACTTAACTATGGATATAAGTTTAGTTTTATGTAACAACAAGTATTTAATTGAATTATTTAAGAATTTATAACTATTTTTATCACATGGTTAGATCTCCCATTAGGGGACTCAGATTCATCATGCCTAAGAGACGTTGAAGAGCATGTCCCAATAGAGGACCCTAATATAGTCCAATATTTCAAGTCTTTGCCTACTATCCTAGAAGATAGTTCAACCCTTATAGTCAAAGATATAATAAAGGTAAACATTAAGACTCCATCAGACTTGAAATGGATAAAATTAGGTGCATCCCTCACTAAGGAGGAATATGAAGTATTTACAACTCTGTTAAGAAGTGAAAACCTCTTTGAGGCACTTCTGACTAGGGAAAAAGTAAAGATAAAGGCCAGTCTAGTGGTGAAAACCTATTTTAGGCACCGTTAGATGAGGGTGTTCATTCTTTTTCAAATTTAGACCAAGAGACCATCAATTATGAGCTTACCTATGGATATAAGTTTAGTTATATGTAACAACAAGTATTTAATTGAATTCTTCAAGAATTTATAACTATTTTTATCACATGGATAGATCTCCCATTAGGGGACTCAGATTCATCATGCCTAAGAGACATTGAAGAGCATGTCCCAATAGAGGTCCCTGATATAGTCCAACAGTTCAAGTCTTTGCCTACTATCCTAGAAGATAGTTCAACCCTTGTAGTCAAAGATATAATAAAGGTAAACATTAAGAATCCATTAGACTTGAAATGGATAAAATTAGGTGCATACCTCACTAAGGAGGAATATGAAGTATTTACAACTCTATTAAGATAATTTCTAGATATCTTTGCATGGGCTTATTCTGACATGCTAGGTTTGAACCCCACCTTGGTTCTACACAACCTTATGGTCAATCTTGATGCCAAACTAGTGAAACAAAAGATATGTAAGATGCATCCTTGAATTTTTGTCTTGGTAAATAAAGATTTGGAAAAACTCTAAGAAGTAAGATGTATCTAGTCTATTGACTACTCAGAATGGATAGCTAATATTGTACCTATTAGCAAAAAGCTTGAAGGAATCAGAATCTGTACTAATTTTTGAGACATAAACAAATATTTTCTAAAGGATGACTTTCCATTGCCTAATATTGACATGATCATCAACTCCATGGTAGGTTATGCAATGCTTTCACTCATGGATGGCTTTTTAGGATATAACTAGATCAGAATAACACTAGAAGACCAACATAAAATAGCATTCACCACTCCATGGGGAACATTTTATTATCAAGTAATGTCATTTAGTCTTAATAATTCTAGAGCTACATATCAAAGGGCCATGACTATCATATTCCATGATATAATGCATGATATTATTGAAGACTACGTCAATGACATATTAAGAAAATCCAAAACCAAGGCCAACCATCCAATAGTGCTATGTAGGATATTTAAAAGATTGCATGACTCAATCCAAATAAAAATGGATTAGAGTAACCTTAGAAAAGTTACTTGGCTTAGTTGTGTCTTTTAGGGTAATTGAAGTTGATCTAACCAAAGTCCATTCTATAATCAAGATGCTACTACCAACCAATTTTAAGAAACTCTATAGTTTACAGGGCAAGATCCAGACAATCCAATGCTTCATCTCTCAATTGGTAGACAAGTTTCATCTATTTACACATCTAATAAATAAGGGAGTTTCATTTCACGGGGATGACCACTACTAAATAACTTTTCAACAACTTAAGGACTATCTAGTTAATCTACCTATTTTGTTGCCTTCTATGCTAGGAAGGTCACTCTTGTTGTATCTATCAGCTACTGAAAATGCCTTAGGGGAACTTTTGGCTCAAATGATAAAAATGGAAAAGGGCATGTAGTATACTACTTAAGTTTTACCTTGGTCACATATGAACACAACTATGCACCTATTAAAAAACCCTGTCTAGACATAGTCTTCACAGCTCAAAAATTACACCATTACATGTTGAACAATAAGACCATGATCATTTTTAAAGTAGATCCACTCAAGTATCTACTATCTAAAATAACTTTACAAGGTAGAATGGTCAAATGTATCATGCTTCTTAGTGAGTTTGACATAGAGTATGTCAATCAAAAGGCAATCAAAGGATAGGTCCTTCCAGATTAACTTGTTGAAGCACCCTTTGTAGATGCAAAGCCACTCACATTTCATTTTCCTAATGAATCCATAATGACCTTCACTGACACACCTCTTGGGGAAAAATAATGGAAACTATATTTTGATGGTTTATTTAATACACATGGATTGGGGGAAGGTCTCTTATTTATTACACCACTAGGGGATCTAATCCCTAAATCTTTCAAAATTAGTTTTCCTTACACAAATAACATGGCTAATTATGAAAAAATTATTTTAGGACTTCTATAGGTAGTAAAATGGAATATATCTCATCTAAAGTTTCATTTTGATTTTTAATTAATCATCAATCAGGTCACAAACCATTTTCAGACCAAAGATGTCAAGTTAGTTCTATATAAGGTTATGGTCGATACCCTTAAGAAACAAATTAAAAATATCCAATTTGAGCATATACCAAGGTATAGTAATAGAATGGTAGATGTCATGGCTACTATCAACTCTCTGATTTAAAAAATAGACAAAGATGTAGAATATCAATTCCTTATTGAGAATTTGTTCACACCAGCTCATGAACCTTCAACCATTGCAATAATTTGTGATATTGTTGGTCCTAATTATATTTGGTACTCAAACCTTTACAACTACCTTCACAACTAATTTCTACCACCAAACCTATCTTGAAAACAAAATAAAGCCTGTATTCATCATTCCACTCATTATACTTTACTTAGATCCACCCTTTACCACCACAATTTTGATGAAACTCTACTCCATTGTTTAACTTTGACAGAATCTACACTAGTGTTAAGATAAGTTCATGAAGGAGTATTTGGAGCTAATTCTAGTAGGGTAGTATTATCCAAAAAGCTCTTGTGTACTAGTTCTTATTAGCCCATGATGGATGCAGATGTAGCTACATATGTAAAGAAGTGTGATAAATCTCAATGTCATGCTAATATGATTCATGCCTCAGCATAAACTCTAAAACAAATGTTGACACCATGGTCATTTGCTATATGAGGACTTGAACTCATTGGGAAGATCAACCCCACTTCATTTGATGTCCATAAACATATCCTTACCACCATTGAGTATTTCATTAAGTGGGTTGAAGCCCATCACTTACGTGACTAAAAATCAAATTTCCAAATTTATCTTCAACTATCTCATTTACCACTATAGTATCCCCTCTGACATTATATATGATAATGGAGGATCATTCAAGAAGAAAGATGTAAACTAGTTACATATCAAATATAACATCACACACCATTTTTATATAGCATATTACCCTTAAGGTAATGGATAGGCTGAAACATTAAACAAAACCATTGTCAATATTCTCAAAAAGATTATTAATGATGCTAGTTGTGATTGGAACTTACATGTATTCCTTGCCCTTTGGACATATTATACCAATCATTGTACTACTACAGGAGCCACTTCATACTCACTTGTTAATGGTATTGAAGCTATCCTTCCCATTAGGGTTGGATTTCCTTCACTACACATATATTTGAAACATGTCCTAGATGATCATGACTATTGAGTAGCTTGCCTACAAGAGCTAGAGCTACTTAATGAAAAATACATAGATATGCTCAATAATCTTCAAGCATATCAAAATTGACTCAAAGGCCACTAAAATTGATGTGTCAAACATAGAAAATTTGAAATTGGTGATATTTTTCTTAAATAAAACTAAAAGAATACCATGGATAAGAAGAAGCATAAGGGTAAATTCAAACCAAGCTGGATAGGGCCTTTCATCATTACTGTAGATTATGGATGAAGGGCATACAATCTTGCCACACCAGATGTAGATGAACTTCTTGAGTTAATGAATATTATTCACCTCAAGTGGTACTATGATTGAGCACTAAGGTGTATTATCTTTAAGGACCATTTTAGTGGTGCCATTTTATCAATATTCTTCTTTGTACAAATATCATTACTTATCATTCTTTGTAACCCATTCCATCCATTTTGCCATTCTGTTATATCAACCAGATGTGTTATAAAGCCTAGCCTATTTGACCTTGGTTTTTTTCCATTAGTTATGCATTTTTAGCATCAAAAATGTTGATTAATTTAATTAGTTGTTTCAAGTACTTCAAATAAATATCTTATGTTGGAGCAATATGACAAAATGTTTGGCAGTTGTATCCTTCATTTGTTATTCCTTTATTATCACTAGTCTTGCTACTAATTATAACTACCTTTGGGAAAATTAGTATGATTGATCTATGACATTATGTCTTAGTTATAACCACCTATGGTAAAACTAGGAGCAATATTTGTTTATTAAGTCTTGACATATCAACTTGCCACTTGCTATGACATATTATGCATTTTTACCATCTATGCCTACTTTTTTTTTAATTGACTAATACACTAGTTGAATTCCTCTATTGTAGGGTGAAACTATAGTGACTTGCATTCCTAATTTGGGACTATGTAGGTAGCACTCGATACTTGTTGAGGTTAGCTCAGTCACCTCCTTGTCACACTCTCACCATTTTGTGAGTAACCTAAGTTTGAATGCTCTCACCATTTTATGAGCTTGAACCATTTAGTGTCTCATCATTATTGATTGAGTTGAGATACTTAAAAATTCTAAAAACATTTGTAAAATCATTATAAAAAACCAAAAATGTTTGACCACTTCTTTGCCTTAAGTATTCTGGGAACCCTTACTAGGTTGTAAAAAAACTACTTATCATTTAGTTTCCCCATCCTTTTTGGCATTTTATCTCATGCACTTACCACTTTATAAGACCATTCCTCTTCTTATATCACATCCATTCTATTTATTTCATCATTTATCATTTTCTTCCCATTCCCTAGGGGAACTACATTTGGCCTAAAATGTTTTAATAGATATTACATCCATGAAACTATGTAGGCAACATCTACTTGCCTAGTGCATATGAAGACAACTTGACCAACCCCTTCCTTTTATTCTATTCCCCAATTTTGTCCATTTGTTAAGTTGTCACCTATTTTATAGGGGTAATGTTTGTATGGTTTTTATTGAGTGTTTCTTTATTTGTTTCTTTGTTATTTTGTTTGTGTGCCTATTTGTTTACTTTCAACATTGTTGCCTTGATTCATTTTATGTGTGTTCATTGGGTGATTCCTTTCCCATACTTACACTTGAATCTATCCATATTCATATGATTACATGGTCATCATGGTTTCTACATTGGTGCATTATTTTATATTGAGTATTGGATTATGAGAGTCAGTCTTTATGTATATTTCATCCAAGTCATCATGATGTTATACCATGATTCCTATCAACATGTGATATAATAAACCTTAGCTTCAAGAAGTCTATTTAGCAATGGTAGTATCAACATCTCTTCAGCACTGACATCCTAATTCACTCCCAATCATATATCAAACATAGTAACTAACCATGAAAGAAATTTAACCTTTATTAGTTCAAATGAACATCTTCCTACTAGTAGGTTGTTCCAATTCATCATTATCTTTTGTGTTAAGTTATCATCATCCTCATCAAAATTTATTATGTTTTCCATAATCAAGGTTCAATGATTATAACCACCTATGGGCAAATCATTTTACACCATCCCACTTGCATTTCTCAATGATTATAACCACCTTTGGGCAAATCATTGTGTTCTCACCATTTAATTTTTGTTTACCTATATAGGGGAATGTTGTTATATTATTTTTCTATCATAAATGGGGTAGATCCATCTTCTTAATGATTATAACCACCTTTGGGCAAATCATTGTGTTAGCATACCACGTTGCCACTATCAAGATACAATGCTTAAAACTACCTTTGGGCAAACCATTATGCACCATCCCACTTGAATTCTAATTGATTTTTAATAATTTTTCAAAATCATTATGTTTTCACCCCATCATATTTCCTTTCTTTGGTTCCCTCATTTTGCTTCTTATCGAGGGACCGTTTGCTGACCTACTTGTGCCAACTATTCCCTTAAGGGGGAAAACCATCATAAAGTTAGTTTATCATCATTGTATTTGTTGGAATAATAAAAGACCTTTTAATTATTTTAGATGATTTTACTATGATTATAACTTTCAATGCTTTCCCAAATAGGGGTAAACTGTACACACCTAAATCTAGTCATCGATAACCTCTAACCAGGCTTTTGACCAATTTCCACCAAAGTGCAAAATTTGACCTAAAAACACTAAAACACATTAAATGAGTTAAAATTGATATATTAAAGTGCCATTTTTTTCTATAGTATCATTAAATAAATTAATGCAATTTATGGGCCAGCTAACTTTGATCAGATCTTTTTGAGTCAAAATATCAATTTTACACCTAGGTGCTCTAGATTGCTCTTTTCTATCAAATTTATTATACGAGATATGTGTCTTTGTTATTTGGTGTTGGAAACATCCTAAATGGGATAACAGATCTAACACATCTAACATTAACTTCTAATTCTAATCCAGTCAAATTTTAGACCAATAATAAGGCATTCTGATCAAGTTAAGTAATTTATGCACAAAGTGCTTAATCATGCTTAAGAGATAATTAATAAAAATCAAAGCCTAATTAATAATTCCATGGAAAATTATTAAGAACTTGATTTTAAAAATTAATATTGAATATCTACATCATCAAGTGACCTCATTTCTTAGGAAGACATCCCTAGGCCATAAATGCCACAAATATCAGGATTATGGGTCTTCCATGCCTCTTTATTACCTCCCATGTCTCATTAATGTCCCTTATTTCAAATTCATGATGAAGACAATTATGGATTTTAATTACATAATTCAATTAATCCATGACCACACATCTCAATCTTGAGATGGATAGTCATGGTTGATTTTGGTCATTCTTGAAAATCTATAAATGGAGAGGCCATGAACATCATTTTTAAACTTAATTTATGCAAATTTATAATGCAAGATTGATTATAAAGCTTCAGGAAAACTAGTGTTACCATTTCAAATTGATTCTAAGCCAATCCAAGCCAAAGCCAAAGGTGTCAAGGAGAGATAGAAGTAGCCAAGCTTCCATTGCTAAGGACTTCATGAGCACAAAACCAAGCAAGCCACTAATACAAATGTATTTGGAGCATCCAAAGAAGGTGAATGAATTCTTGTTTTTCCTTACTTTTTAGTTATGTTTGTCATTTTTTTTGTTACTAATTTCACCCTAGTAATTAGGCATGAAGATGTTAGTTTAGTGTATTTTTGATTTGGTTTCATTCCCTAACACGATACTAATATCCTCTTCTTAATCAAATTTCTAGTTCATAATATAAAACCAAGGTAGGGTACAAACCTAGCATATCCAAATAATCCCATGAAAATATGTGAACAAACTCCCTTATAAGGTTGTAAATATGTCACATTCCTCCTTAGTGAGAGATGCACCTAGTTTGATCCATTTTGGGTCCTCTAGAGTCCCAATGTTAACCTTAGAAGTGTTATGCATAAGGAGTGTATAACCATATTCTAAAATAGTTTTCAATAAGATAAATTGGTTGGAAATGACAAAGTTATCTGACTAGATTGGATCATCTAATTTTACTAAACAAGATGAATTAGAAACTTTTAATGTTGGTAAATGCCATGTGACAAATACTTTTAGGCATTATTAAACAATATACATAAAATCTTGTTACTCTTCAGTATTGATCTCAGTTCCTTAAATAAGCCTTAGACTTTTGGTCTCCTGTGCTTCATGTGAAGAGGGGTGAACATCCCCTTATAATGACACCTAAAATATGTTTTCCCCAAGAGAATTGCCTTTTTATTTACTTTTACCCTAGTCTAAAAGTGCCTCAAAGAGGTTTTCACTTTTAGATCTAAATGTTTGATTTTATTTTTTATTTTAGCTAAGGAAGTTCACTGACTCTCTGAAATAGGTAGCATATCCAATCTAGAAAAAAAGCCTTACTTGTGATCTCCTAGAGGAATATGACCCCTCAAACCTAGAAAGTCAAAGATGGCCTCATTATTCTCAGACTTTTCCAATGGTACTATCAACTTTTGTTGGTCCCAATATATTAAATATAGGTGATAAAAGGTTAATGGAAAAGGGTGATAAATAGGATTAATGGTATTAAAAACATAGGGGTTAAATAAATTAGTGTTGGAAAGGTCATTATACATGCTATAATCATACCTTACATCACTATTATTATCATCTTCAATAGTCGATGGTGTAGGAACTCTAATAAAGTATGTGGGGTCTCCCCTAGGTAGTTTAAATCTAATATCATGTGTTCTTTTATACTTGGTCATTGAAATTAGATCAATTGTCCCTTGTTGAAGTATCCCTAGGCCTTTGCATTTATAGAATTGTTTACCCATATTAAGTTTAGGGATAGGATATTTTGTGCTTTGGTAATAGTCAACTAACTCATCAGTATAAATCCATGAATCATATCCAGTTTGAAAATAATGGGTTTATTGAGTTGAGATTTTCCCTTGGTCCACCATTCCATGCAAGTGGTCTTGGATTTGGGTCTCCCATAGGCTTTTGGCTTCTATGGAAACATGGAAATGTGGAAGGAGTCATAGGTATTATACTCTCCTCTACTTGTGTCAGATATATAAAAGTGATTGGCAATGTCTAGTAGAGGCATAGATGAGGTAGAAGATAATATCTTAGGTAAATGGAACTAGATTCTAGTCCTAATTCAATGGCTTTAGCTTTATCAACTTTTCCTTGGTTAGATTTAGGTATAATATTCACTAAAAAATGATGTTTATAGCTCTTTTACTCTACCTCAAGATGTTTTTAATATTGGTAAGGTTAGAGATCAGTTGGTATAGTCACTTCTATCCCTAAATGGGGAAATTTAATATATTGATAGAGCATGGAAGGTATAGCCCTAATTTCATGGATCTAGGATAAGCCCAAAAGTAAATTATATGATAATTTCATGTCCAAAACATGGCATAGAGTGTCATGGTTCAAAGGCCCAATTACCACTGACAAGCTGATAGTACTTTTTGATTCACATTCCTTGTTGTCATACACCTTTATGACAATAGTATCTAGCTAAAGGTCACCTGTTATGAATCCAAGATGCTTTACCAACTTCAGAGACATAATGTTTAGGCCTAAACCATTGTCTACATTGACACATTTAACCATATGGTTTATTAAACTAACCTCGATGTACAATGGATTATTATGTAATGGTGCCAAGGATGACATGTCATTTTGGTTAAAGGTAATTCATTTGCCAAGGGCCAAATGTCCTACCATGGCTTAAGGGATTGGCTTAGGTATTTGTTTAGCTGATCTTTATAGATGTGCATACACATTAAATTGGTCAAGCAAGCACACATATCATGTTTTTTCATAGTCCTTTCATAGGAGACTCTAATTGGAGAATATGAACCTTGTTCACATTAACCATGTCTTTTATTTTAGTTATCTTGGTCTAGTTTCATACTTGAGTCACATTTTTTTTTCTATAACTAATCATCTAGAGCTTTCTAGATGGTCATTCCAACTTAGCTAGACTCTATTTCCTAGGCTAATTCTATCCCCTAGATCCTGAACCTGCATGATAGGAGTAATGGCATTGGATTATAATATTGGACCCTAAGGTGTCCCATTTTTAATGCTCCTATCCTTTTGCATTTTGAGTCCCAATGGTCATTTCTCTTTACTCAAAAGGTTTTAAATCCTTATTATCCCCTCCCTTAAATTTTTTTAACCTTTTTAATGTTGGTTAATATCAATAAAGTTCTCAAATTCAAAATAAATAGTCTCTTATATAAAGGACATCATAAAGAATTTCATATCTAGCATTTACTACTTTGCACAATACATAATTAAAAATCAGTCAATAGTATAGCTCAGCATTCAACATCACACATAGATTTGCATGCTTGATCAAAGAAGAGCCTAGGAAAAATTTCATTCTTGCATCTCCTATGCATGTTGATTATACATGTTCCCTAAGGGAGAACTACATTTGATCTGAGACCCTAGATTGAGGGTTAATGTAGGCAGTGATCAGGACAACAGGAGTTCTAGATTATGCAATCATACTTCCCCTAACCCAATTTTTTACCCTTTTGATTTTGATGTATTTGTTATTTTGTTTGTGTAAATAGATATAGGGTTTTGAAAATTAAAATAGATATACAAGGAAGTCTATCGGCTTTCATCATCTAGAATTTCATAGACAAGATCATATGGGGATAGCGAATAAAACCCAGAAAACTTAGATCTTTGTGACTAGTTTGGACAATAGAGGTAGGAATGGACAATAGCGTTAGACCTTAAAGTGTCCTAGTTTTGACACTCCCATCCTTTCACCAAATGAAAGTTAGATCTAGGTTCCTGATATCTTCCCAATCTTATGCAATAGTTTTTAAGCTTTGAAATAGTTGTCTTAGTCTATTTTTCTAGATAAGTTACTTCTCTTCCCTATGTAATTAATTTGATCAAATTTGTATTTAACCATATTTGACTAGATTTTTCCCCTTACTCTAGACCTTTTATTATTTAGGAAATAAACCCTAGTTTCCCAAAAAATAATAAAACATATTGGTGAACCTGACTTACTTCGAATAAATTTAAAACCCTAGACACCCTTAGGGTTTTTCCTTCATATTTTTGTGTAAAAATTCAATTTTAAATTTATGATTTTTGAATAAATTTTTGTGCATTAATTTTATTCAATTTTTTTTTAGAATTTAAATTATTGAAATAATTTTCAAAAATTCTAAAACCACAACCCAAAACCCTAGATTTCCAAACTAGGTCCTCAAACCCCAAGCCTTCCTTAT